>JALBCR010000073.1:0-602962 GCA_030710515.1 Abscondita cerata
TTTGCACGTATTGCCTATCATACTGACACCGCCCTAATGGTTCAAGCCGTTAATGAATGCACTATATTTAAACGACTTAAGGCAGCTAATTCTTTATAGTCATCATTACTTTTTTATTGTGACCAAAATAGCATCTTTTACTGCGAAATTATTTTATTAAATAACTAGTTATTTGTTGAATAGACATATAATTCCAGTTTGCCAGTGTAGTCATTAATTTGCGTAATCAAATTAGTATTTTGGACGCAGTGATTATTGCAATCATTTAATAATAAAATGTATAGTCGTGATTAATTACCATTTCTGCATAGCATTTGCAATATTGTACTAAAGAATTCAAGTTTATATCTACTAATAAAACCCACTTGCATAAACAAAAATAAAAATTAAAACAAAAAACTATAAGTAGTTTTAATATCTATTGTAAATTGGTTGACATGTAAAGTATAAATTTAACTGATTTATGACCAATTGCACCGACATCTCTTGTTGAAATTGTTCTTAGATTTTCTGTCTAAATATAATTTTTAAAAAGATCACTTTGTTTTTGAACACAACAATTAATATACGTTAGAATATTTACACTTCTTTACATTTTTATTTTCCAAATGGTCACAAATTTTGTAATTGTCACCAACCAGGCAGTATGAAGTACAATTTGAAATCTTTTATTTCCAAATTTTGAATCACGCGCTTTGCTTCTATCGTTGGCAATTTAGTAGAACAGTAATTGTTCATAACTTAAACTTCTTTCTTTAAATGCCTAATAGAATTGATTTTAGGTCAACTAGAAAATACATGTTCGGAAACAAAGTCACTATTTGAAGCCAGTAGTAGTTCCTTACTAGAAGCACAGGTAAAAAAAAATACCGCGGGAGACAACTACGGAAAAAGTTTTTGCTTACCTTCAAAATGTAAATTTCGATAGAACTGAATTGGAAAACAATTTGAATGCAGTTGAAAGTTTGAATTTTACAAATAGTTTCACAGAGAAAGAAAATCATCCACCGCCAACAAAGACGAATCTAAGAGATTTAGAAAAGGTAGATTTGAACGAATGCGTAAAAGTTCAACGAACACCACGAAGAGAAAGGTAACTGTAATAGAAAATGTTTTATTGAAAGAAGGTGCATCTTCTCTGAGAAACCAAAACAAATCTATAAAAGTTACAAAAACTTCATTTCATGCAAACGATGAAAATGAAAAACAAAACACTATTAAAACCAAAGGAATCTCTAGTCAAAATAATAAATCTGACACTGATTCGTCCGATGCAATTGCTTCTTGTTCTGGTACAGAATATATACCACCTTCTGAAACTACAGAGTCAGATTCTACAGATAGTCGGTCAAGCGAAGATAAGTCTTCAGAATTGAGTAAAGAAATTCCACTTCAAGATCGTGTACCATTAAAGATTGAAGATTTCCTTCTACCTCAAATGTAAGTAACTTTTTCATTTAATCATGTTTTGAAAACAATCAAACTTACCGCGGAGACTATGCACATAATAACATTTTCAGAAATAAATTTCAATGTCTTGTCGGGAAATGTGCTAATTGCTCAGGCCTTATAACTTCTTACATATTACAATAATCCTACTGTTTAAACTTTTTGTATTTTTATCACTTTGAAGGCTGTTTGACAGCATTACCAAAAGTTACAATTCTAGATAGCTATACTATTGAGAAGCGGTTTTTTTCAAATTGTCCCCTTACTATAATAGTAATAAACACAACTCTCCTCTTTTACTCTCTCTCAAGAATGAGTTCAGTTCAAAAATACCATGAAGAATTGTATTTACGCAACAACCACTTCAAACCTTAATAAATGTGATTTTTATGTTATTATATTATGCGTTTGTTTTTGTTGTTCATAATAACAAAAATGAGGATTAGTAGGATTCTGAATTAAATAAAAAAATTTAATATATAATAAGTATATTAAAGATTGATTCGATCGTAACACTAATACATTATTATTTTTTCAACACAAATGATATTAAATTCTATATAACCTACTACATGTTCCCTTGACTTCCAATGACTGTACACTGACTTCTATTGATTTCCACTTGACTTTCCTTGGCTTCCACTGATTTCCATTGGCTTCCACTGACTTCATTTGAGTTCCATCCTTACTGCATCATCCAAGCAAAATCATGCGCAACAGGTGCACAACACTTTTGCGCATGCGTAGTCAGCATTGAATTTTTTTGACTTCCATTGATTTCCCTTGACTTCCATTGATTTCCGTTGACTTCCATTGATTTCTCTTGACTTCCATTGATTTCACTTGACTTCCGTTGACTTCTCTTGACTTCCATTGATTTCCCTTGACGTCCAATGATTTCCATTGGCTTCCACTGACTTCCTTTGAGTTCCATCCTTACTGAATCCAAGTAAAATTATGCGCAACAGCTGCAGAACAGTTTTGCGCATGCGTGGTAAGCATTGAATTTCCCTTGACTTCCATTGATTTTTCTTGACTTCCATTGATTTTTTTGACTTCCATTGATTTCCCTAGACTTCCGTTGACTTCCCTTCACTTCCATTGATTTCCCTTGAAATGTACACTGACTTCCATAGCGGTTTACTTCTCGATTTGGACTAAATTAAACCTAACACGTATCCTTATCTAAACTAGCATTATTTATATAGTTTGATCATCTTAAAGCTATCATAAATTAATCTTAACTTAAAAAGGGTTAAACGTAAATTATTGAATTACTTTACAAATGATCATATTACAGGATATTATATGATTTTTTTAGGAACATATCCAAAGAAATTGCTTGAATGTACCCGAAAACCTAGAATCAAACCTTACTAAAGATCTTTGTCCTCTTTGTTTTGAGGAGGTAGGACATTTTTCTCGTCATTTAAATCGAAAGCATGGTGATAACGAAACAGTTCGAAAAATAATGAAAATGCCATTGAAAGGTTTAGATCGCCGTATGGCTATTGGAGCGTTGAGGAAAAAAGGAAATTTTTTACTTAAACAAGAAACAAATAAATTAAAACCAACCAGAAGGCAAAACATCATTTAAAAAAAACGTTGAAAAGGTATATGATGATCAATATTTCCCATGTGTTAATTGTTTAGGTTATTATAAAAAAACGTATTTATGGAGACATAATAAAATTTGTAAATCTAAACCTACAGTCGAAAAGGGATCAAAGAAACAACACTTAACAGAGTCACAAACATTTTTAGCTAGTACTGGTTTATTGGGAAATTATCTCGCCAAAAGTCGTCTAAAGAGAGATGTTTTGGAATTATGAGAGCAGATAAAATTAGTTTTGTGCTAAAAGTGATCCACTAATATGTCTCTATGGAGAATCGTATCTAAATAAACACAAAAGAAAACAAATGAATGTTGTAGCGTCAAACAAAGTACGAGAATTAGCTAGATTAAAACTTGCATTACAAAGTTCTTCCACCATAACTTCTTTGATAGAAGGTCTTAAACCTGAACTGTACAATAATATTATAGCGGCAACAAAAATAATTAGTGGATATGATCCAGAAAATGAAACTTTTAGATCCCCTTCATTAGCTCTTCATCTAGGAACTTCTCTAAAATATCTCTGTGGTGTAGCACGAAAGGCATTAATTTCAAAAGATCCTCTATTTAATCATTTAGAAAAAGATGAAACGCTA
Organism: Abscondita cerata; assembly: GCA_030710515.1. Classification (NCBI taxonomy): domain Eukaryota; kingdom Metazoa; phylum Arthropoda; class Insecta; order Coleoptera; family Lampyridae; genus Abscondita; species Abscondita cerata. The sequence goes on from JALBCR010000073.1 coordinate 3,661, forward strand.
AAAATATTTCAGAAGTTCAAGAATTAATTTCTACTCATTGGTGCAATGATATTTCAAGTAAAGCAAACAAAGTATTAAATGAAAAAATTTGAGAAACCAACATTGCTACCAATAACCGAGGATGTACAAAAATTTAAAAATTATGTTACAACTTTAGCTGATTCAGCTTATCAAAATTAAAAGATTCAGATAATATCTCACACAATTACAGAGTATTGTCGGAATGTACCTTATCAATTGTGCTTGTATTTAACAGAAAAAGAATTGGCGAAGTTCAATTCTTAGATATTGACACGTACGAAAAAACTTTCTACTGTAAACCAAGAAGAATGTCTTAAATCACTTTCTGAATTCGAAAAAGTATGAGCTCCACATTTAAACGAGTAATAGTTTTTGGAAAGGGAAGCAAACCTGTTCCTATTCTCTTTACGAAACGAATGCAAATGTTTATGGATCTCTTGATACAAGTACGCAGAACTTCAGATGTAGTCCCTAAATCTAATACATACATTTTGCAACTCCTGGGTCACAGGATAGATGGATGAGTGGTGCATCTGTATTACGAAAGTTAGCAAACAAATGCGGAGCAAAGAATCCAGAACTACTGACAAGTTCTAGATTTAGAAAGCAAATAGCCACTATTTTGCAACTTATGAGTTTTGAACAAAATGAGATGGAGCAGATAGCTCGATTTATGGGTCACACGGAAAAGACCCATCGTGAATTTTATAGGTAAGTTTTTCGCTTAAAATTACTTTAATTTGTTGTCTTGTAATTAAAAAAAATGTTACAGAATACAACAAAGTGTAGAATTTTAGTATCACCTCAGTTTTTCAAAACTTTTAAATTAGCAATAAAAACAATCAAGGTTTATGCTACATTGTTCTAGATTTTTTCACAGTATCACCACACATCTAATTTATTGAACAAATATATAAAACGTAATCAGATTTGATTGCTTTTGTTACATAATTCTGAACTTAGGAAAATATAGTGAACGTAACTTTTTTAATTCGGAATCTACGTTAAAATAATTAGGTTTAATATGTATTTACATTTTAAATTTGTAGGCTTTCGGAAGACGTGTACCAAACAGCAAAAGTTGCTAAGGTATTGTTACTTTTAAATGCTGGAAAAGGATCCGAGTTTAAGGGAAGAAGTTTAAAAGAAATTGAAGTTGTGGGAGAAGTTATAGAGTACGATCAAGTCGAACAAAGAGATATGCAAAATAAAGAAGAAAATAAAGACCAGACATCAGATGAACCTATTGAAAACGAAGAAAATAACACCACTTTACAAATTTCTAAGTCTACAAATTGTATTGCTTCAGAACCAAGTTGTTCTAAAATTAAAAAAGGACGTATCCGTTGGTCTGCGAATGAAAAAAAAATAGTACTTGACAGTTTTAAACGTCATGTTAAAAATAAAATTGCCCCCAAAAAAGAAGAATGTATGACGTTAATACGTAAGCATTCAACCCTATTTAAAGAAAGTGACTGGATACGGATTAAAACGTTAGTTTATAATACATATTGTCATAAGTAATGATTTTGTTCACATATTCAATTTAAAAATTTGAATATGTTTTTTTATTATTAAGGTTTTTTTCCATTTCTTGTGTTTCATCATTTTTTACAAAAAAAATGCTTTCATGATAAGTGATGTTTTTTTTAATTAAATCCCCAAAAAATAATGGTAATTGAACATTGTTGTTATCACTCCTTATATTTTTAGAATTATTAGTTGTTTTCCCAATTATAAGGGCCTTCTTTATAGGAGTTTGGGTTGGTGAATAGTGCAAAACACACCAATTCCTTTTGGTAATATTATAATACAAAACTGTTACTTAATAATACCTTCTGTGATTAATTAATAAATAAGCTTCTTTATGTATGTCGTTGAAATAATTTATCTCTTACTATTATAAAATCACTCTATTAATTTATAAGATTTTAAAATTGTAACTATTACCGAAATAAATTATAGAATATAGAAATAAATTGAGAAAACCGACCTCCGTCGGTCGAAACGTCGACAAAAAAAGGACAAGGTGTGTTTTGCATTATTCACCAACCCAAACTCCTATAAAGAAGGCCCTTATAATTGGGAAAACAACTACCCAGTAAACATTTGGCAGGTATAAGAGTGTTACTTAAAGGTACTTAAGCTTTAAAGGCGTCAAACGTGAAACCACTATTAAGCTTTAAAAATGTAATAAGCGCTTAAATATGGGCTTAAAAAGCTTAAATGGAAGTCCTAAGTGTCACCAATTGCCTCCTTGAAAGCAGGATAAAATGCACTTAATAAGCATTTGAGGAGCCCGCATAGCACCTTTGAGAAGCTTCATAGGAGCGATTGGAAGCTTAACAAACACTTAAGAAGCTTATATTAGCTACCAAGGTTGTAATAGACTAACGATGTTACTTTAAAGGAGTCAAAATTGAATAAAAAATATAATTTTATATAAAGATTATAAAAATAATAATAAAAAGTAAAAAAATTCCAAATTTTTTATTTCTCTCCTGCCGGCTGGTTCAAATGGAAGAGAGAGAACTTCAAGCAACCCCCACCAACACTCCATCCGCACAATCACACCTCAACACAACCGTAGTGACCACTAAATATGCCAAGTGCAAGCGCGGATTCGAACCCGTGACCTCTCGTGTTGGGATATACCAGAAAGAGACCTTAACCACTAAGCTACCAAGACTGCTATTAAATGTCATGTATTAGTTTCATTTGCAGTTTGAATTGCTATTTACATTTAAATATCCTGTATTATGTACTTAATAACATCCTGTACACATTTGGTGTACTACTGCCAAAGACTACTGCCGCGCATTTGACGTGTCAATCAGAGTGTTAATGGAAGGAATTCGCGCCAATTATTTTACACGTTTTTAATTATTATTCTGTGGCTGTACTTTTTAATGTTCAATAGGTAAGTATCATTAGTATGTTATCAATTATTATATCCTAACCTTTTTAGTGATTTAAAATGAATTATATGCCAACTCCTTCATGGTGTGTAGTGCAAACCCAAGAACACGGGAGATTTGTTCTAAGTTGCGTTCCACACCAATGGGTTTCGGGATCAAATTTATATTGGCCCAATGTAAAAACAATGATGTTTTAACGTATCTATTAAAGGATGGTAATTCTGTTCCACTATCAACGTGGAACAGAATGAAATGTTCCGTGAAAAGGAATAATTGTAAATCGTATGAAGACGGAGAGTCTTTAATATCGGATATGTCTGATGCTTCAAATACTGATTCCGACGGGTCTGTAATGCAAGGACATTCCAAAAAGCGTGCTCTATCAGAAATCAATATGCGCACTAAGTATTCCAAATTTATTAAAACTCTACATAAGTCAGAAAATGTTAATGTGTCATTGCCAAGAAGGCATATTCAAAATAATGATTTGGAATCTGTGCCTTCAGCTGAAAATGACCAAAATTTTCAACTGGAAGATCATGTTCGGTCAACAACACCACCTGCTATTCCAAGATCGTCATCTTCCACAAATAGTACACCGACCACAGTTGTTGCAGAAAATTTGCAATGTCAAGGATTGATGCAACGAATTGAATTCATTGATCAAGAATCTAAAAGTAGGCACGAGGAACTGTTAAAAATTTTAGCGGGACTGGAAACTAAAGTGGAAAGATTATTTACAACACTAATCAACAACACCATGACAGAAAAAAGAAATACAAAAGACGTATTTGATTTTAAACCGATTGAAGATAAAGAGGGTTTGGATGCATTAGAAAGGAACTTACAGAATCATCAGTTCAAACAAAAATTTGTAAGTATACTTAAAAATTAACCAAATACTTTTTAATTTATCAATTGCCTTTAGATTGATTACATGCAATCTAGATGTGTTGGGCTTGACAACAGCGTTAATAAAATGTATACGCTAATTGATTGCTTCTTCACCCGAAAATTTCAAAATCAGTGCACTTGGACAGGAGCAGTCCAAAAGGACCAAAGCAAGCAATTATGGTTTGCAAAAACGTGTGCGCTTTTTTGGAACTATCTCGATGTGAAACAGAATTAATTTCACAAACTCATGTTGAAAAGTTTTTTAAAGAAGTCCTTAAAAATTCTTTGAAACGAATGGAGAGACGTGGCATTCGACGATCCACAAAACATCACGTTGCTAAAAGCCTAAAGGTATTGTATTTGAATATGTCTAGCCTTTTTTAAGTTGTAAATACATACTTTTATAGAGAGTAAACTTGATGGGCCAAGCCAAATTTCAAATGGAGGTCATTTAGATGAAAGCTTAATGGAAGGAGTCATTTTAATAGATGAGCAAGATAATGAAGAAGGTAAACCTTTATAAATATTTGAATATTGTTCATTATCTTCACACATTATTTTTAGTTAAGTTAAATGACGCAAACATTATATTTCAAGATGAAAACGGAGAAGTGAAAAGCGGCAACTACTTTATAAATGAAAATGGTGTTTTAAAAAATATCTACTTATAATAATGAGATTGTTTATGACACAGACGATTCACAATGATAATATAAATAATTTTAATTAGTTATGTTTGTACCAACTACTTCATAAAAATATTAACATTAGTAAACATTTTTTTATTTATTAAAATATTAAACTATTTACATTGATTTTAATTCAACAATTACTTTCGCATTCATTTCTTCTACAATTATTTTGTTTTTGGGAAAAAATTAGAGTGTATGTTGTAAGGAATATAGACAATTTTTAAGTTGTTATTTATAGCTACAAGTTTACATTTTATTTCGTTGATGGGAATTTCTCTAGTAAGGGACGAACAATTTGGATTGGATTGATATATGTTCAGATAGGATGATTCAATAGGATAATTAAAGAACAATTCCTTATTCAAAATACTTTTGCCAAGAATTGTAACACCATTAGGATTTGAAGTTACATCGACAAAAGAAATTATGTCATTAGCTTTTGTCAAAAACCAGGAATCATTAAACTTGCTACTTAAGGAAAGGCCATCAGTCACAACAATTTCAGTATTTTTGCTACGTTTAATAATAGGATACACATTTCTTGCGTTCTTTTTAGCATAGTCGCATAAAGAAATTTCCGTTAACCTATTAGCAGCTTGTTGGAGACTTTTTGTCCTCCACGTAACAATTTTTATCTGGTATAGTGAATTTTCAAAAGGGTAGGCTGATATGGTATTTAAAGGTCCAAATTTAGCAACATCATCAACAATATGCTGTAGATTATGAATATTACTTGTAGTATACTTTTCTCCGTAGTATTTAATAAATTCTTTAATAAAATCTATAAACATTTCTTTTACTAACGGCAGATATTTTCCATATTCATTTATAGAACTTATCGTAGTGGCACAAAAAATAGCAAAAATTATTATATGCATCAGTTGAAAGAACCTGTTGTAATACTACAATAGAAATGTAATTTAAAAATTACTAAATTCAACCCCTTTCCAATATGATAGACAATCAAGTTGTCTCAGTGATCGGTGTACCTCTTTGGGTAATTTAATTTGTGCCATATGATCACCTACTTTTTTATGTCAGCTGCTGAAAATTTTGCAGAAAAACCGAGACTACCGTCTCTCCATCCAAGAAGTAGGCGTTTCATGACACCTAAATGTAGCAAATGGAGATTATCAGCCACAATTATATCCTCAATAATATTAAATTTGGGAATATCTAATAATGGTGATCTTTCTTTATGGTGTTTTCCATAGAAGTTTTGACGAAATTTCTCATCTAGTCTTGGAGCAGAATTTACAGAAAGGAATACTACAGTTCTTGCTTCGTATGAATATTCACCCTCTGCAGTGCATTTTAAACAACCATTAATTGCATTAAATGATTGAACGCCTATACAAATTATAAAGTTATTTTCTTACAAATATTAAAATATAAAAATACGTATACCTTTTATAAATGCACGAGCTGGTGAGTCGCATATAAAACATCTTAATTTGACAAGTAATTTGTGATTATTAATTGTAAGTCCAGTTTCCAATAAATCCACTAATTCATCTATAAACGGACGTAAAAACTCTTCAACAGATGTAGGTTTTGATGTACCACAAAATATAGCAATTGGCATCGGTTTTATGTGAGGCATTTCATGAATATTTGCTATGATTGGCCAAAACTGAGTTTTGGAACTTCTATAAAGGGGTAAACCGTCAATATTTACATTGATATGGATTGTAGTTGTTTGTTGAATATTGCTAAAAATAACGAAAAACTAATACAATTTCTAATTTAAATAATGTTCAAAATACCTAAAGTGATTTTTTAAACTTGTACGAAGTCCACAGTACCAATACTGGCCACCACACATATCTTTAATAACAGGTTTTAAATCTTTTCGGGTTGGAGTTTTCATCATTGTTCTCGGATCCCTGGGGAGATTTGCATTAAACCTTTTTCTCATAATTCCAATTACAGATTTTAGTGCTTGGTGACTAATATTAAAATAAATTGCCCAATGTTGTAGTTCCTGTTCAGTGGTTTGGCAATCAAATTCAGTTGTATTGAAATCCTGTTCATTAAATGTTTCGTGTTCCGAGGAACTACTTTCATATTCGTCATATTCATCAGGAGACTCGATGTAATTGGAATTTTCATTTTGACAATCATTATTTGGTTCTAGTGCTGCTGTTGTCCCTTTAAATGAGCAGATTACATAAATTTAATTAGGGTTAAATCCTTACCAGAGTTTGAAGGTGTCCCACATATATTATTGAAAACCATTGCACTGTAATTTTCAATAACCCTTTTTCTTTTTATAAAAACCTCCATTTTTATATTTTGATAAAATATCCATTATAATTAATCTGAATTAAGTTTAGATAAGTGTAGATACGTACATAAAAAAATGTTAAAAGGTTATTAAATTCTCCCGCCCTCTTTTTACTAGAAGCAAGTGTGTTGTACACCACCCTTAAGAAGCAAGTATTCTTAAAAGTATTTTATTTCGCCATAAAGGAGAAACATATATTTTTTATGGTGAGACATTCTGCTTTTAAGGAGTTAGCGTACTAGGCGCCTTTTAACAAGTTTTAATAGAATTGGCTCCTATAGAGTGACATAATTCAGCATTGTTTAGCAATTATTAAGCTTACTAATTAGTAAATTAGCTTAATAAGCCTTTTGGATGTAATAGTACCAACAAAGCAGCTTCAAGGAAGAGTTAAACGCCGCCAAATGTTTACTGGGTAGTAATTGAACATGTTCAAAGTTAGCAGTGTTGTCAAGTATGTGGTTTGATTGCGTCGAAACAGTATAGATGGTCTAAGAACGTAAAATTTTAATATATACAGTATATACATAATTGAGGAGCCGCCCTCTACATTAGGATGTTATGAACTACATTTGTATAAGTTTTCACGTAGGACCGCCTTAACAAGCCCGACAAAGATGTCTGAAATACTCTCTTGAATGTTTCCATGACTGAAACTATGAGAAAAAACCAATAACGTAGTCAGACCCACAAGCGGGTCTGATAGCGTTAAATTTGGACTAGTAACGACTATAGAACATAGTAAAATGGGTCTGTATAAGTAACATATGTATATATATATTAATTAAGAAGATGAATAAAAGGATTACAACACTTTATTCACACTGCTATTGACAACAAAATAAAGTAAAAATATAATTTTTCGCACTATAAAGCAATAAAAATTTTGAAAATTCAGATACCGAAAAATAATTATACACGTGAATACAGAAATTTTATCCCCTCAAAACCAGGCTTCGCTTCGTGCACTAACTATTTTTCATAGATAAAATATATTATAATAGGCACAAGCGTCTAGCGCGTCTTCAATGCATTAATTAAATAGAAAAAATAAGTAGTTACACTTAAATCATAACTATATCTTTACCACAGTCCAAGCCGCAATCTTTAAAAAATACAAAAGAATTTATTTAGAGCCGAATTTTTTGCAGATGTCTGGGAGTGAGACGCAGTCTAGCGGTGAGAATGCAGATTTTACCAAAAGGCAGAGTTAGCATTGAATCTGAAAGTACCAGAGATGGTCAAAAGCTTTGTTGGTAAACGGTTACGAAAACGAAAGCATCATTGCAACAATTGATTACACAAAACTAAGTGAAATCGAGTCTTCTACAAGAAATGAGTTACATCATGTCATAAACGTCGAAGATCGATTAAAATATTATTGTTTCTTCTCAAATAAACCCGAATTATTTAAATTCGTTAGTGGTCATAGACAAGTTGTACTTATGTTGGCTAAATATGCACAGAACCAATCAAGAGTAAACAAAATGAAGAAAATAAGCAGTACAGAGAAGAATCATCAAACACCGAAGAAGAAAAACTTCTCCAAATCATCAGACATTCTAACTGCAGAAGCATACCAAAAAATGAAACAACAAAACACAATAAATTGGAACAAACCACAAATTTAAACGAAGAAAATGCGCTAGTGTGGACTAATTTTAAAAAATGGTTAAAAAAGTAAAGCGAATAGTGCGATATGGGAAATATTATCGAAGCAATTAGATGATTTAGTTCTTTCTACAAAATTTGACAATGAAGGAGAGTTGTTCCGTCGTAGAAAATACTAAGTAAATTGGTTGATCTCAGTAAAGAAGATTTTTAAAATTAGACATTGAAAGGGAAATCATGCGCGCCTTAAATGACGTATTATTAGATTGTGAAAGTGTAGGGATAAGATTAATAGCCGAAGAATGGAAATACATAGATATTCCCCTGTATCTGTCTGAACCCGTCGAAGAATTGGATCTTCATGATGTTGAAAATGACAATGATCAAATTGAATTTCATGAAGAGCGTGATGGTACAGATTTTTGTCTAAATCGTTCTGGGTTGCGACGAAAAGGATAGCGGAAATGATGCTAAACAATTTCCTACCTTAAATCTAGTCGATTATTCTAAGAAAATATCCAACCTATCAAACGATTCTCCATTCGTAGAAGTACAGATGGAAAATGGCAAAAAAATAGTTGTTAAAAATCCTCTCTATGTTGGTTTTAGATGAAAACCATGGAAGAGTTAGCACTGACAGGTTATGGTTCGAAATAAGGGCGTGAAGGAAATGAGAAAGCCGCAAAGAAAACGGAAAGTACAAACTATCAAAAGCAAACAAAGATAAAGCTTAGGAAGACTGGTCACAGAAAAGAAACTTCGACAACATCGGATGAAACAGAAGCTGAAGACATTAGTTTAGATTCTACAGATGTAGATTACTGTTCTGAATCATCAAAAGAAGAAAGTCGCTCAGACGATAAAATACTTTTAGAAAATTACTATGCGGTCTACTATGACGAAGACTGGTATATTGGTAGAGCAATTAGTGAAACGATTAAAGGGGCATATAAAGTGAAATTTCTAAAGTCTCAGCGTAACTACTTCATTTGGTCAAAGTATGATGATATCGATACTATAAATGGAAACTTTATTTTTTATGGGCCTATAGAATTAATAGGAAGTGGGCCATTTGAACTCAAAAAGGTGATTTTTTAACATATGTAAACAGTACAAAGTGACAAAAGATTAGTCGGTAATCAGAATTCATCGTCTTCTCAGTTATTGTGAATAGTGCATTTAGACATTTAGACTTATTTTACTTTTAACAGTTTTTTGTGTTTTTTAGGTGGATTAATGTTAATTAATAGTTAAATAACAAGGCTGTTAATAAATATTCACTTTATTGCGTATTGTTTTATTTGACACGTAAACATCGGAATGTTAAACAAAGTTATTCTAGTGTTTATTCTATTTTTGGGGTTTCGTCAGTTTTCTTACGAAGAAATGACATATGGTTCTTGAATGACAGCAGCTAGTTGTAGAATAATAGTTAAATATATCTTGTGATCTCAATATCATCATTTTTATTTATTGAAAATTACGCCAAGAATATCTCAATATAATGTATACAGAAGAAGAAGCAGTTAAATTTATTTAATGGAGTAGATGAAGTATGAGGTAAGTATCAAATAAGTAAAGGAAGTACCGGAGAAGTACCGAGGAAGTGTCGAGGAAGTACACAAATTACTGAAGAAGTAAAGGAAGTACCGAGGAAGTAAGAAAGTACTAATGGAGTACAGAGGACCCTGTGTACTTCCTAGGAAATATAGGAAGCATTTTATTTAAAGGAAGTAGTGTACATATGATGGCTCAGCGGTTTACCCCTCGGCGCTTTCTATGCAAAACCAAAAGATACACGTAAACCAAAGAAAATGAAAGAAAACCGTTCGTGTTTATATTGCAAAAGGTAGGTCACCTTATTGCAAATTGTCGAAAACGAATTGTAGCAGAAGAAAGTCCTCAGCAAACAAAAAATAGTTCCAATAGTTCAAACAGAGATAGCAAACCAGGAAGATTTCTTGCAACGAGCCTGGTAGTCAATACCGACTTAGAAAATGCTGATTCTGGATATCGGATTCCGGTACTACACATCACATATCTGCAAACAAACAACATTTCGTTACATTCGAAAAATTTCTATTCCGCAACGCGTTCAGACCGCTGGAAATGAATTCTCTACTAGCGTACGGACTGTGGCAGTGTTAGTGTTGATGTTTGTTAAACAGTAAACAGACGCCCGCTTCGTTAAATGACGTCTGGTACATTCCAGATGTCGTCCCCAGCTTTTCTCTGTTCGTCAAGCCGCAGACCACGGTAATAAAATTGTTTTTAATAGTGAAGGCGTTGACATTTGGCGCGATGATAAAATCGTTGCAACTGGTCATCACTCCTGTCGGTGCAGTGTACATTGGTGAATATGCGAGTCCGTCATTCGAATTTAAATGTAGAAGTTAATTTAGCAACTTCTGAAGAATTGCTGCAAGGATGACGAACGATTGGGATACACCAAGATAAACGACACGTGCGTAAAGTGCTCTCCTGTTTCGGCATAAACTTCAACTGTTCGGAGGTTCGGACACCTCTTCGTTTTACCGAGGGAAGTTAGCCATAACTTTTCATCCATAGATTACGAGCGCGCACAGTACGCGCACGCAGTACGCTCGCTCACATTTTGATTGGGAAAGATAAATTTCTCGAACAGTTTATCAAGTTACTCCATAGTAAAGAGTAAAGTACAAACCACATCTAAATAATTGGAACAATACATATAATTTAAGCATTATATCATAATTTAAATGTACCAATTGCACGTCTTCGCCTTATATATTTTATAAGTCAAGAAGTACATTTTTATTTCGATAATATTTTTCTATACGTAAATAGACCCTTAATCAACACAATATCAAATAATTGGAAGGGTGTTTTCGTTTAAAAAAATCATTCAAGTTCAAAGTTGAGCCATAACGTTTAATCGTATACCTGTTTCGCGTATTCGCCTTATATATTTTATAAGTCAAGAAGTACATTTTTATTTCGATAATATTTTTTCTATACGTAAATAGACCCTTAATCAACACAATATCAAATAATTGGAAGGGTGTTTTTCGTTTAAAAAAATTATTCAAGTTCAAAGTTGAGCCATAACGTTTAATCGTATACCTGTTTCGCGTATTCGCCTTATATATTTTATAAGTCAAGAAGTACATTTTTATTTCGATAATATTTTTCTATACGTAAATAGACCCTTAATCAACACAATATCAAATAATTGGAAGGGTGTTTTTCGTTTAAAAAAAATTATTCAAGTTCAAAGTTGAGCCATAACGTTTAATCGTATACCTGTTTCGCGTATTCGCCTTATATATTTTATAAGTCAAGAAGTACATTTTTATTTCGATAATATTTTTCTATACGTAAATAGACCCTTAATCAACACAATATCAAATAATTGGAAGGGTGTTTTTCGTTTAAAAAAAATCATTCAAGTTCAAAGTTGAGCCATAACGTTTAATCGTATACCTGTTTCGCGTATTCGCCTTATATATTTTATAAGTCAAGAAGTACATTTTTATTTCGATAATATTTTTCTATACGTAAATAGACCCTTAATCAACACAATATCAAATAATTGGAAGGGTGTTTTTCGTTTAAAAAAAAATTATTCAAGTTCAAAGTTGAGCCATAACGTTTAATCGTATACCTGTTTCGCGTATTCGCCTTATATATTTTATAAGTCAAGAAGTACATTTTTATTTCGATAATATTTTTTCTATACGTAAATAGACCCTTAATCAACACAATATCAAATAATTGGAAGGGTGTTTTTCGTTTAAAAAATCATTCAAGTTCAAAGTTGAGCCATAACGTTTAATCGTATACCTGTTTCGCGTATTCGCCTTATATATTTTATAAGTCAAGAAGTACATTTTTATTTCGATAATATTTTTTCTATACGTAAATAGACCCTTAATCAACACAATATCAAATAATTGGAAGGGTGTTTTTCGTTTAAAAAAAATTATTCAAGTTCAAAGTTGAGCCATAACGTTTAATCGTATACCTGTTTCGCGTATTCGCCTTATATATTTTATAAGTCAAGAAGTACATTTTTATTTCGATAATATTTTTCTATACGTAAATAGACCCTTAATCAACACAATATCAAATAATTGGAAGGGTGTTTTTCGTTTAAAAAAAATCATTCAAGTTCAAAGTTGAGCCATAACGTTTAATCGTATACCTGTTTCGCGTATTCGCCTTATATATTTTATAAGTCAAGAAGTACATTTTTTATTTCGATAATATTTTTTCTATACGTAAATAGACCCTTAATCAACACAATATCAAATAATTGGAAGGGTGTTTTCGTTTAAAAAAAATCATTCAAGTTCAAAGTTGAGCCATAACGTTTAATCGTATACCTGTTTCGCGTATTCGCCTTATATATTTTATAAGTCAAGAAGTACATTTTTATTTCGATAATATTTTTCTATACGTAAATAGACCCTTAATCAACACAATATCAAATAATTGGAAGGGTGTTTTCGTTTAAAAAAAAATCATTCAAGTTCAAAGTTGAGCCATAACGTTTAATCGTATACCTGTTTCGCGTATTCGCCTTATATATTTTATAAGTCAAGAAGTACATTTTTATTTCGATAATATTTTTCTATACGTAAATAGACCCTTAATCAACACAATATCAAATAATTGGAAGGGTGTTTTCGTTTAAAAAAATTATTCAAGTTCAAAGTTGAGCCATAACGTTTAATCGTATACCTGTTTCGCGTATTCGCCTTATATATTTTATAAGTCAAGAAGTACATTTTTATTTCGATAATATTTTTCTATACGTAAATAGACCCTTAATCAACACAATATCAAATAATTGGAAGGGTGTTTTCGTTTAAAAAATCATTCAAGTTCAAAGTTGAGCCATAACGTTTAATCGTATACCTGTTTCGCGTATTCGCCTTATATATTTTATAAGTCAAGAAGTACATTTTTATTTCGATAATATTTTTCTATACGTAAATAGACCCTTAATCAACACAATATCAAATAATTGGAAGGGTGTTTTTCGTTTAAAAAAATCATTCAAGTTCAAAGTTGAGCCATAACGTTTAATCGTATACCTGTTTCGCGTATTCGCCTTATATATTTTATAAGTCAAGAAGTACATTTTTATTTCGATAATATTTTTCTATACGTAAATAGACCCTTAATCAACACAATATCAAATAATTGGAAGGGTGTTTTTCGTTTAAAAAAATCATTCAAGTTCAAAGTTGAGCCATAACGTTTAATCGTATACCTGTTTCGCGTATTCGCCTTATATATTTTATAAGTCAAGAAGTACATTTTTATTTCGATAATATTTTTTCTATACGTAAATAGACCCTTAATCAACACAATATCAAATAATTGGAAGGGTGTTTTCGTTTAAAAAAAATCATTCAAGTTCAAAGTTGAGCCATAACGTTTAATCGTATACCTGTTTCGCGTATTCGCCTTATATATTTTATAAGTCAAGAAGTACATTTTTATTTCGATAATATTTTTTCTATACGTAAATAGACCCTTAATCAACACAATATCAAATAATTGGAAGGGTGTTTTTCGTTTAAAAAAAATTATTCAAGTTCAAAGTTGAGCCATAACGTTTAATCGTATACCTGTTTCGCGTATTCGCCTTATATATTTTATAAGTCAAGAAGTACATTTTTATTTCGATAATATTTTTCTATACGTAAATAGACCCTTAATCAACACAATATCAAATAATTGGAAGGGTGTTTTTCGTTTAAAAAATTATTCAAGTTCAAAGTTGAGCCATAACGTTTAATCGTATACCTGTTTCGCGTATTCGCCTTATATATTTTATAAGTCAAGAAGTACATTTTTATTTCGATAATATTTTTCTATACGTAAATAGACCCTTAATCAACACAATATCAAATAATTGGAAGGGTGTTTTTCGTTTAAAAAAATCATTCAAGTTCAAAGTTGAGCCATAACGTTTAATCGTATACCTGTTTCGCGTATTCGCCTTATATATTTTATAAGTCAAGAAGTACATTTTTATTTCGATAATATTTTTCTATACGTAAATAGACCCTTAATCAACACAATATCAAATAATTGGAAGGGTGTTTTTCGTTTAAAAAAATCATTCAAGTTCAAAGTTGAGCCATAACGTTTAATCGTATACCTGTTTCGCGTATTCGCCTTATATATTTTATAAGTCAAGAAGTACATTTTTATTTCGATAATATTTTTTCTATACGTAAATAGACCCTTAATCAACACAATATCAAATAATTGGAAGGGTGTTTTTCGTTTAAAAAAATTATTCAAGTTCAAAGTTGAGCCATAACGTTTAATCGTATACCTGTTTCGCGTATTCGCCTTATATATTTTATAAGTCAAGAAGTACATTTTTTATTTCGATAATATTTTTCTATACGTAAATAGACCCTTAATCAACACAATATCAAATAATTGGAAGGGTGTTTTTCGTTTAAAAAAATCATTCAAGTTCAAAGTTGAGCCATAACGTTTAATCGTATACCTGTTTCGCGTATTCGCCTTATATATTTTATAAGTCAAGAAGTACATTTTTATTTCGATAATATTTTTCTATACGTAAATAGACCCTTAATCAACACAATATCAAATAATTGGAAGGGTGTTTTTCGTTTAAAAAAAATTATTCAAGTTCAAAGTTGAGCCATAACGTTTAATCGTATACCTGTTTCGCGTATTCGCCTTATATATTTTATAAGTCAAGAAGTACATTTTTATTTCGATAATATTTTTCTATACGTAAATAGACCCTTAATCAACACAATATCAAATAATTGGAAGGGTGTTTTTCGTTTAAAAAAATTATTCAAGTTCAAAGTTGAGCCATAACGTTTAATCGTATACCTGTTTCGCGTATTCGCCTTATATATTTTATAAGTCAAGAAGTACATTTTTATTTCGATAATATTTTTCTATACGTAAATAGACCCTTAATCAACACAATATCAAATAATTGGAAGGGTGTTTTTCGTTTAAAAAAATTATTCAAGTTCAAAGTTGAGCCATAACGTTTAATCGTATACCTGTTTCGCGTATTCGCCTTATATATTTTATAAGTCAAGAAGTACATTTTTATTTCGATAATATTTTTCTATACGTAAATAGACCCTTAATCAACACAATATCAAATAATTGGAAGGGTGTTTTTCGTTTAAAAAAATCATTCAAGTTCAAAGTTGAGCCATAACGTTTAATCGTATACCTGTTTCGCGTATTCGCCTTATATATTTTATAAGTCAAGAAGTACATTTTTATTTCGATAATATTTTTTCTATACGTAAATAGACCCTTAATCAACACAATATCAAATAATTGGAAGGGTGTTTTTCGTTTAAAAAAATTATTCAAGTTCAAAGTTGAGCCATAACGTTTAATCGTATACCTGTTTCGCGTATTCGCCTTATATATTTTATAAGTCAAGAAGTACATTTTTATTTCGATAATATTTTTTCTATACGTAAATAGACCCTTAATCAACACAATATCAAATAATTGGAAGGGTGTTTTTCGTTTAAAAAAATATTCATTCAAGTTCAAAGTTGAGCCATAACGTTTAATCGTATACCTGTTTCGCGTATTCGCCTTATATATTTTATAAGTCAAGAAGTACATTTTTATTTCGATAATATTTTTCTATACGTAAATAGACCCTTAATCAACACAATATCAAATAATTGGAAGGGTGTTTTTCGTTTAAAAAAATTATTCAAGTTCAAAGTTGAGCCATAACGTTTAATCGTATACCTGTTTCGCGTATTCGCCTTATATATTTTATAAGTCAAGAAGTACATTTTTATTTCGATAATATTTTTCTATACGTAAATAGACCCTTAATCAACACAATATCAAATAATTGGAAGGGTGTTTTTCGTTTAAAAAAATTATTCAAGTTCAAAGTTGAGCCATAACGTTTAATCGTATACCTGTTTCGCGTATTCGCCTTATATATTTTATAAGTCAAGAAGTACATTTTTTATTTCGATAATATTTTTCTATACGTAAATAGACCCTTAATCAACACAATATCAAATAATTGGAAGGGTGTTTTTCGTTTAAAAAAAATCATTCAAGTTCAAAGTTGAGCCATAACGTTTAATCGTATACCTGTTTCGCGTATTCGCCTTATATATTTTATAAGTCAAGAAGTACATTTTTTATTTCGATAATATTTTTCTATACGTAAATAGACCCTTAATCAACACAATATCAAATAATTGGAAGGGTGTTTTTCGTTTAAAAAAATCATTCAAGTTCAAAGTTGAGCCATAACGTTTAATCGTATACCTGTTTCGCGTATTCGCCTTATATATTTTATAAGTCAAGAAGTACATTTTTATTTCGATAATATTTTTTCTATACGTAAATAGACCCTTAATCAACACAATATCAAATAATTGGAAGGGTGTTTTTCGTTTAAAAAAAATCATTCAAGTTCAAAGTTGAGCCATAACGTTTAATCGTATACCTGTTTCGCGTATTCGCCTTATATATTTTATAAGTCAAGAAGTACATTTTTATTTCGATAATATTTTTCTATACGTAAATAGACCCTTAATCAACACAATATCAAATAATTGGAAGGGTGTTTTTCGTTTAAAAAAATTATTCAAGTTCAAAGTTGAGCCATAACGTTTAATCGTATACCTGTTTCGCGTATTCGCCTTATATATTTTATAAGTCAAGAAGTACATTTTTATTTCGATAATATTTTTTCTATACGTAAATAGACCCTTAATCAACACAATATCAAATAATTGGAAGGGTGTTTTTCGTTTAAAAAAATTATTCAAGTTCAAAGTTGAGCCATAACGTTTAATCGTATACCTGTTTCGCGTATTCGCCTTATATATTTTATAAGTCAAGAAGTACATTTTTATTTCGATAATATTTTTTCTATACGTAAATAGACCCTTAATCAACACAATATCAAATAATTGGAAGGGTGTTTTTCGTTTAAAAAATCATTCAAGTTCAAAGTTGAGCCATAACGTTTAATCGTATACCTGTTTCGCGTATTCGCCTTATATATTTTATAAGTCAAGAAGTACATTTTTATTTCGATAATATTTTTTCTATACGTAAATGAGACCCTTAATCAACACAATATCAAATAATTGGAAGGGTGTTTTTCGTTTAAAAAAATCATTCAAGTTCAAAGTCCAGCTTTTTTTTTTTTTTGAAGGGAGTACTTGCATTTCAAAGTCCAGCTATGACTTTGAATTCGTTCTATGATGTCTTCACTGAAAATATCTTATGACTGAAAAAGTATGCCTGTTTTCCATACTTTTTATGCATACGAGACTGATATGCTATTATCAGCCCAACCTAGAGTAGAGGGGTGTCTTTTTGTTGAAGGGAGTACTTGCATTTCAAAGTCCAGCTATGACTTTGAATTCGTTCTATGATGTCTTCACTGAAAATATCTTATGACTGAAAAAGTATGCCTGTTTTCCATACTTTTTATGCATACGAGACTGATATGCTATTATCAGCCCAACCTAGAGTAGAGGGGTGTCTTTTTGTTGAAGGGAGTACTTGCATTTCAAAGTCCAGCTATGACTTTGAATTCGTTCTATGATGTCTTCACTGAAAATATCTTATGACTGAAAAAGTATGCCTGTTTTCCATACTTTTTATGCATACGAGACTGATATGCTATTATCAGCCCAACCTAGAGTAGAGGGGTGTCTTTTTGTTGAAGGGAGTACTTGCATTTCAAAGTTCAGCTATGACTTTGATTTCGTAGAGGGGTGTTTTGAAGGAAGCTTTTTCTTGTTGCCTATGTTAGGAATTATTTGCATAATTCACAAATGTGGGGACTTAAAACCTCGTCAAGGCATGTCAGATGGCTGTACCTTGCGCACCGTTGACATAAAACTTCATTATTGTTACCTCCACAGTAAAAGCAACAATTTTTGATACAGTCACTATTAGTTATAATTATATGTTTCATATATTTACGATATTCGTCTGGAGCAAATGTATTAGAAAACTTACTGGATTTCATAATACATTCTGCGTAGTAACATATATAGACTCCACAATTAAACGCATCATCTTGTCGAGGTAATTTTTGTCAACTACTAAGGTAAAATTGTTACAGTATTTTTGTAGATATGGTTTTAAACGGTTGTAAAATTTATTGGCGTTCCTATGAGTATTACCCATAGGATCCAATAGTTGAAATATCCGTTTGGTAAGGTCTACAAAGATTAAAATCCAATGATCACCTTCTAAAATGGGGAAAATGAAGAGTTTCAGTGTTTCTTTTGTTTTGTAGGCGTGTCCTTGCTTTTTCATTATTAAATATGTCTCAAATTGTAAAAAAATTTTATACTCATTATTTTGAATTAATCGTAAAAATGAATCTATAATTAAATTGTTCAACCACATATCCTGTCTTCTGTCATGATTATTTAAACAATCATAGGTCGAAAAACTATTGTTTCGTCTTCGAATTTGGCAATAACATAGTCCCGTTTTAATTTTTTACTAACGGGTCTTGTTTGTTTTTATAGAAATCGTCATTTACTATGGTATTACTTGTAATTGTTGCCGAGATATTGGGTACTTTATTGATGTTTTCTTCCTTAAACATTTTAGATAACGTTTGTTTTTGAAGTACGTGTGTTTTTGTTTTTTCGGGATTGCCATTCTTCAACTTCTTCCTTTATCTTGCGCTTTTAGTGGCACAACGACCTTTTTAATGTCATATTTATGCTCCCTGTGTTCCGCAATGACGTAATCCCGTACAATTCGTACAAAACGTGAACATTTTTGGTGGAGTTTCCCTTGCATTAAATTGTTTTTAAAATGTTGAACCAGTTCTCTACAAGGGCGTTGGAACTTCTTTTAAAACTGTGAAGCGCCGTCCACAGGGGAGGTAAGGAACATAATGTTTTAATATATATTTAGAAAATTGTTTATTATAGTAAAACATATTTTCTATTAATGCATCGTCGTGAACGTTTTTTATGTTTTCTATTTTCATTAAAATTTTTGCAAAGTGCAAATAAAATTTATTTTGTAAATAAAATGAACTGTCCTTCATGTTATTTTGCAAATAAAATGAACTTTCGTTCTCTACTTCACTTTCTTGGACCTCAGTATTTTCTAAACAGTTATTTTTTTATTATTTATTAGCAATGTAAGCAAAGACAATTTAGAATCTTTAAAAAGTGTATTTTCTTGCGTTTGATTGGTTAATGTGAAAAGATTAGTTAACGTGCTCTCGATGTCATTAAAACTGGACAAGTTACAGAGGCACGCTAAAACTTCCTTGAGAAAACGCCGTGCATTATTGTTCTGGAAATATTTATTAACATCCCTTGCTAATAATTTCATCATATGGGAACAACATAGTTTTAAAATAATAACATTACTTAAATTAATATTACAGTCAAAGACTTTTTCGAAAAATATGTCGCAATACCTTTGCAGAGACATGCAATTCCATGATTCAGTAATTGCATTAATAATTGCTAAACTAAAGTCTGTGGTTACTGTTCTAAAAGCAGGCCATCTGTTTAAATTTTTTTTGTAGTAGAATTTAAATTCTAACAACCAAGATCCGATTCTTCCTGTATTATGTCGACTTGAAATCATTTCTAGAATCGGTAAAATTCTAGCATTAGTACTTTCGATCACACCGCAGTAATATAAAATTCTTTTGAGCCAATGTAAGGTTTTCTTACCACAGATCCTGTAGCGTCTATATATAAGTTTGATAATTCTGTAGATCGATTGGAATCATATTTTATAAAGTTTAATTGTTCTTTACTGAAAATGAAAACACAAAAGGGAATGCTTACAGAGAAAATATAATGCTTATTTTCCGTTTGCATCAGAAGCATGTCAAGGAAATCATCTCTATGCCTGTCATGTCTACCTTCGTACTCTTTCTTGATCTTTTTATATGCTTCTATGGATTTAATGTTTTTCAGATTTTTCGTCAAAGATAAATTGGTTATACTAGATTTAATATCATCTTGACGAACTTTTAGAATGGTTGATTTATACAACTTTTGGCCAATAATTTTACGCTCTACGCCTTTCACGTGTCTAGTTAACTGCTCTTCATGACAATAATTTAGTGAAGTGCTATAAACTAGTATTCTTAAATTATTATTTACAAAATTGCATTGGAACTTAAATTTCTTGCAATTTTCATGTGCACAGTAACCATACACTACAATAGTATTTTTCAGGTAGTTTACGGTTTTAACGTTAAAAGTACAAGTGTTATTAATCTTTAAAAGAGCTTTTGCTAGGACGGGTGCATATATACCACTAATAAATTTCACTTTTCCCTCTTCTTTCGATATTAAGTTTTTGAGAGTTTTTTCGTCTAATAAGATAGAACCTTCAAAGTATGCATCATCAAAAGAAGTATTATTCTTTATAACATTAGGATAAATATTTTTAGTATTCAAGGGTAAAATAATATTACCAGTCGTGGTGTTATGAAAATGTTTTTCGACGCTTTGATTTACATCATTTAATTTATTGGACACATCCAAAGTTTCATTTAAACTAAAATTACCATCACTGGTGTCACTTCCATTCTCGTCGATACGATTGGCACAATTATCTTCATTTGTATTATGTGTTATTTGAACGTTCATATCAGGGGTAGTACCATCAATATTTATCGATTCATTTTTATATGAAACCGAAACGGCTTCACCCTCATTGACAATATTTAGCGCACTATTAGAAATTAAAGGTTCGTTAGAAAGGTATTGACGTATTTTTGAAAGATTTCGTTTAATATAACTCAAAATAAAATACTTCGACTTCGGATCATCTTTCCCAAAACAAAGTAATGCTGATTGAGCTGTTATATCATCTTTTACTTTCAATCGTATTATTTTAAGAGGCGTCAGAGATAATGACGCAAAATAATTACCTAAAATATAGGTTTTATCCCCCATTTCAAAACTAAGCGAGTAAACAATACTTACTAATAAGAACCTATTAACTACTACTACAAATAATACCTAACAACTAATAACGAATAACAAACTACTACTAACACTACTACTACTTAATAAACGATGCTACTAACTACTAAAAAGACCAAAACGTAAACAGTAAAATAGTACAAAATAAAAAGGTTTATATGTACTAATTAGAAATAGTTGCTATTCATATCAATAAGTACTCACGTTTGAACTAAAATATGGAGCTGGGCTTCAATTAAACACACAACAAAATACAATAGGTTCGCACTAACGCACAGATCAATCAATACTAAGAACATAAACATTTTAATGCACATAGGTACTTGCATTTAAACAATATTACAAGTTTTGCTATGCCGCAGGGTATACTGTACAGCCCTAAAGTATTCGCTTCAATATTGTAGTGCTTTGTTTTTGATAAGTATGCACACTAATTACTAAGGAAGTATTAACGTTAACAATAGCTAATTGGTTTTATCCAAATAACATACCTGTCTACAACTAATACTAATGAATGAAAAGATAATGAAAATAAGGTACAAAAGTATTGAATACAATATATTGTAATGAAAAGGAATTATCGACTGATTAGAGATATTTGTCTATTACTATATGGCTCAACTTTGAACTTGAATAATTTTTTTAAACGAAAAACACCCTTCCAATTATTTGATATTGTGTTGATTAAGGGTCTATTTACGTATAGAAAAAATATTATCGAAATAAAAATGTACTTCTTGACTTATAAAATATATAAGGCGAATACGCGAAACAGGTATACGATTAAACGTTATGGCTCAACTTTGAACTTGAATAATTTTTTAAACGAAAAACACCCTTCCAATTATTTGATATTGTGTTGATTAAGGGTCTATTTACGTATAGAAAAATATTATCGAAATAAAAATGTACTTCTTGACTTATAAAATATATAAGGCGAATACGCGAAACAGGTATACGATTAAACGTTATGGCTCAACTTTGAACTTGAATAATTTTTTTAAACGAAAAACACCCTTCCAATTATTTGATATTGTGTTGATTAAGGGTCTATTTACGTATAGAAAAATATTATCGAAATAAAAATGTACTTCTTGACTTATAAAATATATAAGGCGAATACGCGAAACAGGTATACGATTAAACGTTATGGCTCAACTTTGAACTTGAATAATTTTTTTAAACGAAAAACACCCTTCCAATTATTTGATATTGTGTTGATTAAGGGTCTATTTACGTATAGAAAAATATTATCGAAATAAAAATGTACTTCTTGACTTATAAAATATATAAGGCGAATACGCGAAACAGGTATACGATTAAACGTTATGGCTCAACTTTGAACTTGAATGATTTTTTTTAAACGAAAAACACCCTTCCAATTATTTGATATTGTGTTGATTAAGGGTCTATTTACGTATAGAAAAATATTATCGAAATAAAAATGTACTTCTTGACTTATAAAATATATAAGGCGAATACGCGAAACAGGTATACGATTAAACGTTATGGCTCAACTTTGAACTTGAATAATTTTTTTAAACGAAAAACACCCTTCCAATTATTTGATATTGTGTTGATTAAGGGTCTATTTACGTATAGAAAAATATTATCGAAATAAAAATGTACTTCTTGACTTATAAAATATATAAGGCGAATACGCGAAACAGGTATACGATTAAACGTTATGGCTCAACTTTGAACTTGAATAATTTTTTTAAACGAAAAACACCCTTCCAATTATTTGATATTGTGTTGATTAAGGGTCTATTTACGTATAGAAAAAATATTATCGAAATAAAAATGTACTTCTTGACTTATAAAATATATAAGGCGAATACGCGAAACAGGTATACGATTAAACGTTATGGCTCAACTTTGAACTTGAATGATTTTTTAAACGAAAAACACCCTTCCAATTATTTGATATTGTGTTGATTAAGGGTCTATTTACGTATAGAAAAATATTATCGAAATAAAAAATGTACTTCTTGACTTATAAAATATATAAGGCGAAGACGTGCAATTGGTACATTTAAATTATGATATAATGCTTAAATTATATGTATTGTTCCAATTATTTAGATGTGGTTTGTACTTTACTCTTTACTATGGAGTAACTTGATAAACTGTTCGAGAAATTTATCTTTCCCAATCAAAATGTGAGCGAGCGTACTGCGTGCGCGTACTGTGCGCGCTCGTAATCTATGGATGAAAAGTTATGGCTAACTTCCCTCGGTGTTGTAAGTATGTCAAGCGCGTTGGTTGTCCCTGTGGCAACGTTTCAAAAAATGGGAAAAATCGCCATAACTTTTGATTTATAAGAGAAAATACTGTGGTTTTATTTAAAATCCGCACCAGTGAAAATATATAGTTTTTGCTTATGGATACATTTTTTTTTTTTGAGAGGCTAGGATTAAATCTATGATATTTGTAAAACTTCAGATACTTTTTTCGAGCCCTTGTGTGTTTCTTTTTTTTTTTTTTTTTTTTTTGAAACTAAGGCTTCAGATCAAATGGAGAAGGAGATCTCGAGATCTTTCTTTGCGCAATAACTGGTAAACGCATTTCGGAGACATTTCATTTAATATTGCAAAATCTATGGTCTAATATAATTTGTTATTGTACTAATTACCATGATTCATTTGCAACGGTTTTGAACTCGAGAAAAATGGAAAAATTCAAAGGTTAACTATAACTTGAATTGCTACGAACGAACATTATATCATATTGATATATTTCTTAGAAGACATATTTGTGACGTATTTCTTTGATTGAACAATAACAGTTACGTTTAAGGTACTAATTGTTTTGTAATTGTTGCGGCAATTTACGAATTACGTCAACCCATTAAAAATTGTTTTTAAATACAATAGAATAATAAACAAAATTTACATACAAACCAGAATTGCACTACATTATTTGTTAGAAACCTTTCTGCCTTGTTGTTCAAGTTTGAAGACAATTATAGGTGATGGGTCACGCATATTTGCAAAATCGTGCTGCACGAATTTCCGGGAAAATCCTCGAACATCTTCAAACGCGTATTCTATATAATTTATACTTATATTTTAATCAAATTAATTAATTACAATTGTAGTGATAAAGTCTTATCTAAAGTTTTCGTTTTATTTAAGAAAAATACTTGAAATAGTTACCTCAAGTGTTTTTTTTCTTCTGGTAACTAATGAACTTTACCGATTGTTATCGTACATTCATAAGTTTTAATTAAGTTATTACTATTTGAATTATTTATTTAATATGAAATGAGATTTTCCGTTGCGTTAGGGATTATTATTCAAAACTGCTGTTTATGTAACCAGTGATGAAATGGATGTGTTTCGTTACGTTTTCTAATTATAGGAAAGAAGCTTAAAAGGCGTATCTTAAATTCAAATTATTATTGAGCGAGACCGTTTTAAAACGATCTGGCAGTTTTCGCAACTAGTTACGAAAAGTTCTTACTTACATTATGAAAACAACTGTTCCTTTATAAGGAAAAACAATCTTGTAATTTGTTTAGTAAATGTTTGTTTTCCGTGGTTTGTTAGAAATGTTATCATGTTTCTGATGACAGAACAGTGTTAATTACATCATTGTATATATTAACATTTATTATAGTTCAACTCTATAGTCGTCTAAATCTATAGTTGATGAATGAATGCTTAATTTTAAAACAACCACCTTGAAAAACGTTAAACGTTCGTTTCACTATAGAATTAATTCAATAAAAATATTTATACCTGTTCTAAAGAATGTGTTTACATATGCAAATTGAATTTAAATTTAACTGCTATAGGTAGTTCTTGTATTATCTAAAGAACAAAAAAAAAAATTTATTCTCTTCCTAGTTCTCTACTCCATTGAATTATTCTACATTTTAACATCCGTTGTTAATCATTACAACACCCTCATCCACACTTCCTACATTCATTATCAAGTATTAGCTGCCGCAATTTTATAATGTACAATAAACGGCTGTTAAAACAATAAACTCCTCAAGAATTTGTGTCCATACAATTTAATCGTTTAAAGTTTTGTCCCGTATGATTGGGACTCTGGTTGGGCGCTGAAGACAAAATGCGTCTAATAATAGCAGCTGCTGCTACCTGTTCCTACCCAGGTGATACTCTCACCATATGTATATATGAGTGTTCCGATTTTTTTGTATCAAATCGCAAAAAACGGATTCTGCACTTACGAAAAGGTTCTAAACCCATTTTTCATTCAGTTATGTCCTATCGACCACTACGGGTCTAACACGCTGCCAAGTTTCCTGAGCGCTCGAAGTCACAACATTGTACGTACACTGTTCCGTTTTATTCGAAAATATGAAAATTCGTTATTCTAGTAAACATTTAATTAAAGTAGGCTTCATTATGAAGTGATTACGGTTGTAATGCACTAATTGATAATAATACAATTAATTTTATTATTTCATTGTCAAGGGTTCCATGTAATTCTATGTAAGTTCAAGGTAAATAAGTTTTGCGGGTAAACTCCATAGTGTACATACTAGACACGTTTAAACAGTCTCTGAGTGGTTTGAGCAATTTATTACAATGGTTTAATCACTGATATGGTAATAATCATTTGTGAACGTCATTAATAAAAAATTGATCAAATATTTTAATCATTAATATAATTAAGTTATAGATCTGTTGATATTTTTTTAACTGTAAACTTTTATTTTATTACTCAAAATGCTTATAATGTATATTTGGGATTCCATCACTTTAGTTTTAGTAGTCCCAAGTTCTACTACCTGTAAAAAATACCGTTAAGTTTTATAGCGTGGGGTTTCAGAAGGAGAAGACCATTTTAATTTTAGAAATCTTATCATATGTTGAACGCAATGGTGTAACGAGTAACGATAACAAACGAGAAATATTTTGCGAAAAGAGAAAACAACTGATTACAATTAAAATGGATGATTCCACTTACCAACTCTGGTTCTGGTTCAGAATATTATTTCTTCTCGAAAAGTGTCAGAACTTTAACAAAATCTTTTCGACTTCTATTGATAGAAAAAAACAAGCGTTTCACGCAGAGCTCCAATCTTATAAAAGATCGAAAAATAAAATAAATGTTTAACATCACAAAAATCGATAGAAAAACTGAAAAAAGCAATACGTAAAATATAAATGTTTTAACGACGGATAACACTTAAGACGGGTCCAGATATCTGATTTTTCAAGACCGCCACTCATTCATTCGCTCTTTGCTGTTTAAGACTGTAATCCTAATTTTCATCGAAAGAGAAAAATAAAATTTCGTTTTGGAAAAAATAGTTCAAACAAAAGTTATAGGCATTAAAATTTTTACAGTTACGAAAATTTGTTTCTCTAATAGAAATTATAAGGTATGTTCCTTCTAGGTGAAGGTCGAGTAGCAAAACAAAGTTGCTGTATTTTTTTTTGTATAATTGATATTGTTAAAGCAACTAGTGTCATCTGATTGTCATATCTTTGTAATTACTTATTGCATCAAAAATAGTGTATAATTAAATTATAAACAACTTTTATTTGAAGAAAAAAGGTGTAAAATCAATATTTTTGTAAATATGCTTCTAAGAGTAGGTTAAGGCCTTTTGACTCGATGGATTATGCCCAAAATTTAAACAGATTTGTGGTATTATAAATATTTCCTATATGCGAAGTTTCATAAAAATAGGAAGGACGGTTTTCGAAATCGTGCATAGAAACTTTATTTCACTTGCTTGTTGCCTTTTAGTCCATATTTCGCTGATGTATGTTAAAGTCGGACGTAAATATTATTCAATATTTACTAGGAGTTTCGTCATCTCTGTGATTTCTGTCTTATTTATTATTATTTTGTTCATGACGTGGTAAAGCCTCGCTGCTGTTCCTAGTTCCTGTTCATCTGTATCTCCTTTGCATTCTTGAGTTATGCCAAGCTACTTGAAGGTTTCTACCTGCTTGAGTAGCTCTATCTTATTTTTGTCTCCTTTTCCACAACCATTACTTGGACTTTTGTTTTGTTGATGGTCATACTTCTTGTCACAAATTCCAATATTAATATTTTTCTGTAGCTGATTTTATGTTCTAGCAATGATTGTTCCTCATGATTCGATAACCGACTCCTGCACTCTTTTGCTATGTCATTCATTAGGTTAATGGACAGGAGAGGGGCTTAATACCCTCCTTGCCTTACTACTTTTATTCTGAATTTTTCTGATTCCATTCCATTCCATTCGGATAAACTGAAGGAAAGTAAAGGCGCAGGGCACAACCGAATCACACCTGAAATGCAAAGAGAATGGGCCCGAAAAGAGAGATAACTGCTCCACAAAGTAATAGCACTGTCGTGGAGATATAAAAAGATCCCAAGATAGTGGGAAATAGCAATTATCCTTCCTTTCTACAAGAAAGGAGATATCAGATGTTGTGACAATTACAACAGATATCACTGCTCAGTGTGCCCAGTAAAATATATGGGAGAATACTAGAACAGAGACTTATAAAAATCACGGAAAGACAAATGACAGAGTTACAACTAGCAGGGGTACCAGTGATGCAATGTTAGACTAGAACAGATTATCAAGAAAACTTTAGATTACTAGCCGTTTCCATTTGGGCCGAAGCATTAATTATTGCCAAATGCGCCGCTCATATTTTTGTTTTGATGAGAATTGTCATTTTGCCGAATGAAACATAAACGATGACTAAATGGTATAATAAGAACTTTAAATTTACACTACATTATATTTTAATTCAATATTACAAAATCATACATAATACAGGGTGATTCACGTAGCTCGTCGGTTAGAAAGTTATATACTTCCTGAAATGCTATATTAATATGAAATTGATGTTTTAGCCAGAGACGTATTAAGAACCCTGGACCTCTTTTTGGAATGTGCGAATGTTAGAAAGAAAACTGAGGTAGCTGGTTTGATATTTGGCCATAAACAACTACTCAAGTCGAACTATAACATTTTCAAAGCTCAGAATGTATTCGAAATTGATGTTCTACATTAAATTCTATGATTAGCACGATCATATTGTCAAGACATGTGTCATAGTTTTTGACATATGTAACACTAATTGCAAACAATTAGGTTTATAGGGGTATTCACTACTTTTGAATCATTGAAGATAAATGATTTTGTATCTCATTCACCTACTCTGATTTTTGAAGTTGACAATCAGAACTTAATATATTCTCTTTTTTCCTGGTATAAAAGATGTTCCGAGACTTTTTCGTCGGTTTTGGTATAATGATAAAGCCTTTAAAGAAAATTTTGGTACATTACTTACAAAATTATACCATTGATTCATCACATCTCTTATTTCGTCATCAAATATTTTGGTAAATGGGGTTAACTTCTTTCTACTCTCTTCTTACACTTAAAAATTGTGTTTCGACTTCCGCCTTGCCCACATCAGGAGGACAGTTATGAAATAACCGTTAATAAAGTTCACTACCTTCTGACTACGCAATTAGAGATCCTAGATACATTCAAGTTTTTACATGGGCACAGAGCCATACTATATGTGATTGTCGAGTTATCGTTAGTGAATAACCATAGTATGCTGCTTTCAAAATTCCCGATAATATAATTTATCTTTAATGACAGTTTGTTGTTGTGTTATCAAATTTATATTTGTCGCAAGTGGCAAAATCCACTAAATACAAAAAATATGTGGCGCACCTGGCACAATTTAATGAGTCGGCGCAATTGACAATGACACAACTGAAAAGGTAGGAGACCTTAAGATATAATAAGAAATTATTTCTATGCTTTGTTGATTTACGAAAGGCCTTCGCTACTGCTCCAAGGCAATACATATGGTAAATCCTAAAGAGGAAAGGAGTAAATGCCTGTTTCATAATTTTTTTGTGTCTAGATTATCCTTACACAAATTATTAATACGAAGGAACAAAGAATAAAAGATTATTTTTATCCTAAAGTCAAAAATAACAGAGCTATTTAGTTTAAAGTGGCTGTGGTTTTATGAACTACAATCGTTTGTTGTATATAAATGTCATCAGGATTAAAATATCAAATTGAAGTTTCACTGGTAAACAGTTTACAGCCACTAAAAGCGTTTACAGGCGGGCTCAAAAATGCTTGGGCCAAGAGGGTGACGTTTTTGAGCATCTAATTTGATTGTTTCTTTTAATGTTCACAGCGTAACCTAAAATAAACCATATTCTTCCACTTCATGGATATTCCTCTTTCTTCATTTCATTTATCACTTTGCTGGATATAACCACCGTGAATTTTGTGTGTTGATCTATCCCCATTACGAAATAATAAAGTGTCTGCCGTGACCAAGATTCGAACCGCCTCGACCAACGGTTTTCCGACTAATAAATTTGACTACGTCCTTGGCAACTACTACAACCACCTTAACCAATTTGAAAAATCATCAATAGCTCTGTCATTTTTGACTTTAGCTCTGTCATTTTTGACTTGAGGATAAAAAATAATGGGACACTTTTTGTTCAGTATTCAATTTCCTATCGATTGAGAATATTGTGTCCCATTTGAAAAAATGAAACAATTTGACATAACTCGCGAACGCGATGTTCGATTTTATTCTGTTTTCACCATAGTGATGAGAGAAACAAATGCTACTAGTTTGCCTATAGCTCTAACAATAACGAAGTTAGTAATAGTACCGACTTAAGTTTGAAAACCCTGTATAGTGAAAGTTGAATTGATGTGAACTTATTGGATTAGTTTGCCATTAGCGCTAATGACGCGTATTAAAAAGCACGTTAAAATTGTTAATAGATTTCAAATTTAACTTTTTCTCATGGTCTAGACTAGATCACCAAATTGCTAAACAATGGCTTAGGATCAGACAAGAAACAGTTAAACTGTACGAAATACGTTTTTGACTTGGAAAAAATTGGCTTATTTTGCTCCAATGCATCAAAACAATTTTGCGAATTTTGTTGAAACTGTATTCTAAATTGTGAATGAACCAAAAAATGAGGAAGAGTCATTTGAATATACTATCCCCCATTTTGCACCAAACATTTCATCTTTTTGCCTTTCCAAGGGAACCGATCACCCACTTTCTCTGACCTTCCTCAGTATTCAGAAAGTGTACATCACGTTTATAAAAAAATCCCAACCCATAATAATCAGCAAACAGAACCTGCAAGTTATGGAAATTGATTATCTAGTGATCTAATTGTTAAGTTGTGGAGACTTATACAAATAAGTCAAACATCAAGTATAAAAAATTGGTACGAAGTAGCAGAAACAAAGACATACAATTAGAACGCAAAGGCTAAAATCAATCACTGAATTAGAAGAAAAACTGATAAAAAATAAATGAATTTGCACTGACAGAAGAAGAAGCATCGTAAATATAAAAGATAAAGTAATAACGTCATATAAAGAGAAATGCATACAGCTATCAGAAAACCGACGTTATTGCCTTTGCAGAAGGAAAAGATTTTGGAATAAGTCATGGGCATTTAAAGATAATAACTAAAAATACTATCTTTATGGTATTTCCTTTTATATTAGATCTGAGTGTATCTCAGCTCAGCTGAATAATATTTCCTCCACTAACTGGACCCTATCTCAACAACTACCCACTTTTTGTGCTTGGCATCCACGAATGCAATCGAGGAAATAGGAAGGTAAAAGATATCACTTCTTTTTAAGTGAGCCATTAAAAAGAATGAATCCTGAACTTTGTCTCCGTGAAGTGAACTTAAACAATCTGAGATTCGTGCATAAAGAAAGCACGATTTCAGAAGAATTGACGTTCTAAAGTTTTGACTTTCCACCTATCTGACATTTTAATTAATTAGTGCAGGCAGTCAGTGGATAGACACTGACTTGATTTGCAATTACGATGGTGTTGAAGAGGACTGAAAGAACAACGCAAATGTTAACGAGAAGAAAGTTAATATCGTCGGCTTAACATGCAAATGTTGTATGTCCTAAAATGTAAATTTTACAGAGCGCAATTAAAACAATATAACGGTCGTATAGATAATGACAAAATTATCAAAAATACTAACTGCTTAAAATGGCCTAGAATCTGATTGAAACCAAAATATTTTTAAAAAGGTGCCTTTCATTTATTTATGGGACTTACTACATTTTCTTTCTTATTTCTAAAACATTTACGGACTTATTACTTTTTAGAATCGAGAAATGGAAGGTAAACAGATATAAAAGCAAAACAGTTCATTGAAACATTTGTATTGAAACTTGAATAAATCAGTAAAAACAAAATAATTAATATATTATTACAGCAACATAAGACAGTGATGAAAAAATTCTTAATTTTGAATGGCAAATTGTCGTAGAATTGATGATAGTCCTTCTCCAGACTTGATTTTAGAAACTGCAAGTGGTCGTATTTTTCTTTTTTATTGGTAGAGGATGTTGGTACAACTCAGGAAGCTCTTCGTAATGAATAGGGATGGTTTTACTTACATTTCTGTACTGCAGTGGTGTATAATCTTGAGAGTGTCGTAGTTTGTACATCACAGATCCATCAGGATTGTATTTTATGGCGCGTATATCTGTTACGAGGGCATCGCCTACGTTTCGACCCGGTCTTATCGAACTTAGAAATTTTACATTGGTAAAATTTTTAAAAAATTTATAATCTAAATATTTTACATGATATGGGCGAGGCTGTGATCGTGCATGAAGGCAGACTCCAACATAATCAGCTGGAACGTTTATATTCATTACGTTCTATTACCGAATGCATGGAGTCTGCCTCCATCTGCGTATGGCCCTTCTCAAGGTATTTCTGTTCTATGCTAACTTGATGTTGCATAGCCATGTTGATTAATGCATTGGCAAGTGTGGTGTTTCGGTTTTGCGAAGTACAGCCATCACTCAAAAAAATAATGTCCTGATTATCCAGTATGTTCAAAATGTGTTCCTTGATAAAGTAGCAAATAATAGAAGCATAATCGTTGGCCGTAACGCCTCCAGACGATTCATGCCAGATAAAACAATAGCCCTCCTTACTTTTCATGTTGTAAATGGTGAAGTTGTGCACAATTAGTTTGGTCTTAAAGTATAGTGACGAAACATTCGATTTCGGACTTAATAGTACCGATTGTAAATCCATGCAGAATACATTGCTTCTTGAAGTTTTATCGCCTTCCTTAGCTTCTCGGGCTTCTTTTTTTGTCTTGATGCAAGACAAATAGCTCTTCGGCAAGGTTTCCTGTCCTGTGAGCCACGCACTTGTCACATTCGTCCTTTTTGGTTTAAATAAACTCAAATTTCCTTCTTCAAATACATGAGTAAATGTTGCTATAGACAGACTTTCAATATTTTTGTCCTTGCACCACACATTTTTGTAATATTTATAAACATGTGATTTAGATTTCCATATTGGTTCTAAATAGAGTTTACTTGAACTTGCTCTACAATAATGAGATTCAAGTTTCGGAATTTGTTCCAGAAATTCTTGCAAAGAAGCCTTCGCTCTATTGCGGATAGTAGTAACAACTTTAGTTTGTTCCACATTCTCTACATGGTCGGATTCTTTGTTATCCTTTAACTGAAATTCAGAATATTTCCATATATTTATCATTCTTCTGCTCATCCCAATAGTATTCAAAAACATTTGTTTACATACTCGAACTGAGTCCTCCTGCTTTTTAAATAGTATACGGAAGAGGTCTTCCGCCTAGATGTCAATTCGGTTTTGCGATTCCGGTGTCGTTTGGTTTCCTGATTTTTAACTGATAAATTAACGAAAGTTTTTCTTTGGCTCCAGTTCTGTTGGCTCCAAAAATTATAAAATATATCGTTTCTGTCTTTCTCTGTAAGTTTATAACACTGTAATGCCCTTTCCTTCTTTTTACATAGCATTGAAGAAAGCTTGCAATTACAACGAGGTCCCATTATTCTTCTTGGCCTTTCAGTAGTTACCCATACATCTCCTACTTTTTCTGCCCAGATATTCCTCTCCCTTTTCTCTTTTACGTTTATTAACGTTTTCCTTCCAAGTTTGTTTGTTAACCAAATGTTTCTTTTGTCTTCTTTTTTCAAAGTTATTATTTGATGTTACTTCATGACGGTTTCTGTCCATTACGATATTACTTTTTTCCCAACTTTATTGGATTCATCAGAAGAATCATTTATTGTTCCATCGTATTCAGGATTATAATTTGGATCATTCATGTCATTTTCTTTGTCGGATTGATTTTCTTGGCTATAATTTTCTGCACAACTTGCCTGAAATTCTGCTTCACGATCTGTTTCGTTAATACTTCCATTTTGTTTTAATATGACGTCTGTAACATCTTCTATTTCAACGTTATCTTGCTGATCAACTACGTCTTTTCTACATTTATTAAATCTATGTTTATAATATTATCACCATTGGGCATTAAATTACAGTCTTGTAGTGTATCATCACAGTTATTCTCATCTACTAGTTCTTCGTAGTAGCCATCAGTCTCAATTAAATAATTGGTAACTTCTGGAATATCTAGGATTAAATCATTTCCACTAATAGCGTCATCTCCGTCACGAACAATATCATGATTTGTTTGAACAAAGCTTAAATTAGTATTGAATGTATTTATATTAGCTTCTGTCCGTAATGCAGTTGCTAACATTAATATTTTCTTTGCTCTTGAGTTACAATGCGCCATTGTACAACAGATACAATGCACAATCTTCAGTAAGTACAGTATACTGAAATGAAAAATAAAATTGAAAATGAACGTTGAATAATCGCGATTATTTATTTTGTTTTAAAACTAAAGTTTAAGGTAAGTAAATAGAAAAATAATGTACGCCATTGGTACATCGCAAAGACGAATGACGCGACGGTAATGTACAATTAAATTATTTACATTAATGTACGATATGAACGTAAGTCCCTTATAATTTTAGTTTGTTTTATTGTTATTTAACATGAAAATGTCGTAACTCCAATATAACTTAAACATCATTTATTTAACTTAGTTTTTGAATAATTAGTATATACAATTTCATACAGTCAAGAAAAACATTGAAACAAATAGTAATCCAAACTTTAACAACTGCATTTGTATTAATACGTACGTTTTTTAAGTTATAATTTGATGCTGCACATCACACCATCAACAACATGGCTACAACTGGAGTTACGACGTTTACATATTGGTTCTCACTGTGCATGGACTTACGACATTAATATAATCAGTTTTAATGCTTTTAAATAATACTGGACTTACACCAGTTACAGAGTTGGTAGAACTGATTAATTTGCACAAGATGGCATTAATAACCTATTTTCGACCGAAATTGGACTTACGACATTTACATGTTAAGCCGACGATATGTATCCTGAATTAAACGGAAGTGTGTTTGACTGAGAAAAATGTACCTTTAAATAAAAAAGGAAAAGAACGACAAAACGGACTTTTAAATGAATAGTATAAGAAGAGTAAGTCGAAAAAGTTTTTCTTGTATTTAATGAGATAATTTATTAGTTTCTTCAGAAACGTTGTAACCGCTTCCAATAGCCACAGAGAAAGTCTCAATAAAGACCAGTTAGTCAATCTTTAATTGATTTGTAGAATTATTTTGGATTTGAAGCTTAGAAAATAAGAAACAAAGTGTTAAATAATCAGTAAATTTATTCTAGATGCTTATGCTAGAACACTACTTTATGATTATTATTATTGAGTCTTTATAATCTTCTAAAAAGTGAAATCATATTCTTGTGATTGTTAGTCATGTCTAATGAGCAATTTTTATTGAAATTTAATAATATAATAATGATATTCACATCACTGTTTTTACTTACAAAGTTCATTGCTTCCTGTGCAAGTTATTGTTTTTTTAAACTTCTTTAAGTTTGTGGAATATATTCATATTAACGTCTGATTCTCAAAACTAGGTCTCAATATTTTTCAATTTTTGCTTATGATACCAATACAATTATAATTATAGTGAAGTAACGCGTTGGTTTTGTACTGAACCAGTTCTATGAAAATTAAATACAAAGAAATCTGGGACTTCTTTCTTTCTGGTGGTTGTGTAAAATTTGACGGTAATTCCCTTTGCAATAGTTTTTTTCCTTCTATCTGGCCTGATTCGATAGAAAAATAGAGTATTTAGAACGGAAATGGTATAGATTATTAAAACCGCACAATTATTTAAAAACATCTGTAGTATTGGAATTTTTTGTGGGTATAAACCACCATCATGAATGCAACATGCAGTTCCTTGGAAAAAAATTAGTTGATACTTTTGAACAACCTTTCAAGTTATTTCAACTTCAAAATACTTATATTCAGTTCTACATTGAATTTTTTGTGCTGTTGACATTGATTTAATTTGATTGCCGGCCACATGATCGAATAGATTGCGTAATCCGTCCTTATGTGCATTTAACAAGATTTGCCTTCGCATATTTGTTATTCCATCTCGAAGAAAAAAAAATGTTAGATTCATTTCGAAATAGCTTCATGTTTTTTTTCCTTCTCGACTGTTGATAACCCGCGAACTTTATGTCCAGTCTGACCTATACACTATCAGCAACTCAATGTATTTTTTTAGTTTATGCAAATTTCATCGTACTATAATTAGGTCACAATCGTGACTGTTTATTTTGTTATTTTAGCTTAATTTAAATGATTAATAAAAATGCGCAGTTATTATTATCAACTACAATGGTGTTTATAATAACTACGTACGCTTCTTGGAACCACTGACATTATTTGTGCAAATGCATTGTTAATTTATTGTTTCTTTTTTTTTGCAGACAGCGCCAATACTTTAAAAACGTTATTGAGCTTCGCCGTTGGGGGACTTTTGGGAGATGTTTTCCTTCATTCATTGCCCGAAATTTGGGCGAACAGCTCTTCGAAACTAGTAAGTAAATTACATTAAATTATATTCCACGCCTGATTGCGAAATAACAGGATGGACATTCGCAAATTCACTAATTTAACAAAGGAATATACTGTAATGAACACTTGGTTGAAAATTAACTTATAATAGAATTAGCAAGCGATTTAAATTTATTACTGAAAAGAACGTTGTTCGAATCATCAACGCCCGCGCGTAATCTGACAAAGCTCGCTTACACAAGAAATTTTATCGACCCTTTATTTTTTTTGTGATAACAAACTGAAAATGTACCTATATCCTTGATTTAAATTCTTAAGGTTATTTATTCCAAATTTACATTTGAATTTGAATGGATAGTAGTTTTACGTGTGAGCAAAATCAATAACAAAGAAAGATTCTGCTAAGTATTGTAAAACTACAATTTTTTTGTAATGCTGAAGTAATTTTATGGTGCAATGCATTCGAAACTCTTGTTTTCATATTTTATATTTTTGTAATAAATTTTATAGACCTAGTATAGATTTTCATCTAACATCCTTGTATTGTACACTGAATTTCAGATATTACCGGAGTGATTTATTTTTTTTCTAAACTAGGCTTTTTTTTCTTTGTAATCTTAATACCTAGTCGAAACCGATCCGGATTAATTTTTAATCTCTTCACAGCACTTAAAACAAATCGAAACCATTATATTCCTTTCAATTTTTTTCAGATGGCGTATCGTCATCTTACAATGGTCTTTTAATCCTCTCAGGACTATTGGTATTTGTGATAGCAGAAAAATTATTTTCCGTAATCAACCAAGTTGAACGAAACGTCGGAGGAGGAGTTCAACGAAAGTATCAACAATAACGTTCACGATAAAAGTGTTAAACGTCCGAAAGAGGGAAATAGAGTAAGACTTTTGCATTCGCCATTTTAACCGATATTAATTTGTTCTTATTCCAGATAACTGGTTATCTTAACCTTCTCGCGAATTCAGTCGATAATTTCACTCACGGATTATCAGTCGGAGGCGCTTTTTTGGTGTCGGTCCGATTGGGATGCTTTACCACATTTGCGATATTAGTTCACGAAGTTCCGCACGAAGTTGGAGATTTCGCAATTTTATTAAAGTCGGGATTTTCACGATGGATGCAGCAAAAGGGCAACTATTTACAGCGGGAGGTGGTCTCGTGGGCGCGCTTGTATCCGTTTTTTGTAGCGGCGCCTCGAACTCTTTAGGTACGCATTTCTTTAACCCAACCGCACATATCTTCACGTTCTATTGTGTGTTACAGAAGCGAGAACTTCGTGGATTTTGCCGTTTACTTCGGGAACGTTCCTGCATATAGCTTTAGTAACAGTTCTTCCTGATCTTTTGAAAGAAGAGGATCCAAAAGAATCATTCAAACAACTGTTGGCGTTATTATTAGGAGTATTGATAATGGGCTTTGCTGGCGCCGTTTTAGAATAATATGTAAATTATCAGTTACGAGTACTTTTTTAAAACAAAAATATATCCAGTATTTTCGTTACCTATTTTTAGGGCATATGAAATTAACAAATTTTTTTTTTTTTGAAAACTCACTGGTTTTGCCCACAGTAATGTGATATTACTTATATGACATAGTTGTTAAATGTACAGAGTACAGCCATATCTTTTGATTAGTAGTACTTAAAAAGTGCTCTTAAAATTTATTTTGATAAAATACCCTAACATTCAACATATTATTGAGTAGTTCATAAAATCAATTCTATAAGACTGAGTCGAATTTTATTCTTAGACTTTGCACTTTACACTACTAATATTAATAAAATATTCCTAGTTATCTTTTCTAGTTATAGAATATTTAGTGAGCGAGTGAATTGAAAATTTTACTTAAGTGTTAATAAAAGAAATTATTTTTGTATGTTGACTACTCATAAAGTAAGGGTAATATCAAAAATATATATATATCTAACTGTATAAAGTTATTGTAAATAGATTATATTATTTACTTTGTTTTGTTTATTGCGAAGAACCGATAATCCTCAGTAATTAAGAAGCGATTTATATATGTGTGTTACATAAGTTATGGTTGTAGTCTTTATTCACTTCTGGTATAGCAAACTGTTGAATAAGGTGATTATGTACAATTTTTTATAGATTAAATACAGTGTAATATAAAGTATTTGTTATGTAATTATCACTATAAAAGAAATTCAATTTCACCATTTACACGGTTGATAAAATTCGCAAATAAGTAATTGGCGCGTAGCAATAAAGGTTCAGTTAATATAAATATGTACAAAATAGAGTAAAAGATATATGAAAATATGGACGAATACGACGTTTTAAGAATTGGTTCATTCCGCTGGAAAATCAAGTAATCAAAAGTCAATGTCTCCGAGAAATGAAGAGAATCGCTTCAGATATCGTTTTCCTTTCTCCCCTTAGTTCTTCCTCATATTTTAATGTTTTCCCATCCTTCCCCACATAATATACATTTTCTTTTTTCGTCCACCTGCCAATTATTTTCGTCCTGTTATTTCCATCCACTCTCTCTTATCCTCTTTTCTTGCATATTCTCCGCTTCCATAATATAGCATCCCCATTTATTTTTCACTATCCTTTTTCTGACCTT
The DNA here is from genome assembly GCA_030710515.1 of Abscondita cerata. Taxonomy (NCBI): domain Eukaryota; kingdom Metazoa; phylum Arthropoda; class Insecta; order Coleoptera; family Lampyridae; genus Abscondita; species Abscondita cerata. The sequence goes on from JALBCR010000073.1 coordinate 42,500, forward strand.
TTCCATTATTTTTTAATCCCGCAATTATTCCTCCTTTTGCTGTACCTTTTTTCTGCTCTCGCTGCAAATTGCACTCTTGTATACATGATAATTTGTTAGTATTCCCTAAAGGGGTGACTACCCCTACTTCAGGTATAATTATTATATTTTTCACCAAATTGCGCCTCCTTCCTACTAAAATTGACGTGGTTTGGTGTTTTTCTTAACCCATCTCGTTCTCTCGTAGTAGGTACCTAATTTGTTTCGTAACCTTTCAGTTGGGACACTCTTTTAAATTACTTTGTTTACGGCAAAAGGTTTATATCGACAGAGATAATTATTTATAAAGGTTTTCAGAAAAATTAATGACCTTCAATTGACTCTCCCAACCTGTTTGAAGATAAAATTTGTTAACCATTGTGTTCTGGGCCTGACAATACCGATTCACTATGGAATAGACCAGGTTATCAAATAATCTGAAACTAGATGTGCGAACTTTTTGGATAAATGTATTATTTATTCATTCATATGGTAAATTTAAGAAATGTTGATGAAGTCTAACGCAATATTACCAATAAGTACCTCTAGTTATTTGTAGTTATTTAATAACTCACCTTCTTTAGGAAAGGTAAGTAATTATTTTTGACGTGCATTTTTTACAATATTTTTAGTCTGGCCGGAACAAAAAAACGTCTACATACTGTACTTAACAACATGCTTAGTACGTAGATTCTAAAACCATTTAGGTACCCACAACCAAATAATTATACTCAATTAAAGTTGCACATTAAGAATTAGATTTAATCTTAAAATAAATCTTATAGACCAACGACCTCGTGTATATAAGTTTACATAAAACCATTTTTACTCAATGATAAAACCACAATATAACGTTCACTTTTGAGATATTGTTACAAAATTTTGTTGTTAGTGTATTGTAATTAAAATCATCGCAAAATAAGGTTTAATTTATACAACATGAACGTTAATTGACAAAACCTTAAGATTCTTGAAATTCATTCTTTGATCAAAATGTAACTCGTCGCAAATTTCCCACAAACAAATCTACGTCTGCGTTACGGATAATGGTGAGGTACAGTACGCAATTGTGGAGTTAATTATTTTGATGATGTTTATTTTGTGGTTTAATGTGAGACGATGCGGAACGAACATTCAGTATTTTTCCTAGACAACAAACTTAAAGTTTTAATTGTCTTTTTTTGTCCATCATTAATGTCATTGTCAATATTATTGTATTCATTTTTTTGTGGTTTGTCATAGTCATGCAATAATATAAACATTAAACAATATTTGTGTCAGGTAGACGATGTACGGAAATCCCAATGTGAAAAGAAAATTGTATACAACATAACCGGTAGAGATTATTGTAACTCTTCGCGAAACGTGGGGCACCTTAAACTACGGAAACAAAAAAATCGAAAACTTATTTTGGTCATGATCCCTCCGCACATAATCTACATTTTCTTTTTTCATGCACCAACCAATATTCATTTCATTCTGTTCATTTCCCACTCTGAACCTTGTGTCTTCTTCTGTTATTATTTCGTTGTATCTTCTGTTGTAGTTTCCTTCTTTAATTGTTGTTCTCCTCTCCTCCCAACAAACATACGATGCCCCACGGACGTCCGTTTCAGATTCAAAACTAGTCCTAACGTCCTTGGATCTTAATCGGATGCCTCTGGGACATCTTTTATTTGGATATCTCTACGACATCCTTACAAAAAGAGATCCCTCGGATGTCCCTCATTAAAAATTTTTAAATTATAATTTACGGAAATTGAATTGTATTGATACAAAAAATGACTTTGCAAACTTTTATTTATTATTTTATTGTTGTGTTTATGTAGGTAACTATATAAGATTCATTTTTTAGACAATTATTACTTTCGCGTACTTTTGAGTTCTGACGTCACAATAGTAAACCGTTCTCGTTATGCCAAAGAATAGTTAAGCCATTGTTTAAGCTGCGTGAATGTCCTTACGGCGTCGGCGTAACGCTACTTGCACTCGTGTCTTAACTGTTTCGCTTTATTGCTGGTTTAAAGCGAACCTTTGAAGAAGCTCAACACTTACATTGGTGAAATGTTATGAAGAAATTCCAATCGATGACGGCCTTTTAAACTTGAATCTAGACATCACTTGTTTACATGTAGGTAGTTTCATTATATGCATTACAATAACACATTTACAATCAACCCAAAATTTGTAGTAGTATTCACTTTAAGCCTGTGTTACCCATAATGTAATTTTTTAAATGTACTTTTCCGATTCTTTCTCGGTATCATCTGCCTCAGATTCTACAAATGAATATTTCTTGTATTGAACAATTCAGTTCCAGAAGTATAGCTTATATTTATTGTGGAATCGGTCAAATCTACTGTTAGTTTGCCTAAGTAATAGTTTCACAGTAGATTAATCCTATAATTTATAATTTTGTTGAGTTGTATGAAAAGTTTTAAATGTAGGTACAACACATAATGTTTGACTTTTGTCATTTAGGCCACTTTTCACATATTAAGATGTGGATACTCGTGTCTTATTTTATGATTAAAATGTACTTAGCGCCTACACTACCTTGCAAAAAAAAAATTAGTTCCCATTTAACTCAATGCAATCGCGCGCCATCATTGCTCAATTTGTAATTAATTAATCCGTGATGTTTTTTGGTGTTTTCCCTTTTGTTACAGATATACGCTGCAGTTTAGAGTTCCATTCCTTTAATTAATCCGTTTTATTTTTAATTCACAAAACGAGAAAAACAATGCTACAAATCCTTCAAAATATTTTTTCTAATACTTAAAAACCCTTCTACACTTCTTTTGTTGATAATGATTTTATTAAACATTGTAGAGAAAAACTGTTCAGGCACTCTGCAGATTAATTGTTAAGCATCTTATTTCTGCAAAAATAATTTGAAAAAATAAATAGTATTGCTATTATGATGGCGCGCGATTGCATTGACTTAAATGGGTACTTATTTTTGTTTGCAAGGTAGTGTAGACTCTGAATTAGGGCATGTGCGCAGAAACAGCTGATCAGACGTTGGAGGTAAACAAAGGCTGGTACTCGTATAAAGATACGTAGTTGGTCGCTGGATTCAATATGCAAAAAAAGGTGCTGACCTAGCAATCAATATATCTGAAGAATGTTTAGATGTTAATGACAAATCCATACCTTTACCACATGATCATCTGCCTGAAAATGGATCATTTGAAAATTTACCATCGCCCTCGTCAATTAATTCGTTAAGAGTCCTGCCAGGAATATTAATCGGAAATTAATGAAAGTAACACATTCCATTGCAATCCAGCTCCAGAAAACAATATTCAACTTTCACAAAAGTTTTTAATTGGTTGGTCAATACAGCATAATATTACCCAAGTTGCACTAAATGATTTATTAAAACACTTAAAATTATATTATCCTACATTACCTTCAGATTCTAGAACTCTCTTAAAAACTCCTACAGAAATAGTTGTAAGAAATATGGAACCTGGTCATTACTATCACTTTGTATTAGAGAAATGCCTACAACAACTTCTTTCTACTTTAGACAAGTACACTATGGATACAATAGAAGTATGCATCAATATCGATGGATTACCTATATCTAAAAGTTCTAGCAGCCAGTTTTACCCTATTTTGTGTAATCTATTTGGATGTCGTTAACATTATTGGTTTATATCATGTGAACGAAAACCCAGCAGTGCTAACATTTTCTTAAAAGAATTTGTGGATGAAGCAGTTCAATTAACTATGACCGGTCTTGTATATAAAAATAAACGTTATAATTTTAAAATTAAAGCACTTATTTGTGATGCTCCAGCAAAGGCATTTGTTAAATATACCAAAAACCATAATGGTTATTTCTTCTGCCATAAATGTTCTATTGAAGGAAATTATATAAATAATAGAATGTGTTTTTGCACATAGATAATTTAGTATTACGTTCAAACGATGGCTTTAAAGCAAAGATTCAAGAAGATGATCATGTAGGAACGTCGGCATTAGAATCAATACCAAATTTTAATATGGTTGAAGATGTACCATTAGACTACATGCATCTCATTTGTTTAGGCGTTGTCCGAAAATTAATTGTTGTTCTCTGGATTTGTGGAAAACCTCCATTCAAACTATCTAATTATCAAATTAATACCATATCTACTAAACTAGTAGGGCAGTCTAGTAATATTACAACGGAATTTAACAGAAAACCAATATCATTTAACGAAGTGAAGAGATGGAAAGCTACAGAATTCAGGCAGTTCTTATTCTACACAGGACCTATTATTTTAAAATCAGTTTTAGACCGTGATCGCTATCTAAATTTTTTGGTTTTGCATGTTGCTTGTACTATATTATCCAATCCAGTTTTAAAAGAATATTTAGATTACGCACATTCTGCTGATGGAATATTTTGTTAATTCATTTTCAAAACTATATGGCTCTGAACATATCTCCCATAATATACATAATTTATTGCATCTAACACAAGATGTTAAGAAATTCGGGATGTTGGATGAATTTAGTGCTTTACCTTTTGAAAATTATATGCAAACTCTGAAAAACTTGTACGAAAACCAAATCAACCTCTAATGCAAATTATAAAAAGAAAATTTGAAGAAGATGAGCATGATAAATATCAAAAACCAAATGTTTCTGAGTACCCACAGGCATTTTTGGAACACTTTGCTGGTCTCTTGACAAATTTAACATCAAACCCGCAATACAAAAAGTACAGTTTAAGAACTTTGTATTAAAAATTACAGAACCAGACAATTACTGTTGTCTAAAAGATAACAGTATAGTCGTCATTACAAACTTTGCAACATGCAATGGACAGTTGATGATAATAGGCAAAAAATTCGGAAGCTGTGAAGACTTCTACACTTCTCCGTGCAAATCATCGGATTTAAATATTTATTTAATCAGTAACCTCGGCCCTGTAAGCAGCTGGAATATTGATAAAGTATTATATAAGTGCATGAAATTGGATTACAATGATCAATTTGTTATTTTCCCTTTATTACACTCACTGTAAGCATAGCAACACACATAATATAACGTATATTAACACACTTTTGCATAAATTTGCAGATAAATAATGGAGAAGACGTGGACCATAGTAAAATTTATAGAAGACGATAGTGTTCAAGCAGTTTCATCAAATTGGTTACAAAATTTGAAATGTTTTTGGCCACCTTACGCCAACGATGGTTTAATTCAGGCAATAAAAAGATGCAAACCTCATACGGTTAGCTGGCCCTTGTATGAAGTAAAAATATTTAGAAATAGCTCATACAGTAAGTGGTAATTCAAACAATTCAAATATTTATATTATTTTTATTTCAGGCGATTATCAAAGAGCAGAAAGAGAAACTTGCCGAAATGGAGTCGGATTTAAATACAGATAACGAAGACGGAAGCAAAAAAAAGAAAGCGATTTCAAAAAGTGTTTTCAAGTGATGAAGAAGAAGAAGAAGAAGATCATTCAATTTTAGCCACGCCACCAACATTAGTGAAAAGTAATTAAAAAACTTTAAATCAATAAATACATATTATTCTTTAGGAATACCGGTCCACAAAGGAAAAAAACATTCCGCAATGCTCTTTTCAATCATTAACTGATGGGTCCCATAGTTCAGGTTTGGTAATAAAATTATTCTCGGATTTAGTAAATTAAATTTGCTATTACAGGTAATAAAGCCCAAGAACTTGTAGACCACAAAAAGAATTCAATTCTAGTGAAAGACCAGCATCAGTGACGTCTGTAAATGACAACCAAGTGTCCTGTTAGTATTTACATTTAAATTTATGTAGTATGTACTTTAAAAATGATTTTAGATTTCTTAGATTAAGGCACAAGGAACAAGGCCGAAAAAATATAAATGATGTTTTTATCGGATACTTTCGTCAAATTATTAGAAAGCAACATTTAATTCAAGCTAGTGTAATACAAATAATGGAGGATATCAATGAATTAAATTCAAGAACTCCGTTCGACAGTACAATAGTTCAAAGGAATTCGATATTTGTCTTATTTGATTTGCCCATTAAAAATGAACAATCTCTACAAGAATTGGAAAACCAAATAACGAAAGAAAACAATTTAAATGATATGGTAAATATGCAACTTTTATACTTTCTATGAATGAAAGAATGCTTCAGAATTTGTGAAAAGGGCAATGTCTAGAATAATATCTAATGAAGTTGGATCAGAATACAGTTCGATAGGGCTAAAACAGAAAAAAAATTTCTAAGTTGCTTGTTGTACAAGTTGTAATACGTAAGTTATTATCGTTCACTCTGCAGCATTGGTGATAATGTTTTATTTAAGGTGCTGGACTGATACTTTTTAAAAACGACACTAGCAAGTCGTTTGAAGAATCAATGAAAAATTGGTTAATGCGCTCCAAAGAAAGATTGGATAAGCAAAAAATTAGTATGATTTATATAATTTGATATTTTATCAATTATTTTAAAGCATTAACTATAGAATTATATAATCACAGTATATGTATTTTATTTTCGATAATAAATTTAATATGTTGAATAGGTGTAAACGTTGCTGGATAATTATTTTCCAAATTGACTTTTAAATCGAACTATATTAAGTTTGATGATAAAATGATAGCAGTCCTCAAGTGTATGCTACATGTAGGATTCTACAAGATGGTACCTCACCATTGGTGCACTGGGAATGAAATATTAAAGAATAGTACAAAGCAAGTCCGATAGTAGACATCCCGAAGATGACGGTAGCAGACGTCCTACGGGTGTCTGTCACAGGATGTTCTATGGATGTACACATTTGTGACAAACGGACGTCCCATAACTATCCCACGGATGTCTCTCGGCAAAAAATGGACTTACTAGGGACGTCTGCACATCCGTAGGTGGTAGTCCTAAGGACATCCTATGGACGTCAGTATGTTTGTTGGGCTGCTTCTGATTATCCCTATCTGTTTCTGTTATTTATGTATATCGTACTCACAAACATCGTACTCCATCCCTCCTTTCTTCTCCACTCAATCTCTTCTCTTGCGTATCTTCCTCTTTCATAATATAGCCTCCTATCTTCCTGTCCTCCATTTATTTTCTCCCCTTCGTTTGCTTGTATACCTATAACAAAGATGAAAAATTGTCTACAAAAAGAAAAGAAAATCTACACCTATCTCAGAAGATATATCCAGACCTTTTCTGTAGAAGAGCTAAAACATGCATTAAAAAAGACCAAATCAAAGAAAGCTGCTGGGTTTGATGAAAATACATCCAGAATTTCTGAAAAATTTGTGAAATTATTCTTTGAAGTGGCTACTTATGTTTCTCAATGATATTTATAATACAGGTAAGTTACCAACAGATTTAAAGAAATGTAAAGTCGTGGCAATTTTAAAGAAAAATAAATGTCCTACAGACCCAACTTCTTATCGTCTAATAAGTTTGTTAAGTGTAATTTATAAGTATACAAGTTGTGTTTGTGTTATATAAATTATTGTTCATAAGTTTTAATAATTTTAAATTAAAATTGACCGAATCATCAATTTTTGGATGGTTTTATTAATTAAACTGACGTCAACTCATACTTATTAATTAAACTGACCTCAATACATACTTGTGCAAGCCTCGAGAAATCCGTCGCTATGAAAGGCGAAACGTCGGCAAACACATCCTTTTGAGTTGTTTGTTTTCCTACTCCCACACTGAAGGGGTCCCAAAACACCATTTTTATTTTATATTTTAAATTTGTAATTTATAAGGTTTTAGAAAGATTAATTTTTCAAAGAATTAATCCGTTAATAGAATTACCAATTGAACAAACAGGATTTCTATCCGGTAGAAGTTGTTGTGATGAAGTATTGGCATTAACAACACATATCAAAGCTGGATTTCAGAAGCTGGAGTTGCATTTTTAGATTTAACTGCTGCATATACGATACCGTGTGGAAAGAAGGTTTACTTTTAAACTGTTTAACGTCATTCCTTGTTCCAAAATTATTTCTTTTATTGAAAATATGTTGTCTAATCGAAAGTTTAGAGTTTTAGTTGGAGATAAAAGCAGTAAATTTAGATTTTTAAATAATTAAATTTTCACAGGGATCGGTTCTTGCACCTATTCTTTTAATGTATATATTTCTGAACTTCCTTCTTTACAATGTCGAAAATTCGTCTACGCCGATGATATCGCAAATTCATTTCAACATTCAGATTTTTTCGAAATTGAAAATAAACTATCTGATGATTTGCGTATTATGAAAATTATTTCAAAAATGGCGATTATGCCCCAATCTTAAAAAGACAGAGGTTTCTTGTTTTCATTTAAGTACCTAATAGAGAAAAAGTAAAAAACTTAATGTTATCTTTAATAATACAAAGTTAAACCATAATTTTAACCCAGTAGTTTATCTGGGAGTAACTTTAGATACGTTTTTAATTTATAAAGATCATTTAGAAAAAGTCAAACAAAAAATGAAAACAAGAAATAATGTCATTCAAAAATTAGCTGGAACAACTTGGGGAGCAGATGCAAAGACACTTCGTACAGCTGCATTGGCATTAGTTTATTCTACAGCAGAATATTGTGCTCCTGTCTGGTTGAATAGTTATCATACAAAAAAAATAGATGCCCAGTTGAATTGCACTATGCGTATAATTAGTGGAACCATTAAATCTACTCCCTCGATTGGCTTCCTGTTCTTTGTAATATTACTCCATCGAACATTCGACGAAAAGCTAGCGTTAAAACGAGAATGGGATAAATGCCAACTTAACAAAAAGTTACCAATTTGGAATGACATTGACAACCCTCCTGCTAAAAGACTTAAATCTCGAAGTCCTATATGGTTGCAAGACTACTTAAGTACGGCTTTTTCTAAAGAGTGGAAAAATTATGGTCTGGAGTTGATGTTTTCAATAAACATCTCATTGATGATCCAACAATAGAAGTCCCGGGCTTTGATCAAAAAGAAAAATTTGGTCAAAAGTAAATCGCATAAGAACAGGCCATTCAAAATGCAACTCTATGTTGTTCAAATGGGGTGCGATTTCTAATCCAAATTGTGACTGTGGAAACGAACCAGAGACCGTTACACATATTGTAGAGGATTGTCAATTAACGAAGTTTAAAGGAGGGTTTCCAAACATTCATAATTTAACGGATGAAGCAATATTATGGCTTACGAATCTGAAGGACAATTGAAGTTCAGCAATATTTTGTATTCTTGTCTTGATTATCTGTTTTTCCATTATTTTGTTTTGCTATTTCTTTAACCTACTATTTTTTTCGTCATTGTCGTGACTGGCGCTTGGACCGGCCCATTATAAGTCGTCATGCAATGGCTGTGCTGTTATATTTTATGTTCTTATTTACCTTCTATAATGTTTACACACTTAATTAATATTATTACATGTGAATACTAGGTGGGTAAGGGTTGGCATGTTTAGGTTTTAGTGGTTTTCCTAAACCTTGAAGTAAATGCTTTATCAAGACAAACCAATCCACTATTGCACACGGTTTCGTCACCACACTATACAGGTTTATATTGATCTTCTGGGGCACCAATTCAATTCAATTCAATATTTATTTTGTCTTAAAAAATTACTATAACAAAAGATTAAGTTTTTTTCCTTTACAAAAATAAACATAAACAACATAACATTTCATTAAATTATAATTCCACTAATTCCTGTTTCCTTTTTCAACCTTCCATCCTCTTCTCTAAACTTTCAGTATTTTTCTTTTCCTCTCATCCATCCCTTCCTCCTCTCCAACACTTCCCTCATCCATTGTTTTCCTTCCCTTTTCTCTCCTAGCAGTACCTTCCATTCCTTTTCCTCGTGTCTTGTTTCCTACATCCCTCTTATATATGTATTATATTTTCCATTCATCCCCACACAACCTGCATAAATCTCTCCTCATCACTCATCCAATATTTATTTTCATTTTCTTCATTACCCATTCTGAATCTTGCAATCATTCTTATTTCATTCATTCCTTTTCCTTCTGTTATGTACCTTGGTGTCTTGTCTGTCATTATTTTATGTATTTCTCGTTATATTTTCCTCCCTTTATTTTTGCCCTTCTTTCCTGCTTCTTGAGTATCTTTATCTATTGCAATTATTTCCTCTTCCATCTTTCTCCCCCTCTCTTAATCTCTTCTCTCACGTATCCCACTCTTTCATAGTATTTTCTTCTTTCTTCTGCCCCATATTTTACCTTCTGTGCCTCTATCTCTTTCCAAACTTCATAAAGTATTTCATTTTCCTTCCTACTTCCCATTTTTCTTCATACCTTACTGCAATTCTTCCTGCTTGTATCCTTATTTTTTTCTATTTCTAGCTCTTCTTCCACTATATACCCCGGTGTCTCTTTCTCTAGTCCTAACGTCCACTTCCAGTATTTCTCCTGTATCTTCTCCAGCTCTTGCCATTCCCTCCAACTTCCTTCTGGGGCACCATACATAACACTTAGATCACAATACAATATTTGTATAATGTACCATACGAATAAATAAATAAATATTATATATTATTACTACAGTTTAAAAAATAGAAGTAAATGCTATAATAAAGTATTTTAATACATTTTGTATTTTTCATATATACCAAACGGAAGAAAACATTGTAAGTCCGTTCTATATAGACCTAGATGGATTTATTTAAATTTAATATCTGATTAGGCAACAAATTATAGAAATGTTGAAAACTTTATAACTTATACTGCAACTCTGTACTACAAATCGTAATATCGTAAAATCGAAAGATCGTGTCTTATGATCTGATCATAGCGGAACATTTGAACGAACGGTATTATTTGCAATTCTGTGTAGCTCTGTCAAATTTTTTAAGATTTGTCCGTAAGGCTTACAGCAACACACAAAATTGCAATCTTTTACGCCACGATCGTACGATCGCTACGATATGTACACAGAATTGCAGGCTTAGTTACGTTGAATATTGTATTGGTTGTTTTTAAAATACTTTTATTAGTCTAATGCAAAATTTGGTTTTTTGCACTTACGGGTTTTATAGATTAAGCCAACCCATGTCAAAACTCTTTATATACCTCCAAAAACTATCCTCTTTGTTTTTTTATCCCCGCAATATTCCAACATAGTATATTTTTACAGTAGAAACTCGATTATCCGGCCCTCAGTTATACGGATTCGCGATTATCCGGACTACCCAGCGCGACCAATTTTTATGTAGAATCTACAAGTCGAATTTATGCAAGCATTAACGTGTCGAAACTGGCATATCCCGCCCGCGCCTCGTGGGATCGCTGCACCACTCGTTCGTTATTGTGATTCCGCTCTAACGTGCGTGTCACGGCTACGTATTTAAAAATGTTAAAGCCTAAGAGAGTGGTGGTATTGCTTAAAGACAAAATAGGTCTTATTAATTCATTAAAAAAGGAGAAACCGGTCGTAAGTTAGCTGATAAGTATGGTGTAGGTACATCTAGGTTAAGTGATATTAAGAAGAACTAGTAACCAAACCTATTTGAAAATGGGGCTAATCTAGACAAACCTGAAATTAAAAACGTGAGGTCACTACTCCAGGTCAGAGGTCAAAAGTCAGGTCAACTTGTGACCCCGCCTAAGATTAGCGCCTGGACCTCCTAAACAATTTGAAGTATCGATCTCCGAAATCGGTTCAGTGGTTTCGGAGGAGAAGACGAACATACAGACAGACAAACCGGGTCACGATTTTATGTGTGTAGATACCGATTGAATTTTGTAGTACCTACACCTGCAAATTACATAGTGAGGACGGGAGTAAACATCGGAAAATGATGAAGAAACCGATAAATTAACGTTTAGAAGAAGCTCTGTATTGTTGGTTTTTACAAAAACGATCAACTGAGCAACCGATATTTGGTCCTTTGGTCTGTGAAAAGCATTACCGTTAAACAAAAAAATTAGGTGGCGATGAATCGTTTGTGGCAAGTAACGGATGGTTGTACAGATTTAAATCACGCCATGGAATTCGTGAACTGAAAATACAAGGTGAAAAAATGTCAGCTAATCTAGATGCAGCAACATAATTTTAAGAAGAAATTGAATGAAAATAACTATGACTTGGATTTTGTTTATAATACTGATGAAACTGGAAGTCGTTACCTTCAAAAGCTTTAGCTTCTAGGCAAGAGAATTCAGCTCTAGGATATAAAACTAGCAAAGAACTAGTAACAATATTAGTTTGCGCTAACGCTACCGGGACCCATAAAATACCTTTGCTCTTCGTCATAGGAAAATCAAAAAAAACCGAGATGTTTTAAAATATCAGGGTACCCTTAATTTATACAAATCAAAAAGCGCATGGATGAACTCTGAAATTTTCATTGACTAGTATGACAACACTTTTATCCCTGAAGTAAAAAAAAGACAAAACGAAATTAGCAAACAAGGAAATGTACTACTTTTACTGGATAATGCGCCAACCCATCCTTCAGCTGAACTGTTAGGGAGGGAAAATTTTGTCTCCTAATGTGATATCCTTGATACAACCAATGGATCAAAGTCTTATTGAAACAACTTTATAGAAAACAACTTTTACGTAGGTTGTTATCTGTTGAAGAAGATAATGTAGAAGTCGTTTATCATTTTTTAAGGAAATGAATTTAAAGGAGTGTTGTTACATGTTTGTAGATGCATGGGATTTGATTGAAAGGAAGACTTTAAACAAGACAATGCGGATGATACTATTTTGGACGATATGAATGAGCTAATGTCAAAGCTACAAATTTGCCAGGATTGCGGTGATGATATGAAAGAATGGGTCACTTGTGACAGTAATGATCAAGGCCTTCAGATTATGTCTGATGACGAAATCGTAGAAAACATATTGAAGATACATGAACAGCAGGAAATGCAAGAAGATGAAACAGAAGAAAATCTAGACGTAGAAAATGATACAGGACCATCTGATGATGAAGTACATCATACCCTGGAATCAGCTCTCAAGTAGTTTCAAAAACAAACAGAGAGTGATACTGTGAGTTTACTACAGCTGAAACGAATTCGTGATATAGCAGCAATAAAGAGAAAAAGTTGCTTACGTCAAATGACAATTCCCATATATTTTAACACAAATTAAACTTATATGATTACCAAATTACCAAATACGTATTGCAAACAAATTATTCATACTTTATGTACCGGGTGGCCAACTAAAGATGGACGCCGGCTATATCTCGGGAATTATAAATCTGACAATATTGAAAAAAATTTTAATAGGTAAATCGGCTACGAGAAATCGCGGGAAATTAATTTCATGTTTGTTAATCCGAATAATCGCATGTATGAAGAAAAGCGGTTTTGTGCATATGTAGTACCTACCTAATGTTATGTGTTTATTAAAAACAACAAATACATACCAACGAAAATCAATGTTTATTAAGAAATTATTAAGATATACATTTTCCAACATACGATGTATGCACTTATTTATGTATGCACATACATATTTTCTTAGATATAATACTAAAATACTGCAGGATTAAGCATGACATAAAATATTTCAATACGTACAACATATGTACCGGGTGGCCAACTAAGAATGGACGCCGGCTATATCTCGGGAATTATAAATCTGTCAATATTGAAAAAAAATATTTAATAGGTAAATCGACTACGTGAAATCGCGGGAAATTATTTTCAAGTTTGTTGTATGTAACTGTTTTTTGCCCACAAAAAAAAATCCCCCTCCCCCAAAAAAAACCAAAAAAAATAAAAATTAAAAAAATCCCTCGGAAAGAAAGCCAAAAATCCTACTTTTTTCCTATAAAAATATTCCCTCTCTCTTATAAAATGTAGTGGTGGGGAACGTCAAACAAGTTTTTATTTAAATGGAAATAACTTCGGTATAAGTTAACAGAATTGAACAAACTAGGTCTCGTTTAAAAGAGCTCTTCTTACTTAATAATATGCTGTATAAAGATAGTCCGAATAAATTTTGACGTGATAGCTAGAGGGCGCTGTTTAACATTACAACAATTATTGCGCATTATCATGAGATTTTTAAATAGCACCCTATGTATCTTTTTACACAGTTAAATAGAGGACAAAATTGCTAAATAGTCGGTGCAAACCGCAACTTCCTATCTTTTTGAAACCGAAGATATCAATAAAACAAATGTTAGACCGCTGACTATTTACATATTTTACGCGTAAAACAAATTTAAATTAGTTGAAACAATTTAATTAATGCCGTCCTAAATGTTCAAACTGCCGTCCATCGTTTTCGATGCACTTAAGCATCCTTTCCCGCGTAGACCAAACTGCACTCTCTAGTTCAGCTACTGAAATAGTTTGCATACAGTCCCTTATTCGTCCAATCATGTTATCACGTGTAGTGGGTCCGGTTGCAAAAACTATATCTTTTACTCGACCCCATAAATAAAAATCCAGGCATGTTAAATCCGGTGATCTAGCCGGCCATGGAAAAATGCTGCCCCGTCCTATCCATCTACCAGGGTAGTTGGCATCTAAAAATTGACGAACATTCACTGCGAAGTGGGCTGGACAGCCATCGTGCTGGAACAGCATTCGTCTTCGAATTTCTAGGGGCACTTCCTCTAACAGAATCGGCAATTGCTCTGTTAAAAACTGTAGGTAATTGTGGCCATTTAGTTGGTTATTAAAAAAGAATGGACCGATAATTTGCCCTTCTAGAATCCCTGCCCAACAATTTACAGACCAACGACCTTGGTGCTGAACTTCTTGCATCCAGTGCGGATTCGTTCTTGACCAATAGTGCATATTATGGACATTTACACTGCCATTACTATGAAAGGTGGCCTCATCTGTCCACAATATACGTGATAGAATTTGGGGATCGTCTGCCATCATACCCAAGAGCCAGTGGCAATGGTCTAGTCTTCGATCAAAATCTGCAGCAGTCAATGCCTGATGCAGGACTAAGTGATATGGATGTAACCTGAAAGATGTAAGATGATCACTACTGATTCAACAGTAGGATAAGTATTAAGTAAACCTTTGTAAGTTTACAGTAGAGTTTCAACATTGAAGATTCGCTTACCTGTGCTCTTTGAGAATGTTTTGAACGGTAGATCGAGTTACTCCCAGATCCTGTGCAATACTTCTAGTACTTAGGTGTGGATTAAACTGCACATAAGCTAAAACATTAATAATGTTCTCTTCGGTACGTCTCCTGTGTTGTCTACGGTATACGGGAACATGGACGCTTCCAGTTGTTTGTAAACGATGGATAACTCGCAGAAAAACCTTTTTACTCGGGTGCCGTCTATCGGGATATTGCTGCGCATATACCCTTTCAGCAACTGTAGCATTTCTCATGCATTCAAAATAGACACCTATCATGTCAAATAACTCTTCGTTGGTATAAAGCATTTTGTAACACTTAACAGCACAGCACTAAGACTATCTAATACTAATACTAACAACACTAACGTAACACAAAAACGACAAGAAAAACTAACAAACTAACAGTAACGTAACACAAACAACAACAAGTAAACTCAAACTACACGAAAAACTCAAACAATCACACGCAATAACAAAATCGAGAACAAGCTTTGAAAAATAGCAACTAAATGATATTGACATGAAATTCAATTGTTCCAATATTTTGACGTATTGCTTCCAATTTTGTTTCACAGCCTACTAATTTTATGACGGGTGCCTTCGCTAAGAACTGATTATTATTTACCATTTTATTCTCTTCTTTTGCATACATTGTCGGTTTTAGATGCTTAAGTGCATCGAAAACGATGAACGACTGTTTGAACATTTAGGGCGGCATTAATTAAATGGTTTCAATTAATTTAAATTCATTTTCTACGTAAAATATGTAATAGATGTTGCATAGTCAGCGGTCAAACATTTGTTTTATTGATATCTTCGGTTTGAAAAAAGATAGGAAGTTGCGGTTTGCGCCGACTGTTTAGGAATTTTGTCCTCTATTTAACTGTGTAAAAGATACATAGGGTGCTATTTAAAAATCTCATGATAATGCGCAATAATTGTTGTAATGTTAAACAGCGCCCTCTAGCTATCACGTCAAAATTTATTCGGACTATCTTTATACTGCATATTATTAAGTAAGAAGAGCTCTTTTAAACGATACCTAGTTTGTTCAATTCCGTTAACTTATACCGGAGTTATTTGCATTTAAATAAAAACATGTTTGACGTTCCCCACCACTACATTTTCTAAGACAGAGTAAAATACCCTAAACAAAAAAATCAGAAATTTTGCAGTCTTTACTACGGCAATATTTAAAATATATTTATATTTGCATATTTTTGGAGAAAGAGCCAATTTTATGATCGGCCATAACAGTTTCGCCCCCTAGCGGCCATCTTACAAACTTGAAAATAATTTCCCGCGATTTCACGTAGTCGATTTACTTATTAAATATTTTTTTTCAATATTGTCAGATTTATAATTCCCGAGATATAGCCGGCGTCCATTCTTAGTTGGCCACCCGGTACAGTACAAACAGAACAACGAACCGAACGGCAATCGAACATTAATTTGAACGGTGCTACGTACGAATTTTAGAACAGATTCGCAAGTCCTGATTGTTCCACGAACGGTTTGCGGCGTTCCATCAACTTGTCGGTTTTTTCTCCGACATCAAAGAAATGCGCGCGAATGCGTTTGCAGGTTTGGACGAATCTAAACAAAAACGGCAAACAAACTTATGCGGGAGAATTCAATTATTTGCCCAATTGCAGTGTAAATATTTATAATTAGATATTTTCGAAAGTTTATAAGTCTTAATACTTTAAAAGAAAATCCTGTCCATTAGCATTATAAGGAAATGGCTTTTACTTTATGAATAAGTTTCAATAACAATAGAATATCCTCGCTTGTTTAATTTACTTCCTTTGAGTCATATTGCTCTAAGGGTTGTTACATTATCATTAGAAGTATGTAATAAATAAACAATTACCTACTGTTTGAGAAGTTTAAAATTTCAAGTGTTGTGGAAAATGCCACCTCATTTCGGTGCTGACTTGAAAGCGCGGATTGTTTCGGGAATTAGCGGCGGGCCGTAGCGTGCGTGAAATTTCACATTTTGGAATCGAGTGATTTTTAGCGACGAAAAAACGTTCAATAGCCGTAACGATGGACCACTAAAAGTTTTTAGAATGGAAGGAACTCGTTACAAAAATAATCACATATGTCCTAAAAACGAAGTGGTTATTTTCTGTGAATGTGTGGGGTTGGGTTAGCGCGCGGGTCCAGGAGTTTGTTGGGCTATCGATGGACGTCTTGATTCTGCCGCGTATTTAAATATTTTGGAAACTATTATGAAACCTTCAGTTGAAGTGTTTTATCCAGACGAAGATTATATTTTCCAACAAGTAAGTATTCTTATTTCACTATACTTTCTCAAAAAAATAGTTCAGGATCTGTTGAATTAACATTTTCATAATGTATATTTGTTGTTAAAGTACAACGTCCCTATTCATACTTCGCGGGTTGTGCGCAATTGGATACGAGAAAATAACTTGGAGCTGTTACCCTGGCCAGCAAAAGCCCAGATTTTAACATTATCGAAAATGTTTGGGCTCGAATACTTGCTGTTATCCGAAGACAACAAGGGCCAAATTTTATACCAGTAAACCGTAATGCACTAATTGCAGCCATTGATACCGCATGGGAAACGATTAATATTAATTATATTGATACCTTGATAGCGTCAATGAGCAGACGCCTCCAAGAATGTATCAATAATAATGGAGGTCACACCCATTATTGATTTCTTATATTTATTTATATAGTAATACCTTTATTTAAAAAAAAAGTTTTCATTTAATTTTAAACTATAACTTGGTATCTTAATTATAATTATGTAATAAATTCTTGTCAAAAACTAAATATATACGTTGACAATAAGAATTGCCTTAGTTTTTATTTTCACTTTTTATATTAACTACAGAAAAAAATGAAACGTCATAAAATATACATTTTGTAAGGACTAAATATTATGAATAGAGAGTTTAATGATTTTTTTTAATAACTTACAATAATTAGTAGGTTAGATTTATTTAAAAATAAGTAATAATCAGTCAACCCAAATAACCATGTTTAGTTTTTTGATTTAATTTAAAAGTTATTGCTTGTAGACGTTTTTTAAATCAAAATTATTTCTAATTTTATTTTGTAAACATTTCCTAAACAAAATTTTGATTCGATAATTAATCGAGCTATGGTGTTTAATTAGCGATACCTTCAAATATATTCTTTAAAGAAAAAAATAAGTAAGCAACGTAAATTACCTATTTTCTAAAACGTGCTTAGTGTAATGATTCATTCTACAGTCCTTCTATAAGATAACCCCTGCTGAGACTACCTGCTGTTAGAATTGTAAATGATACCCTTAAGCCCGCTTCACAATGTGCAAACTTTTGTTTACAGAAATTGTGGTGTCCAAGTTTTAAATTTCATGAGTGTACGTATCGAAATATTTTATTTCATGATTAATCCTGCAGTATTTTAGTATTATATGTAGAAAAATATGTATGTGCATACATAAATAAGTGCATAAATCGTATGTTGGAAAATGTATATCTTAATAATTTCTTAATAAACATTGATTTTCGTTGATATGTATTTGTTGTTTTTTAATAAGCACACAAAACATTATGTAGGTACTACATATGCATAAAACCGCTTTTCTTCATACATCTGATTATTCGGATTAACAGTTATTCCAGTTAATCGAGTTTACATTTCATTTTCTGTTCCCTCCCACTTATCTCCTCTTTTCTTCTCATCCCCTTTCCGCTCCCATCAACTGCACTACATTCCCTCTTTTGATGTCCATTTTTCCCCACATTTCTTAGTTTTTGTGATCTATTTCTTTAATTTCCCCTGCCTTATATAAAGTTATATGGTTGTAGTCGTTATTCACTTCTGTTGAATAAGTTAATTATGTACATTTTTTTATAGATTAAATTCAGTGTAATATAAAGTGTTTGTTATGTAATCATCACTATAAAAGGAATTCAATTCCACCACGGACACGGTTGATAATTCGCAAATAAGTAGTTGGCGCGTGGCAAATAAAGTTTAGGTTAATAAAAATATGTACATAATAGAGAGAAACATCGCATTAGTAACAACGGCATCGCCTTTAAATCAAAATTTAGCTTTGAATGCGTATGACGTTTTAGTAACTGATACGATCGCTAGCATACACGACGGATACGTTAATATTATTCAGTGGAAAATCCTAACCGACGTTGCAGATACGTGTCCATACACAATGGAAATGGATATGTCAATCAAGTAATGAAAAAATCAATATTTCTCCGCAAAATAGAAGTGAATCGTTTCAGATAAAGTGGCTGAAGTTTGGAGACGAAATTCTTTTCGTTGTCGCCTCTAGTATTGGATTGCTGGTATACGATGTCGATGTTTATGAGTTACGATTTTCGCACACTTGTAAAAAATTCGATAGTGTTCCAAGTAATATTTTTATACTATAGAATAAATAACCAATTTGTGGATTGCAGATTACACGATCGGGTTGTGCGTTGTCGAAGATAATATACTTTGCGTTGGGACTAACTTTGGGAACGATTTTTTTATTCCAGTACACTGAAAAATATAATTTCAGAATGTTAGATCATTTTTATGCGCACAACGAGGCTATTACGCTCCTGGATGGAAAAGGACGATATTTAGTTTCGTCGTCATTGAAAGCTACACGTTTATGGGCGAAGCAAGATAACAACACTTTTGAAATTTTACATCAAATTTATGTCGAAGGGTATTCGAAGTTACTGAACTAAAACTTCCACCGCATTAACTAGTATACGATTTCAGTTTATTTTCAACGCCGACAGTCTTGAAAATAAATAGTTATTTAATATTTATAGGATACGAATCTGGAGAATTTTGTGTATTTGATGTTCGTGATTCGAATTTTTTAGTACGTACTGTAGCTCATAAGTTAAAAATTTCTGCAACTGATTTTTGCACATTGAGGCAGATGATATTAACAGGATCAGAAGATTCTTACATTAAGCTTTGGTTATTTCGCAGAGATATGTTGGAGGTATTTATAAAATATGTACGTACAGGACCACATATGATGTTCTTTTAGACGTCTTGCCTATTTTCCGTTACGAGCGTAGATGGTCCTCTGTGTGGTGTTGGATTTCTCAACGATGTAGGTACACAATTCTGTGTGGTGTCAGTTAATTGCGTAAATATCACAGTTTACAAAGAAAACACTCGCTCACATAACACGTTTAATTAAAAAAAATAGAATTAAGAATTTGATTTTCTTCTTTTTGACTTAACAGCTAATGTTCCTGGGATCTTGAAAACAGTACTGAAAATAATACACATAGAAAATTTCCAACAGTTAGAATGTTAACACTTACTGGCACGTTGTACAGATAGGGCTAAATTTTGCAGAAAACTAAAAAATAATAATTTAATGTAAACGTCGCCGATCTTCAAACTTACGTACTCGATAAACAAACTGAGCAGACGTATCCAATATCCACCATTTCTCTGTGACAAAAGCAAGCGGCACGATAATCAACTTTTACTGGCGGTGGAAGCACAAGCTTGGGCCTAATGGGCGGTTCTGGTAAAAACACCCACTAAAACGTGAATTATTGATTAAAAAGGAAACGAAATGATTCGATATCGTACCAGCAAATACTGCAGCAATCCTTGTAGTTGGGGAATCCTTAAGTATAACCCATTTGTAATGTCGCAACCTTGTTGCAACAAACTTAGATGTTGGTCCAAAGCACAAACGTCTACAACTACGTTTTGTTTCTGAGCAGTAAAAAATACGTTCATGTAGCTCATGTATTGAAATGCTGAATCACCACTGCCTGTGACTACCAGAATTCTACTGTTTAACTAAAAACGGAGGGATATAATTATTTTGTTTTAGGGACGACTGAAGAAGGAACTAGGTAGCATTTTTTACTGTTCTGTAGGTATGTGTACTCAAGATGTGCTAAAAATGTTTTCTATTAATCACAGGATGTTCTGAATTGGACGATTAACTATCAGCGATGCCAAGAAAAAAGCAAGAACGTATTCTAGCACAGATTACTTTTGAATTAAATGAACGTAAAACGCAAGCAAAAATTATTACAAACTGTAGTCTATAAGAAATCGAACTCATTTACTAAAAAAATAACTTTAAACAAAAAATGTTTGGGTTGTTGAATCAGATTTTTGTGAAATTAATTAGTTTCTGACATTAGTGTTTCTGAACCGGATTTAAGTAAAATACAATCGTTTTACGGAAAACTCCACATCGTTCTGATACTAACAAACGTATAAAAAAGGTATCAAAAAGTATGCGGTGATTAAAAACGTCTAACACCATAGAAACGAAGTGTCGCGCAAAGGTTCCTTTTAAGACGAGTTAAAAATGAAAGAGAAAATGAAAATATAATTTTACAAAAAATAGTTCAAACAAAAGTTATACACAATAAAACTTTCAACAACTTTTTTTTCAGGTATAAGTAATATTTGTGGAGATATTGCTAAAACAATTAGTGTCACGTGATTGTTATATCATATTATTAACTATTCCTAATGATTTTATGTATTCAGTGGCGTTAATCTTAATGTTACAATTCCTTTATAGTAATTACGAGTTTTGTGAAAATTTCACGCTTCGGATGATTTTTTTTCTCCAATCTCTAAACAGTTCTTCTTCAATCTTCTTTTGTAATATTGGAACACCATTTTCGTTCAACAATACCAAATATATTAGGATAGTATCTTTCTTATTATTAAAGATAGATATTTGATTAAATAAGCAATATTGTTCCATTTTTTAAACCGAGTTCGATTCCGTTGAAAAACATTTCAATTTCCGAAGAGTTTCGAAATTATTTAAAAACCAAAATAAAAGATATGAAAAAATATTTAATATCAAAATAAAATTCAAGATGGCGGTTTCAGATATTAATAGAATAGCTACTTTCTTATTTTTAAATTTTCAAAAATGTCTAACAAAACCTATGTACGAATAAAAGTTGTGGAAAACACAAGTATACACCGTGATATTAGTAAATGCTAAACCATACTTAATACATTACAATACATAATTAGAGTGGTGGTCATTTTCATGTACACACTGTTTGTAACTATTCGCAATATATTTCGATGAACACCGTTGAAGGCCCCCAACACTCCTTCACGTAGTTCTGCATTATTGTAATAAAAATTACAACCATACACTTTACTTTTTATAGGGCACCATAAATCAAAGTCTTGAGGTCTTAAATCAGCGAATCTGGCTGGCCACTGATTAGGTGTATTGGTGGCAATTACTCTTTTATCAAAAGGTCATTTAAATATTGGATAACATTGCCAGCATTATGTGCTAGAGCGCCATCCTGCTGATACCATATTTGAACATTTTGTGCCAAATAATAAATGTGTTTGCAGAATTTCCATGCAACGTTGCGCTGTTAAGGAATCATCCAAATTTATAGGACCAACTAAACGATTTCACAATATGCCATAAAAAGCATTAAATCCGAAACGAATCTGGTTGCGCTTGGGAAAAACCACTATGTGAGAATTTTCCTGTGCGCAATGGTACTCATTATGGCGATTAAATAATCCACAATTGGAGAAGTAGGATTCGTCAGTCCATAAAACTTGATTTATAAAATTGTAGTTTATACACGCATATATTATGTTTTTTTAAACCCTCAATTATTTAGTTTTAAAGCTGTTTCACATCTATAAAACATTTGTTGGGTATGACTGTTTCCGTCATATAAATTAATAGTGTGGAACACCATCATTTATTTTTGACAAACATTTGATCATTGAAAAGCAATAACGAAATTTATTTATTTATTTATTCGTATGGTACATTACACAAATATTGTATTGTGATGTATATGTTATGTATGATGCCCCAGAAGATCAGTATAAACCTGTATAGTGTGGTGACGAAACCGTGTGCAATAGTGGATTAGTTCGTCTTGGCAAAGCATTTACTTCAAGGTTTAGGAAAACCACTAAAACCTAAACATGCCAACCCTTACCCACCCTAGTATTCATATGTAATAATATTAATTAAGTGTAAACATTATAGAAGGTAAATGAGAACATAAAATATAACAGCACAGCCATTGCATGACGACATATAATGGACCGGTCCAAGCGCCAGTCACGACAATGACGGAAAAATAGTAGGTTAAAGAAATAGCAAAACAAAATAATGGAAAAACAGATAATCAAGACAAGAATACAAAATATTGCTGAACTTCAGATGTCCTTCAGATTTGTAAGCCATAATATTGCTTCATCCGTTAAATTATGAATGTTTGGAAACCCTCCTTTAAACTTCGTTAATTGACAATCCTCTACCATATGTGTAACGGTCTCTGGTTCGTTTCCACAGTCACAATTTGGATTAGAAATCGCACCCCATTTGAACAACATAGAGTTGCATTTTGAATGGCCTGTTCTTATGCGATTTACTTTTGACCAAATTTTTCTTTTTTGATCAAAGCGAAATAAAAAAAAAACCAGACAGAACCAACAAACGTCAAATTAATTTGACAAATGTAAAACAGCGCCATATTGTCAAACTAATTAGATCGAATAAATTTGATTGAAGCAAGAATTTGACGTTTATTTTAACAATGATAGATGTGAAACGCGCTTTAGACACATTATCTTGAACTTCAGTTTCTCGAGGTCAAAATATTCGGATTTACTGGCACACAAGATAAAATTCCTCATCTTGAGTAATTACGTTTATGGTCCTATTAGGTAAGACATCATAATGTTGCACACTTAAATCTAATCTTGCAAATATTTTCATGTCCGGTTACCTACCCTTTGGAAAAGTTGTTAAGATATTCATGAACAGCAAGGCGGCAGTTTTTGTAGCACTTTATGTATGTACCAAAACATATCATGTTGTTCATTTGTTGGAAAGGTCGCCATTAGAAATAATTAAAAAAAAAGCAATTATTATAAATATATGACTTAACACAGTAATACTAATTATTTACACAATCAATAAACTAATACAAGTTGAAAGTTTGTCGTTTTAGAATAAATTTTGTTTTATTGTTAATCATGGCTACTTGATTTAAAATGAAAACAATTAATATTTGGCATTATTTTTTATTCGTACATAGGTTGTTATACATCGTTGAACCCAATTTAATTGTGTAAAATCAATATGGCGCCCATTTAAAATAAGAAAGACGTAAGTAATTTTGACTTAAACTTTTTCATATATTTATAGTTATGTAGATATTTAACCAAATCTTAATCTTTAATAATAAGAAACATACCCATACTATCCAACTCTATTTATACATATTATTTTGTTTTCGGTTTTGATCCTTTTTTTTGTTTTTTCGCTATTCTTCTATTCAGTGTTAAAAAAGTGTGCATTTTCAGGCGTAAAATTACCGTATAATTTTTTGGTGCAGTACTTTATCCTTTCGGATTCCTACGAGTCTATTCTACCTTTACAATTTTCACCCTATTTCAGCTACAAATGGATACTGAAGTAATGTGTATAATTGTATGTTTCCGACATGAAGATGTTACAGATCCTATGCCTTGCATATGTGCTTTAAAAGTATCCAAAAGTTTTGAGTGTGAATGCTTTCAAAAGAGATCGCGGAGAATCAATGCTTCATTTATGAATATTACATAGTACCGAATAAAAAAGCCATAGTTTTGTTCCAATTGAGATATACACATACCACGGTGTATTTCTTCCACTAAGTCACAATATACGACCCCCGTCCCATCTCAATTGGCCCACCAATATTTTTCTTTATAAATAACATCATGCTAATTCACGATGAATTTAAATGTTTACTTTTATTATCATTAAAAACATCATTTTAAACAATGTAAAACATTTTATTGCAATATTGAACTTCAAATTACATATAAGTTGTCAAAAGAAAGAAAAACATACAAAATCCAAACACCTTTACCACTGTGTGACGTCACCTTTATATTTAATTACAGCTTGAATTCTTTTGGGTTTCTAGCTGATTGTATTCGGATTCATTTTTCATATGTGCCAAAGGGTCTCTATTGCTGGCGGCACTCCACCCACTCGGAATATTATGATCAAAAAGCCATTTTAAAGATTTTTTTGATGTATGGAACACAAAATTATGATTATTTGGCAATGCATCTGCCATTGTCGGAAGCAACGATTATCTTAAAATCTCTAAATATTTATCGGTGTTTACAATTCCATCAATGAAGTGAAGTTTTCCAACACCTTTAGCAGACATTGAACCCCACACCATAACTGAAGCAGGAAATTTTACTTTCTTTTTCAAACAATCTGAATTGAACGCTTCATTTTTTTGACGAATATCTCTGCTTCGATTGTCCCCAACACAAACTTCAAAACGGGACTCATCACAAACATGGACACTATTTAATTCATCACTAGTCCAATTAACGTGACATTTAGCCGATTTTAGTCGTTTTTTCTTTTGTTTTAATCTTAGAAGTGGCTTTTTTTTTCGCGGATAAAAAATTACAGAATACTTGTTTTGGATTAGTTTGAATAAAATTGAGTTTTATATAATTGTTTTTCTAATAATCCTTTTTTAATCCGTCCTATCAGCATCTGATATTTTAGATTTCGGCACATACCGAAGTTTTGCTAACAATTGTACCGGTTGTTTTATAACCTCGAACAATATTTCTAACAGTAAACTTTGATAAACTAACTATATTCCTAATTTCCGCGTTTGATTTTTCCTTTTTAAATAAATTAATAACAATTGTGCTTTTTCTTCAACAACCTTTCCACGAGTCATTTTACTAATTGTAAACAAAACAAACTCTCTTTTGTTTAGCAAACGCGTAGCCACTTGATTATTTCACATATTCAAAGGTTCTTAAAGAAATATTATAAAAATTTGTGAAAAACAAAGAAGTAAACAATTTCGTAATTTTTATTTTATATTAAAACTAAATTAAATTGGCACTGACGGGACCCAGGGGGAGCAGTGGAAATACACCAGGGAGAATTAAGAAGAATATTTGAAAAATATAGAAAGAGGGGTTTCCCAGAAAAATGGAGAGAAGCTATTTATGACCAATATACAAAGAATGAGATAAGAAAGATATTACAGAGGAGTTAGCCTTCTGAATGTCGGGTATAAGATTTACGGCGAAATAATAAGAAAACGGCTAGAAAAAGAAGTACAAGAAATAAAATTGTTACCGGATTGGCATATGGGTTTTAGGAGCAGAAGAGGAACAATAGACAAGAAAAGAGAAAAATGTTGGCTATATTTGTAGATTTAAGGTCAGCCTTGACAAGGTAGAAAAGGAATTATTGTGGAAAAACATGGAAGAGGTGCAGAACAAGAGTAGGAGGAAAGCTGGGAAGAGAGATATGAATCGAAAAAGGACTAAAACAGGGATTCCCACTTTGAGAAATTTAGAGGAAGAAATTAAAGGGCAACAGGTAGGAGGAATTGTGGTGGAGGAAGAAAAGTGTGGGTTTTAGCCTCGCAGATGACATGGTATGATAAGAGATAGAGGAAGAAGTATAGAAGAAGAAATAGTACGGAGATATAGATACACAGGTTCAGGAAAAAAGAGCAAAAATTAGAGAAGAGAAATAATGCAAAAGTATGAACAGTTAATACAGAAGGAAAACCAAAGTACATAACCGAAAGAATGGGATTAATAGATAAGAGATTAATCCCGCAAGATTCAGGTTGGGAATGAGAAACACGAAAAACAAGTACTGGTGGTAGGACGAACATGTAGAATGTGTAGGGATGGGTGGGAAAATATAGAAAGGGAGAGAAAGGGTTAAAAGAAAGAGAAAGAGAAACAATGAGAATAGAGTGAAGAAAGAATTAGGAGAGTTATTTTGATTTTGTTTTTCAGTTTATTTTGTTATTTTAAGAAATTGTAAATTTGTAGAAAAGTCGAATCATTTGTTCATGTATTATAAGACAAATAAATTGAATTGTAAACGGTTTGAGAAAGTCAATCGGAAAATTATTAATAATTTCAATGAGTTCCATATTCTTCAAAGATAAATCCATTGCCACCAAAGAGCATATAATTAGAGAAGAGGAGCAATGTCCGTTTTAAAATCGTATACCTCAAAGTTAGTCGGCCGCTTTGGGGCGCTAGTATCAGCCCCCTAGTATCCGACTAACCAAACTAATTCATTCTAAAATTGAACCGTTTTCAACAGATTTCTTCGTTGAAGTAGACACAGAGTTGCCACATAATCACTACCTGTTGGAAGGGAGACCGTTTTGTTTGACACCGGTTGTTCATTTAACAACGTATTATATTGCAATTTTACAAAACAATTGTTGCTTTCGTTTCCTGTAGAATTTGGTTGTTTCATTGGGTCTATACCATAACGGCCACTGATCATAACGGTCACCCCGATTTTTGCTGTTTCATAACGGCCACCTTAATCACAACGGCCACTAATAATATTTGATAATAACGGCCAACTTGTTCAAACGGCCACTCTTTTAGTTGATCATAACGGCCACCGTGATCACAACAGCCCACTAACGCCAGTCGACAAAATGCCCAATAACGATGATCACAAACGGCCGGTCTTGGTTTTAATCGCGACGTCAATTTTAAATTGCAGTTCCGCCAAAAACATCGTTGTGATCAAGGTGGCCGTTGTGATCATTATCGTATGACGTTTTCATCTACTGGCGACGGTGGGCGTTGTGATCAAGGTGTCCACTATGATAATGAAGACGAGTGGACGTTATGATCAACTTGTTGTAATCATGGTATCCGTTATGATCAACTGAAAGAGTGGCCGTTGTGAACAAGTTGGTCGTTATGATGAAATATTATTAGTGGCCGTTGTGAATAAGGTGGCCGTTATGAAATAGCAAATACCGGGGTGGCCGATATGATCAGTGGCCGTTGTGATCAGGCCCCGTTTCATTCACAACATGACCTCGCTTTAAATAATTTAGGTAGAATTGCTTGTGTGTTTTCATAAAACTGTTTCTATTGTAAAAAGCAGTTTATATTTTCTAATTAGTAAATGTTAGGGGTAGATTTTTTCTGTTTTTCCTACGTAAATTTTTGCGTTAACCATTCTTCGTAATTAAGAAAACTTCAACAGATTCGTATTTTCGATAATAAGACGTTTCAACTAAAATTTATTCTCATGCTACCAAAAATTACCCTTTCACTTTCTTATTTCTGTTTGGCGAGAATAAGAGATGATATGATTCCTAATTGAAATTGTTCTGAAATTTGAGAGAAGGTAACACTTATTTTGTAATTTTAAATAATAATATCATCATTGTGTTCCGAGAAGGATTAGAAAGTCTTTACCGCATAATCTCTAAGTCTTCTTGTAATTGTAAAATACATACAAGTACTACAAAAAAATAAATGAAAATTTTTTATTTAAAATTTAAGAACAGTTTATTTATTAGGCTATTTGATAATAAAAAAATGTTACACCCATTACACTTACTTCAAAAACTTCAATTTTCTTCCTGTACATTGCAGTTCCAGATGAAATTACAAATACTCCAACAAACACCAAGCAATATTTTGGGATTTTAAGCCAATTACCTATCGTAAATCATCGCTACAAAATTTCTGTGCATGAAGTCAAAATTCAATATTTATATTGGACCAATATCTTGATAATTATTAATGACATTTACTTCCACTTGCTGAGAAAAAACTATCTAATTTCGCGTATTTAGTATTTACACTGTGCTCCTTTTCCTTGCGGATTTTTCGATTTTGTGCACCACTCATAAGATTTTTTTTCCACTCATTTTTACGGAAATTGACTTTTAAAAACTATAAGCATAAATTTGAGTAGGGTATTAAGACATCCTGTAAAAAATTATTGTTGCTAACTTCTTTAACGCAACGGTAGAACGTTGCAAGATTAAAATATTTTCCGTTTAAACGTAAAGTTTGTTGTAAGGTTGTGATTGTAAAATTTTAAGCCTTAGGATTAGCATAAACTTTTATGTTAACGTGCCGCTTTTTTCCGAAAACTACCTTGGGAACTACAGTTCAATGTCCGGCAATACTACCCTTCTTTAAATAGGTAAGTGGAAGAAACGGTGTAACAAGAAAAGAACGTTTAATCACCAGCTATAAACAAATCGTTTGTAACTATTTTCATTCGATTCAGAAAAAATCTTATACTAAACGTCATGAGATTATTTGATCCGACTTTTGCAGACCTCGTCTGTAACTGTTTGCTGAGGGCTATTTTTTAAATGGCAAATTATACAGGGTAGCTTTTATGTATGGAACCAAGGCTCTGTAGCCAAAACGG
This sequence comes from Abscondita cerata, assembly GCA_030710515.1. Lineage (NCBI taxonomy): Eukaryota > Metazoa > Arthropoda > Insecta > Coleoptera > Lampyridae > Abscondita > Abscondita cerata. Next base: position 71,818 of record JALBCR010000073.1, read on the forward strand.
TTGAAGGCATAATTCTGGAAATTTTAGGGATCAAATCTGAAGCTATTTCACATAATTTGACACAATCAAAAAATTTCTTTGCTCGATAATTTTTTGACACGGCCGCCATCTTGAATTTTTTGAAATAGCAAGATGGGTCATGTGATATATCATTTGAATGCTTATTTTATTTACTTTGTAACTGAGTTTGAATATTTGAGTTGGATGGTAAAAATACGCTCAGAAAAATACAAATTAATTTACTGCTCACGAAATAATTATCGAGAAAAAAAGAAACAATAAGACTTACATGGAGAAACAAGAATCATTAGATTTAAATAACATCGTATGTATAAAGTCAATGTTCTTAAGAAAACTGAAATACTTTAGCGAATTAAATGCTCAAAATGTGAACCATTTACCTCCTGACAGTAATGTATACGATTTAGGAAAGAATTAATCGAATTTATCAACCAATTTTCTGGAATAGCTGCAATCTCAGCTTCAATACGGTTTCTCAATTCATTTAAATCGTAGGGTCTGTTCTTGTATACACAGCTTTTCAAATGGCCCCACAAGAAAAAGTCCAGAGGGGTCAAGTCAGGTGACCGGGCTGGCCACTCGAGAGTTCCCTTCTCCTATCCAGCGTCTTGGAAAAGTTTCATCTAGATAATTTCGAACGTTTATCCCATAATGGGGTGGGGCACCGTCTGCTGAAACCAGATATCGCCCCTAACAGCATTTGGGTCGTCCACGTTTGGAAAAGTTCCACAATCCTAGGGATAACATTCTCCTGTAGGATGCTGAGGTAACTGTTGGCATTGAGATTCCCTTCTATGAAAAATGGTCCAATAATTCTACCTCCAATTATGCCACACCATACATTTATTTTTGAGGATACTGGGTGTGCACTGTTTCCATCCAATGTGGATTCGTGTCGGAATAATATGGGCAGTTGTGTCTATTTACGGCGCCATTGAGAGTAAATGTGGCCTCATCAGAGAACAAAATGGAACTTGCAAAATTGTTATTCTCCCGCAATTGCTTCCATAATGTTCTCGCAAAACTGATCACGTCTATCAAAATCGTCTTCCGATAATTCTTGTACTAAAATGTACCTTGTAAGGATGATATTTGTGATGCTTTAGAATTTTCTGAACTGAATATCGAGACATATTATGGTTTAGTGCAAGCTGATATGCTGATGTTTTGGGCTGATGAACTACATCCATTAATACTGCCAGTGAATTATCCTCTGTAGCCACTGTTGTTGGTCGGCCACTTCTGCGACGGTTCTTAACACTCCCAGTGATATTATACCGTCGTAAAGTCTTGGTCACAGTAGATCTCACTATAAGATTCCTATCAGGGGTTTTCAGCATTGAAGAGTTGGCAAACTTCTTTATGCCTGCGTTTTCTATCGCCGTAACCAACCATCATAAGAATTTGTAATCTTTCTGATTCAGTTAGCTGATTCATTTTTACGAGACGGTTCTAATTATTGAATAATAATGAACTAGTAATGAGAATAACTGATGTTTTGACGTTATAACGTTGCTACCTAGGTAACGTCACCAGGTAACGTGTCAAGCATCGCCACCTAAATTAAAAGGCGATAATACAAATAATTGCAGAAATAATTATTATAATAAATTTTTTAGGTATTTCCTCCAAATACAACTTCAATGTTTCTAGTCAGTTGCAAAGTAAATAAAATAAGCTTTCAAATGATATATCACATGACCCATCTTGCTATTTAAAAAATTCAAGATGGCGGCCGTGTCAAAGTATTATCGAGCAAAGAAATTTTTTGATTGTGTCAAATTATGTGAAATAGCTTCAGATTTGATCCCTAAAATTTCCAGAATGATGCCTTCAACAGTTTTGGCTACAGAGCCTTGGTTCCATACATAAAAGCTACCCTGTATAATAATATAATGTAACTAACTTGTATAAACTTTAAAATGCCCATTCCGTCTGTGAGATTTCATAGCATTTCTTAACACTTTAACAGACTTAAATATTTGTCATCGCCAAGTGCGTAAGCGTATAATCCGCATTACAAAATCTCTATTGTCCGATTATAGTGTTTACATTTACGATTATGAAGCGAACCACAGCATCAAACTAAAAAATCAATTAAAATTTTATGAATTGCATTTACAATTTAATTCTAAATGTTAATATTGAATATTTATTAGTTTTTTTGCAATACCTGCCATTGAGGCGGTGGTGGGGCCCACAGGTGGCTTGGGCCCCTCCGCTATAAAGGGTTTGCGGGGGTGTACTTTACGCTACTGCCAGTTTGATACCTTGTCAAATAACTGAATTATTGGGACAGAACTTTACATTGAAATCTCCATAAGAGAAAAATGAAGCGTGTCAAGTCCACGTGTATGATTTTCTCGCCTTAAAAATTTTACTTGCCGTAAAACGTATGAATAATAATCTTAACAAAACAAAGTCGTTTACTTTGTGTAGCTTTTCATGTACTGTTCTCGGATTAACAATCACGTTAACCAATGGTTATGTTTTTTACTTGTGGGTTGGGCAGATTTTGTAATTAAAAAAACGTAAATGCTTTGGTCTTTGGTAAATTCCATAAATATAAAATAAATACGTCAGTTTCACCTCAATTTTTGACATTGCTTGTTCTTGTTCGTTTTGTTTTGCAATTTCGTACTTACTGGTCGTTTTTGTTATTGTTGTTTTTGTTGTTGTTGTGTTGTGGTTGTTGATATTTCGGAATGGCACCGTCCAAAGCCACATGCGTTTACTCCAATTGTAACCGAAATCGTTCTGTTTATCCGGATTTGAGTTTTTTCGTTTTCCTCTTGATGACGCAAGAAGTAAGAAATGGTTTGAGAACTATGGAAATGCGGAACTTATTGGATTGAGTTTGAAAGAACTTAACAAAAAAACAGTGTGTGCTATGCATTTTTCCCCTAATAGTTTTGTGAACACATTGCGTAATCGCTTAATGCACAACGCAATTTCCTTGAATTATAATAAAGATTTAAACATTACTAATCAAGTGGAACAATTAATGGCAGTCTCTTCACCTGAAAAGATACTTTTGAATCGAGAATATGGTGTCAAAACGTATAGAAGCTGCAGTATTAAGAATTATTCTGCTTCATATGGTTCTGAGAATACGTTTATTGAAGATCCCGCTGTTTTTCAAAGTTTACAGGTACATGAAGCATTTTATCTGCCTTTATTAATTCAAACTATATGAATGAATACATTTATTTTATATTTCGGTTTTAAAACTGAACATATTAGAACACATTGGTTATGTTTGCTTAAACAATTTAGAAAACTAAAAATAATTTAGAACTAGAATTAATTAACCAAAAAAATACTTTATAGGCGGTCATAAATATGCCCACTACAAATAAAAGAGAAAGACATCATGCCGTTCCAATAACAACTCTACAAGCTCGCATTAAAGGTTTACGTAAAAAGGTTATGGCAAAGAATTCTTGCATTATACGCCTGAGAAAAAATTAAACACATTATTCTTACAATTGACTGACGGCTTACCACATATTGTGAAGGTGTTTATTAATATGCAAGTCAATCATAAGCACAAACATGCATGGACCAAAGAGAGTGAAAAACTTTGCAATGAGTTTATATTATAAATCTCCGGCGTTATATTTATTAATGGGGGAAACTTTAAAATTCATGTTACCATCAAAACGTACAATAAGTACGTGGCTTTTAATGACCGTTGTGTGCTGGAACAGATACCCACCCATATGTTCGTAAATTTTCAAGGGAAACCATGACAACGGAACAAAAAGAATGCGTTTTACTAATGGATGAAATGTGTATTAAAAGAAGTTTAGACTACAACTCAAGAAACGATTTCATCGAGGGTTTTCAGGATTATGGCCATTGGAGCAGAGAAAATAAAATTGCATCACAGGCGTTGGTGTTCATGGTTCGAGGATTAATATATAAATGGAAAATTCCCATCAGCTACTATTTATCGGAAACATCTGTAAAACACGATGTGTTAAAATGCCTTATTAAAAATATTGAACCATTACAAGCTGTAGGGTTAAATGTCCGAATAGTCATAGGAGATCAAGCGGCTAGTAACAGAGCTGGTTTTCATGATTTAGATGTGACAGAAGACATGGCGTTTTTTCACGTGAATGACAAAAAAATAATTGCCATGTATGATATTCGACATTTAATCAAAAGTGTTAGAAATAATTTGCTGGCACATGATATATTTGTGGAAGGAAATAAAGTTTCTTGGGAAGACATAAAAACTTGCTATAATGTAGACAAACACTGTAATACTGCCCCAGCGCTTTCAAAATTAAGTGATTTCCCCGAACACATTCCAAAAGATGCTAGTGAAATATGCAACGCAAGTATTTTCAAAAACTACTTCGGCAGCATTTAGGTCTTACGTAAAAACTGGACAAATAAATAGTGAAGGTGCTCTACATACTGCCAAATTTGTGGCAAATATGAATGATTTGTTTGACATTTTAAACAGTCGCATATTAAACAGTTCAAACCCCTACCAAAGTGCTTTGTCCACAAAGAAACCTTTTCTAGAATTATTTCTAAGTGAAGCAGAGGAATGGATCTCCAACATGGAAAACTTACACAAAAACACACAAAGTTCACGATGGTATTTATTGTGGGACGATTTGACAAAAGATGGTTTCCAGTTCCTGTTAACGAGTCGATTAAATCAGGATCCGCTAGAAATTTATTTGCAACAATTCGTCGTAGAAGTGGAAATAATTCAAATCCTACTGCAAAAGCATTTCGTCAATCTTTGCAGTGGAATATAGTGGTTAGATTTTTGAAGTCGCCGGAAAATTCTAACTGTGAAATCGATGAAGATTTTAATATGGAGTTGCAAAGTGAATGCGAAGAATTATCTGTAGAAGGTATTTTAAGTAACAAAATTGATTTATTTTTAATAGAAAAGCATTATTCGAAAGAAAGAGTCAAATATTTAAAAAAACCTTCTGATCAAGTGCAATTTTCCTAAAATAAAGAAAAAGGTAGATTTAAAAAAATTAATTGATATATGTGTTAAAAAGTAAATGCGTCGAATCCCGAATGGCTAAATATCGATTCTTCATGTCACAAACATAAGTTATTCTTCATACAGCATTTGATATTGTATAAATTAAATAAAACTTTGAAGTCGATTTCTCAAGACCTTAGAACTGTAAAACTTCAAAAGAAAAAAAATCGCAAAAAATTAATGAATTTGCAACATTTGTAAATCAAGTAAAGTATTTTTCTTAAGTTTATTTTTAATGTGTATATACAATATAGGTAGTCGTAAGTTCCTATAATTTATCCGTCAACAATGATCTATATACTTATTTAGAAAGACATCATATTTAATAATTACATATTGTATGCCCGCAACTTCTAGCGAGCAGTGCCATAAAATTAATATATTTTTTCTATGCTATAAGGTTGGGTACGATTATTGGGACAGAATTAGCAATTTTGCAAAATACATAATACATTCCTATTTTAGATATTTTTATCAAACATATTCATGTGTTAATTGTAAGATTGTGATCGCCCCTGATAAAGTTTGATAAATTGATAAATGTAAATAATGTTTTTCCTTAAAATTTTCAAATGTTTAATTAATTAATTTAATTAATTGCTAGCGTGCTACCGCAGAATGCAAATGTTCCTTTTTGGTTTCAATGCTTTCACTGTTTCAGTAATAGCAATTTACTAACATTTTCTTAATAATGAATATAATATGTTAAACATTCCATATTTGAAGATTAATGTATGCAGTCAAATCTTTTAATGGCACAAAATCCCACCTTTATTAAGCTTTAGGTAGGTATATAATGTTAATTTCGCAACCACTACAATACCTAAATTATGCACTCTATTTGTGTAGTAAGGTGCTAATAAAATTTGTTTTCGATAGAAAGTGCGTTGTTTGTTTTTTAAAATAAATTCTTTCAACTTTGTTTGTTTTTAATGCTTGATGGCTAATACCAACCCATACTTATAAAGATTTTAAACCAACATCGACAAAAAGAAATGATTAAACAAGAAAAACAAAACAACTATCAGCGCTTTTCAGGTAGGTAAAAAACAACCACTTGCACTTTTGACCTTTTGCTTTTGACACTACAATTTAATTATGATACAAATTTTAAGAAGGTATTTAAGGTGCGCGCGTTGTGTATAATAAGACCTGTATAGGTTGATTAGAATTTGTCGTTCGTGTTCCTACGTTACAAACCTAAAAACTAAAATTTGCGTGCGAAAATAAAAATTAAAACACGTCGTGTTCAAAATTCGGTATACCTATAGCGCTAGCGAGGATATCTCAAGTTTTGTTTATGCAAGCTTTTTGCGCTCTTTTAAGTACGATTAAAAATAAGAAATAGTAGATTATTTTACTAGGAGTTAAACAATATAATTGTTGATTAAATTAAGCGTTGTATCTGCAACGATAATGTTCGTTTCTTAATAAATTCATTAAATAAATACAATGAACCAGTTAAAACGGTTTAAAATTGGTGAAGCCAAAGAGTATGTACACTCACGAAATTTAAAACTTGGACACCACAATTTCTGTAAACAAAAGTTTGCACATTGTGAAGCGGGCTTAAGGGTATCATTTACAATTCTAACAGCAGGTAGTCTCAGCAGGGGTTATCTTATAGAAGGACTGTAGAATGAATCATTACACTAAGCACGTTTTAGAAAATAGGTAATTTACGTTGCTTACTTAATTTTTTCTTTAAAGAATATATTTGAAGGTATCGCTAATTAAACACCATAGCTCGATTAATTATCGAATCAAAATTTTGTTTAGGAAATGTTTACAAAATAAAATTAGAAATAATTTTGATTTAAAAACGTCTACAAGCAATAACTTTTAAATTAAATCAAAAAACTAAACATGGTTATTTGGGTTGACTGATTATTACTTATTTTTAAATAAATCTAACCTACTAATTATTGTAAGTTATTAAAAAAATCATTAAACTCTCTATTCATAATATTTAGTCCTTACAAAATGTATATTTTATGACGTTTCATTTTTTCTGTAGTTAATATAAAAAGTGAAAATAAAAACTAAGGCAATTCTTATTGTCAACGTATATATTTAGTTTTTGACAAGAATTTATTACATAATTATAATTAAGATACCAAGTTATAGTTTAAAATTAAATGAAAACTTTTTTTTAAATAAAGGTATTACTATATAAATAAATATAAGAAATCAATAATGGGTGTGACCTCCAATTATTGATACATTCTTGGAGGCGTCTGCTCATTGACGCTATCAAGGTATCAATATAATTAATATTAATCGTTTCCCATGCGGTATCAATGGCTGCAATTAGTGCATTACGGTTTACTGGTATAAAATTTGGCCCTTGTTGTCTTCGGATAACAGCAAGTATTCGAGCCCAAACATTTTCGATAATGTTAAAATCTGGGCTTTTTGCTGGCCAGGGTAACAGCTCCAAGTTATTTTCTCGTATCCAATTGCGCACAACCCGCGAAGTATGAATAGGGGCGTTGTCCTTTAACAACAAAATACATTATGAAAATGTTAATTCAACAGATCCCGAACTATTTTTGGAGAAAGTATAGTGAAATAAGAATACTTACTTGTTGGAAAATATAATCTTCGTCTGGATAAAACACTTCGACTGAAGGTTTCATAATAGTTTCAAAATATCTAAATACGCAGCAGAATCAAGACGTCCATCGATAGCCCAACAAACTCCTGGACCCCGCGCTAACCCAACCCCACACATTCACAGAAAAATAACCACTTCGTTTTTAGGACATATGTGATTATTTTCGTAACGAGTTCCTTCCATTCTAAAAACTTTTAGTGGTCCATCGTTACGGCTATTGAACGTTTAAAATCACTCGATTCCAAAAATTCCAAAGGTTCGTTCACATATCGCCTTGCAAATTCCAGACGACGTCTCATATTTTCGTCACTGAGAACTTCTTTCGCAGCAGCATTATACTTCTTTATTCCCATCTCCTTTAATCTTTTTGTGCAGTTACACGGCATCCGGGAAAATGTGTATCTGCTATAGCCCTGGAGTATGTAGCAAATGGTTGTTCTGTTACGTAATGAAACAACTCGAGATCTTGAGCACGTGTAGATACTTTAGGTCTACCACTTCGATGGCTCTTCCCAAACGGTGAAATTTCAAGCACGCTACGGCCCGCCGCTAATTCCGAAACAATCCGCGCTTTCAAATCAGCACCGAGATGAGGTGGCATTTTCACAACACTTGAAATTTTAAACTAAAATGGAATTTACATTTCTTACTTTATTTATTGGTTCACACTACCCTTCTCAAACAGTAGGTAATTGTTTATTTATTACATACTTCTAATGACCAATGTAACAACCCTTAGAGCAATATGACTCAAAGGAAGTAAATTAAACAAGCAAGGATATTCTATTGTTATTCATCAAAGTAAAGCCATTTCCTTATAATGCTAATGGACAGGATTTTCTTTTAAGTATTAAGATTACAATAGAGGACTTATAAACTTTCGAAAATATCTAATTTTTTAGCAATAACATACACGTTCTTGGTTTTTAAGTTGTCATAAATTTGATATGATATAAATTTGTGTTTCTAATATTACATCACAAACTAATCTTTATTCGCCAAAAAATTGTTGCTTAAGTTGTAAAGCTTCGTACACACCTGAACAACAAACCGAGCAACAAACATAACAACGAACCGAAAGTCAAACAGAACGACAAACGATCTTTTATGATTTCCACAATCCGAACAACAAACGGAACGTTTGTGCTGTTCCCATAATTATTTTCAGTAGTTTTCAGTTCATATATATTTATTATTGAGAAGAGAAAATTGCGGAAAACAAGAAGATAGTGCCAACCAAATTTTTACGCACAAAGAAGAGTAAAAATTATAATTTACTTCGTTTTTTTTTATTTTGGAAATTTCCCGCCCAAATGATGCTAATAGGGACATCATTTTTTCTTGCATTCTTAAACACTGATTAATTTAAAACATTTTTCTTCTGTCAACTCCATAATATTACCTAAAACACAACAAACCCACAAAAGGGAGGACAAAAAATAAATAATTTAATTCTCCCGCATAAGTTTGTTCGCCGTTTTGTTTAGATTCGTCCAAACCTGCAAACGCATTCGCGCGCATTTTCTTTGATGTCGGAGAAAAAACCGACAAGTTGCGGAACGCCGCAAACCGTTCGTGGAACAATCAGGACTTGCGAATCTGTTCTAAAATTCGTACGTAGCACCGTCCAAATTAATGTTCCGATTGCCGTTCGGTTCGTTGTTCTGTTTGTTCCTCGGTTTGTTGTTCAGGTGTGTACGAAGCTTTACAATAAGCATATTAATATGAACTATATCTTATGAAAGGAGAGTTATGTAACTATAATTAACGACTTAACGTTACGTTAGTAGATTCCATTTACTATTTACACATATTTTCTTGGAACATTCGATAATTAACTATCGGGATATGATGACCCTATACTTCGCAGGTTGTGCGCAACTGGATACAAGCAAATAACTTGGAGCTGTTACCCTGGCCAGCAAAAGCCCAGATTTTAACATTATCGAAAATGTTTGGGCTCGAATACTTGCTGTTATCCGAAGACAACAAGGGCCAAATTTTATACCAGTAAACCGTAATGCACTAATTGCAGCCATTGATACCGCATGGGAAACGATTAATATTAATTATATTGATACCTTGATAGCGTCAATGAGCAGACGCCTCCAAGAATGTATCAATAATAATGGAGGTCACACCCATTATTGATTTCTTATATTTATTTATATAGTAATACCTTTATTTAAAAAAAAAAGTTTATTTTATAACTTGGTATCTTAATTATAATTATGTAATAAATTCTTGTCAAAAACTAAATATATACGTTGACAATAAGAATTGCCTTAGTTTTTATTTTCACTTTTATATTAACTACAGAAAAAATGAAACGTCATAAAATATACATTTTGTAAGGACTAAATATTATGAATAGAGAGTTTAATGATTTTTTTAATAACTTACAATAATTAGTAGGTTAGATTTATTTAAAAATAAGTAATAATCAGTCAACCCAAATAACCATGTTTAGTTTTTGATTTAATTTAAAAGTTATTGCTTGTAGACGTTTTTAAATCAAAATTATTTCTAATTTTATTTTGTAAACATTTCCTAAACAAAATTTTGATTCGATAATTAATCGAGCTATGGTGTTTAATTAGCGATACCTTCAAATATATTCTTTAAAGAAAAAAATTAAGTAAGCAACGTAAATTACCTATTTTCTAAAACGTGCTTAGTGTAATGATTCATTCTACAGTCCTTCTATAAGATAACCCCTGCTGAGACTACCTGCTGTTAGAATTGTAAATGATACCCTTAAGCCCGCTTCACAATGTGCAAACTTTTGTTTACAGAAATTGTGGTGTCCAAGTTTTAAATTTCATGAGTGTACACTACTTTCTCTTTGTTCTCTAAATTCATAAGCAAAGGTACACATATCGAACGGACAGCATAAAAACCGGAAAATGCATAATTTTTTTTGTATAAATACAATTTACTAATTATATTTTGTTTTAAGAATAGTGAAGTCGGGTTTTAAAATTTAAGTTCTTGTAATCATCTCCCTTTACAGGTAGAAGTAGTATTGTATTGTTCTTAAAAAATATTTTAAGTCTGACTGTCGATGGTCTGACAACACTGTTAACGTTACGTATGACAATTAAGGTTTGTATCTCTCTTACAGTAGGTTGTTAACAGTTGCTTTTTTCACATATCAAACTCTCGGTTCTTCTAAATTGTAAATTCATTGATAGGCAACACACAATACACAACTACTATTTATTCCAATACTTTGCTCCTCTTTCCTAATTGATATACTCTTTGATTGCCACGTTCATTTCACTAAATCAAAAAAAAGTCATATATTTTAGAATAACAATAGGTAGGTAAGTATTTTTACTATACTTATACTAATACTTGACTCCTAGGGAAACATTTGCACATTAATACTGAAGTTATGTCATTATATTTATTTTATTACAAATCGGAAGAAAATTAGCATTACCAATATCTATAGGTATATCGATACTGCACTATTTCACGTAAATAACAAATATATAATTTTCTTACCTCTTCTTTGCTTTTTAGTGATATAAGAGGAGCACTACTTGGCGACACATAACTTTTAACATACTGCTTTTGCAAGTGTACAAGTTTTCAATTTAAAACATGCACATGCAAATCTGACTCATATATTTCTTTCTATTACCTACTTATTTCTTATCATTTTCTAAATATTACCTAAATCCATATTAACTACCCCTCAAACGTGTACACCTATTACCCACAGTGAAAAGCCCCTCGTCCAACATGTTTTGTAAAGTTCTTTTTTAACTACAGGCTGATTTGTCGGAGCTTATAACTATTACTAAGTTCTAGGACTTTATGCCTTTCTGAATCAGTTAGGTTTTAAAGAAATTAACTCAGAAGGCAAAGATTAGCAACTTAACAACCAGTTGTACAATTTCCATTTAAAGTTAACTTTGGTTATATTTCTTAAGCGATAATTGTGATATTTGTATCCTTAGATATTAAACTATAGTTAACTTAAGCAGATTGTACGCTGGCCCTTATAGCCGATTGCAACCAACAAAACTGAAAGTTAAGTACTACTTTTAAAAACTTAGATACAATTGTTAAAACCATAGGAACAATTGTTTTAAGCACCGTTTAATTTAAATCATGTCGGTGCAACTGGCCCTTTTAATCTCCTTGTTTTTATACTAATATGAAAATTAACAATGTTGTTATTCCAGTTAATATACTCACTTTACATCCTGGAGGTTTGGTCCTTTGTATCCTTTGAATATAACATAATGCCATAGAAAGAGCTGCTAACAGGATTCATTGCGTTAAACAGTATTTTCCGCAGTTATAATCTTATGCAGGTTTGTTTTAATAGTTTTCTCTACCAAAGTGAAAACTTCATATTGTCCATCAATTTGCCTAATATCTAAAGCTTTGCCAGACCTAGGATATATAAATTCACTAAAAGAAAACCGATAAAGGTAGAATACTACGTGATTTACTATAATCAAACCTCGACTTAGAATGGCATGCCATTACCGCCAGTTTATTCTGAGACTTCTGCATAAGATGTGAGTTTCCAAAAGCTATTACAGAATCAACGCATTGGGTTAAAGTTTGTGGATTTTCCCTTAATATTCTTTGGCCCGGATTCGTGTCCAATATTATTACCAACAAACTAATTTCATCAGTTGATACAAAATCATCTTGCTTTGAGTTTTCTAATTCTAAACTCATTTTCATTTCAATAATCTTTAATTGTTTATTTGTAAAAGCTTAAATTACAAACATAACCTTAAAATGCGATTCACTTTACAACGTACAGGGTGATGTAATGTTTGTACATCATAGGATGTTTAATAATTTCCAAAATTTTCTACTGAGTGGAAAAACTTAAACTTTAAAGAAGTTGCTTTCAGCTTTCTTAATCCTACATTCGTTAATATTAAATAATAGATGATGTTTTTGTAATAAGTAATCACTCTTAAAACGCTATAATTAAACTATACAATGTGACCAGTAAATTCCAATCATATGGAATTTTTTATTAACAAATTTATTGGAAGGTGACTTGTGCATTAATTTGTGCTTCTGTCAAGATGAAAATTTTAAAACACAAAGGTAAAAAATGAAAAAAGGAGAGAATGATATTTTTATTTGAAAAATGATTTTTTTCAATTAAATTGTCTTTATAATAATACTACGATTATTCCGCGGGATTAAAAGTAAATTAGCTTAGTTAAGCTACTATTTTTTCCAAATAATTATCTCGTAACATGCAATAGTATTTAACATTACTAGCAAGGTAAAACGGTTTTTACTGGCGGATAGAAGGATATGACTGACGAGTCGAAGACGAGTCTGTCACCTTCTGGAGCCAGTAAAACCCGTTACCTTGCGTGTATTGTTGAATGCTTTATTTGTTCTTCACTTGTAAAAAAGTTATTATAATGAATAATAAACCATTAAAAATCTAAAATTTCGAAAATCGGAGAAAAAATGATGTGAGCTTTAGACGTATTGCTTTGGAAACGCACGGCACTTATTTTGTTGATTAATTATTTCATTTCAATTTCGTTTCCGGAACGTTTGCTGGTGAGATTGACTGAAATGAGTGTCCCGCAAGCTTATTGATGAAGCAGCAAGTGTAGTTGCAAGATTACTGTCCGAAAAATCATCATCAAGGTATGAATACGAGTACGCGGAGTTCAAAAAGTGGCAAAAGGAAAACAAAGTGACTGGTGTTACGGAAGACGTTATATTACCGTATATCAAAAATTGTTTGCCAAATTCAGCCCGAATTCTTTATGGTCAAAGTGGTCAATGGTTAAGAGTTGTTTGGCAGTTAGAGAAAACATTGATGTTTGCAGGTTTGTTTCCTTATATTTATTAGTCAGGTTTTTAGTTACATATGTCATTTTCTAGATTTCATAAAGTGGTTGCGTTTTTGAAAAGACGAAATGAAGCTACGTCCCCAAGAAAGCCAAGGTTCTGACGAAAGAGCAAGTGGAAAAGTTTATCATTGAAGCTTCTGACGAGAAGTGGTTACTTGCCAAAGTCATTACCATTTTTGGTATATTTGGAAGTTGTCGGTGCGATGAGCTTCTATCCTCACTGTAAATGACGTGGAGGATTTAGGAGAAATATGTTGTTGTCACCTTACGAGAGACCAAAAAATTTAACGAAGGAGGTTTACAATAACGGACGATGGGTGTAACTTTAAACCTTGTGCTCTTTATCAGAAATATGCGGCCCTACGACCTCCAAGAAGTAAAGATCGCTGTTGTTCTTGACGTACCGCAGTGAAAAATGTGTCGCCCTAAATGTAGGTCAACATACTGTGGGCAATACCCAAGAAAATTGCGAATATTTGGAATTAGAAGAATCGGCACTTTATACAGGGCATTCATTCGACGAACTGGAGCAACGATGGTGGTTGATGCAGGTGATGATACTTTGGCTCTGAAGCGTGCAGGGGGATGGAAATCAACACAAATTGCAGAAAGCTACCTAGATGATTTGATTAATAATAAGATTAAAAATGGCAAAAAAGAATGTATCCACTTGAAGAATCCACGCCATCCACTTCTACAGAAAAATATATTCGCAAGTACAAGTGACATAACATCTCCCGAAACTTCAATATTACTGGAAATCGCCACTGCACCATGATATTTAATGTATACTATAGTAATAAAACCCAATTTTCAAATGTTAATAACAAATAAATCACGTTAGAGAGTTTGTCTGTCATTTCAAATTACTTATAATAAGGTAAAAAAAATATGAGGACGCGTGTAAAATTTTACAGGCTAGCCAGTTATATTTTAAGTTAGTAGCTAGTTAAGAAGCATTTTCAAGATAACTATAGTGAGTTGATAAGCTCCAAATGAGGAACAAATAAAAAAGCATTTGGTAAACTAGCATTGTTAGATGATCGTGTAGTAGGCTCATATATGTCAGTGTCATAGACTAATGTCATTGTACTTACTACTCTGTATTTTCTTACTACGAGGTCGCATCTTTGACATTTAGTGTTTTTTTAAACTGCTGATTCAAAGTTTAGGTTAGAATTCAACTCATGAATCGATACGTATCAAGTAATGACACTTGACAGAAAATCATGTTAACGCTAACAAACCGATTCGTATCGGTCACTAGAATTTGAATCGTAAAAAATCAACGATTCACGTGTATCGCACATTAGTAATATTAAAAAAATCACAAAAGGAGATATTCAAAAAAATGGAAGTACTTCAAATTATCGACGCAGAAAACGAGCTCAAGGAGTACTAAGTTTGTCGGATTATTTACAAACGTCGAATTTATAATTGGATAAATTTCAAACATTGCCTGAGACACTTCTTCTATTATTATACTTTTAATTATACCAGCACGATCCATTTTTTATAAATGATTGTTTTCTTACTGCAGCAATGAGCAGTGATGATTAACGAAAATGTTATGCACTTTTCATCACCGTATGCCGCGATTTTTGCACCTCCATGGTTTTCGGAAATAATACATCTTCTCATATACATACCACCCTTCTCTCCATTTAGATCGGTTGAACAATAAAGACAAGCACAGTCTGATTCGTCGTCGTCAACACAAAAGGGATTTTCTTCGGTATTACAGTATTGCCAGATAGGACAATCAACCCAATGTCAGACTCCTCCAAAAAGCGCCTGGATTTTTCTACGATCAGAAAAAATCTACCAACATCTTAGCTCGTTAATTTCTGTTTTATTGATACCTTATTATTAGCATTTATTGACTTGTAAATGCACCTATTACTAAAGGTTAGAATCCGGTTGCGTTTTGTAATGCAATTGCTGTCAGAATCAACGTTAGAGAAGAAGAAACATATAGATTAAATCAATCAAAACGAAGCACTACAATGCAGTACAATTTAATTTGCAGTTAGATTGCAATTAAAAACCCTAAACATACCGTTCAAAAATTTTAGTTTTTTAAATATTCAACTAAACCAGAGGTTCCCATACTTTTTTTTCTCATAGACCACTTTAAACATTTTGCTGGATCTGGTGGACCCCTGCAGCTATTACATTTACTAACTTACTTCCAAAACCCGAAAAAGTATATGTCTATGTAAATCTGTGTTGTGGCTATTTTTCAATCAACTATGAGTTGAAAGTTTTCGAAAAAAGGTGAGAATTTATATTGCTTTGATTATGCTGTGAGTATTGTCATTCAAGCTAAGTTTCAAAGCCAGTCTAAAAGCGTCTTCATCCAACAGTTGGATTCCTACTTTACTTTTTGTATTCTAAGATTGACTCACAGTACAAGAAACCAATAATCTCCCACTTCGAGTGGTAAAAGTAAAAATAAATATTTTCTTGTTTTGTAGCTATTTATTCAAACACAAAAATTACTACACTTTTAATTATGTTGTTATAACAGTCTTAGTAGAATCAAAATTTAACATCAAAAATAATAATCATTATTAGTTTGATGTTAACTTTTATCTCAGATTACCATTGTAATCTGAGATAAAAGTTATAATTTTAATGGGAGGGATGTACTTAGTGAATTGACAGCAAATTATCAATATTTGGCTTGAGTTTAGTTAAGTATAACCGTAAATCTCCTCGCTCTGTAATATTTAATCTGCTCCGTTTTTGTCAACAAGTTTGTTACGGCACTAAAACTGCGTTCGACAAGATATGACGAAGGAAACGCTATGAGAAATTTTTGCACAATTCCCCACAGTCCTGGATATTTTTCAGGTATTTGTGCCTGCAGCCAAAATGATTGATACCCTTTTGAATGCTACTTTGAGCTCCTCATTAGTGCTAAGCTCGAGTAGCTCTTCTTGCAGTACCACATTTTCCACTTCAGTTTCATCATATGGATTTATTATCCATGGTGGTATATCCATCGACAGAATGTCTTCAAATCTGATTTTAAAATCATCATACAGGGCAATCAAATGTTGAACATACGTCTGAATATCTTCGTCGAGGCATTCTACCTGCGATAAATTTGGAAACTGGGAAAATTCACGTCGACCAATATTTTGCTTCATAAGTTTCAGTTTACCAAGAAAAGCTGAAATTTCACTCTTTGTTTTTATCAAATTGAGGCTGTCCCCTTGTAACTGTAGGTTGAGGTCATTGAATTTTTGAACAAATCTGTCAAATACGCAATGTCTGCTTTGAAATTCATGAGGTTTTCTTTAAAACAGGATCTTTAGTGTTCAGAAACTCTAAAACAGAGTCGAAAAGCAAATAGAATCTTGATAGACATGCACCTTTCGACAACCAGCGTACTTCGGTATGTAGCAGCAATCGTTGGAAGTCCTCATCATTTTCTTCGCTTTCTGCGCTTGGTGCAATCTATCACTCAATTTTTTCGCTACTAGATGTTGTCGGTGGATGACACAGTGAATTGCAATTACCTCTGGTATAATCCTTTTAAGATGACTTATAAACCCACGATATCGCCCGACCATGGCAGGAGCTCCATCTGTTGCCACCGAAATAATGTTTGTGAATGCAATTGATTTTTCCGTAAAAAATCATTCAGAACATTAAAAATTGATTCACCTTTAGTGTCAGTCTTCAAAGTTTTCGCGAATAGTAACTCTTCAAACATTTGTTCGCCTTTGATAAATCGAACATATGCCAATAATAATGCTTCATTGCCAGGTAAAGTTGACTCGTCCAGTTGAATAGAAAAATGAGTTGTTTGCAGATAATTACACAAGAAACTTTCAACATCAGAGCTCATTTCATCAATACGTCTTTGTACAGTGTTGTTACTCAAAGGAATTCTTTTAAGTATGTCAAATGAAGATTTGTGCAGGACAGTTTTAAGACCTCTTCAACAGCAGGCAAAATTAACTCCTCTCCAATGGTATGCGGTTTCCCAGATTTTGCTATAAGTAATGAGATATTGTAAGATGCCCGCAAGCCATCGTCGTTGCTTTCAGACGTTGAAGCGAACATACTATGCACGGTGGGTCTCTTTTCATACTTTTCCTTCAATGTTTGGAAATATTTCAAATCCTTACCTATTTTGTCAGGATGACACCTTCTTAGATGATCTTCCAGCTTCGATGGTTTCATAGAGTCATTGCTCAAGACTTTGTTGCATAAAAGACACATGGGCAATCGCTTGTCTGTATTTGATGGAAGAAAACCAAATTTCAAATATTCAACACTGTACTGTCGACACTTCTTCTTAGATTCAGCCATGTTTCGTATCAATTACTTACCTGTAAATATGAAAAAATGTTTGTTAAGTAATCTTAAAATGATTTAACAAACATAATAGAAGTGGCTTTTAAGATACAAGTTGCTAACAAATAGATAGGTAGGTACTTACTTTTCCAACACTGGCAAACAATAATATCAATTCACTTTAATTTTCAAAAGTCTGAAAACTACTTCCGTCACTGGTGAACACTTATATAGGTACACTTTCTTTTTGAAATTCCGGAAACAACTGAGTAATGTTTATCATTCGCATTCGTATTTATATTAAAGAAAAATCCAACAAGTTCATGCAAGTTCAGACACGACTTTAACTAGGCGGGCGGGCGGCGCGGCATCGGCGAGTCTTGACACGCTCTTTCTGAATATGGAATATGCAAGTTCTTACAAAAACAATTGCTGAGTTTATAATATTGTCTTCCTATATTCATAGGAGAAGTCAAGCTTCTTATAATATTGTCTGCCTATATATATTATTGTCTCCCTTATTCATAGGAGAAGTCAAGTCGGGTCACCTAATACATTTTATAGACCCCCGTTAACGAGTTGTGGACCCCATTTTTTTTCCACGCAAGCGTAGACCCCTATCGGGCTCCTGTGGACCCCTGGGGTCCACCTGACCACTTTGGGAATCTAGGAACTAAACCTAAAATTCCCCAAATATCAAGACAAAACCAACAATCTAGGGAACTTGCACTTTATTTATATTCCTTAACCTTCCTTTTCAATTACATTTTTTAAATATTCTCTTGCTGTTACTGTCTTTTTCCATTTTTATGCGTATGTCACTTTCGACAAGGTTTCTGTTGGCATATTTTTGTTCTTCTCTTTCTGTTGTAGCACGACATAAGTCACCATTTTTCTGGCCATCATCGGGCGTGTCATCTTGCCCGTTATGTAGTAAACCAATATACAGAGTGGTGCTTTGAAAACGGGTCATAGGTTAATGGTTTAGTATCAAAATGAAGTACAGTGTAGTAGGTCTTCACCATAAAAACCGTCTCTTCGTTCGGATAAACCATTTTCAAATGAAATCTGAATTGTTATGACTTTTATTAATGATTGTCAAAACGTAGGAATGTTATAGTTGCTTAGGCAACGCAGTACTGATTCATCTTAAACAACAAAAATTACTAATTTTTATTGATGAATTTCCAAAAAGACCGTGTAATTCA
The DNA here is from genome assembly GCA_030710515.1 of Abscondita cerata. Lineage (NCBI taxonomy): Eukaryota > Metazoa > Arthropoda > Insecta > Coleoptera > Lampyridae > Abscondita > Abscondita cerata. The sequence goes on from JALBCR010000073.1 coordinate 90,859, forward strand.
GCTGATTTCTGATAGCGAGCGCTATGCGCAATAATTTTAGCTGTGTTTTAATACCAAAACCATTTTTGTCACTTGAAAGGGCGAGCAGGAATTTAAAAAAAAAAAGTTTACAATGCTAAATCTCTATGACCCGTTTTCAAAAGCACCACGGTGTATACGAGGATGTATTGATATCTAGTTAGCCTAGACCAGTTCCTTGCATAAACAAAATATTGCGTTACCATAGCAACAAACAATAACTTATTAGAAGTGTCAGTGTAAAGTTTGACGTCAAAAAGTAAACCAGAGTCACGCAATAAATTAAATGAAAAAGATGTCCACCGAAATTGTGAAAATCGAAAAATTGGAGTATCGAGCCATCATCAAGTACCTGTATTTAAAAGGGTTAAGAGGTAAGCAGATTTACGAAGATATGCTTAATACCCTTGGTGATCAATGTCCTTCGTATGCGACCGTCAAAAATTGGAATGCAAGCTTCAAAAGAGGTAAATTTTCCATTGAAGATGATGACCGATCGGGAAGGCCAGTTTCTGTGTCAGTCCCCGAAAATATCGATGCAGTTCATGACATGATTTTATCAGACCGTCGAATTGGGCTAAAACGGATATCTAAAGCACTGAATATTTCATACGAACGCGTTCATCATATGGTTCACGTCAATTTGGACATGAGAAAAATTGCTGCAAAATGGATCCCCAAATGTTTGAATGTTGACCAAAAGCGTGCAAGGGTAGAAGCATCGCGTTCGATCTGTGCTCGATTTGAAAACGATGTAGACTTCTTAAACCGAATTGTTACTATGGATGAGACTTGGGTACATTTCTACGATCCAGAAACAAAGCAACAATCGATGGAATGGCGACACTCTGGTTCTCCAAGACCTAAGAAGTTTCGTGTCCAAAAATCTGCTGGAAAAGTTCTTGCTTCAGTTTTTGGGATTGCCATGGAGTAATCATGATTGATTTTTGGATAAGGGTAGAACAATAACTGGAGATTACTATTCGACATTACTGACCACTCTACGGGAAAATATTAAAGAGAAAAGACGCGGAAAGCTATCCAAAGGTGTTTTGTTTTTGCAGGACAACGCCCCTGCACACAAATCTCATGTTGCCATGCAAAAATTTGTGATTTAGGGTTTGAATTACTAGAACACCCCCTTATTCACCCGATTTGGCTCCGTCCGACTATCACCTCTTTCCTCAATTGAAAAAAAGTTTAAAAGGTCGTACATTTTTTCCAACAAGGAGGTAATAGAAGCTGTGGCGGTCTGGTTTGCAGAGCAAGAAGAAACATTTTTTTTGAAAAGTCTAAAGACGTTTCAGGTTCGCTGTAATAAATGTATCTAATTAAAAGGAGAATATGTTGAGTAATAAAATATTTTGACTTTGAAATTTTGTTTGGTTCTATAGTAGGCTATGAATTTTTCAATATATCCTCGTACACCTAAAGGAAAATAAGTAAGTACAACTTTTTGTAATTAATCTTTAAAAAACCTTCACAGATTGATGGGCCGTTGTGTTATTGATTGCACCTCATACACAATCTGCACTGGTTGCAACAGCGGTTTCATAATGCTTTTTAAATAGCTCTAAACAAAGAAATCAAGTGGTTTCCAATCAGTTGATCTTGAAAGCGATCGCACAAAACCATTCGTCAAAACTACATTTTCTTTTTGTTGACGGTAATTTTTAGATTACCTATGTGGATGAATTCCATTTTGTTAGAAACATCATTATCGTAGATAGAAAGGCAATTCAGTTAAACTGTCCTAATTTTATTTTGCAAAAACACCAAAAACTTGGTTCCACTTAAACGTCCCCCAAATACTAATAAGTTGAATTATTTTACGACCGATTATTCTAAACATTGAATGTAAAACGCACTTGAAAGTTACTCTTTTGAAATAAATTCGATTATCTTGGAACCAAATTTGTAAAACTAGCCTTGTCCAAAAATAAAATCTTATCCAAAAATAGATGTTTGTGTATCAATGTTAAAGGCATAGCCGAAGACAAAAATCAGACGTGAACGATATAATCATGTAACTATGACAAAAAAAATTTAAGTTGGCGGACTAGTCAATATCCTTATGTAAGTGAAGAAAATATCGGTAGATGCGTCATATTAGAGCGGCCATTAATGAAAACGGCTAGAAAACAAATATTTTTTGGGCGCTTTTGAATACTAAAATTTAACATTTTCATTAGATCCACCTAAAAATCACTGTTTGGATGCAAAATCTAATTGTAAAAGCTCGTAAGCATCTTTGTACAGGTGCTGGTGCAATTGGTATTTAAAAGATTTGTAGTTTGTGACGGTATTATTTCGCAAATAATTGATTTATAGATCAATTTCTCCCTACAGTATAGACAGCAGTGTTTACACTAATGCGTTTGAATATAAATTTTTGTTTTGAAAAATCTTCTGGGAATTTTAGTTATTTGAAATTGCCAGTTCCGATGATTTGTCTTTCTTTCCTCGGAAAAGTTATACCTTACTTCCAATTTGCTGACTGTCGCGAAAAAGTGTACATGGAAAATGTTGTCTAAAAATTGAACAATTAGACATGTGCTTTCTAACATCGATTGAAGTAAAATCGTCTTATCCAAATTAGGGAATAAGTCTTCGACTACTGTTTCTGTGTAAGTACCTTTTTTACTTTCCTTTGCTTTAATAAAATATTTGCTATCACGGTTTCTATTAATTGCAGGCATCTTTTTTATTCTTTTTGTGGGTTTCCCTCTTTGGTTTCTTCTGCTGGTACTCCTTTTTAATTAATCAATGGATCTTTAATTCTGGTTATGCTGGCAAGGATAATAATCCGAAAATTATAAAATATCAAAATGGGTCTAATATTATCACCAACGTTGGAATTTCAACCTACCTTGAGACCGCTTTCTGGTCCAGGACACTACCCAAGATAAGCCTGTTATCTGGTTCTTTGTGAGCAGCCCAGTAACTGTTATCAACGGAGTCTATTTTGGTTTTCCTTTTCTTAATTGGATAATAAAATATTAGACTTGGATACGGAAGCTGTCACATCTGCCGATTAACTGTCTAACACCAAAAACTTCCTATTTATACAAGCTAAGTTAATTTTTTTATGCATGTCATTCATATATTTTGTCGTGTTCTATGTATACGTACCGCAGCCGTGAGTTTACAAACGTACCTTTTTGGCGCTGTATAGATAATTTTCTAAACTAGAAAAATCTATCCAAGTACCTGATTAATTTTGTGCGCTTTGAAACTATTTAAATAATCGGCTACGTCCGGTACCCTCCGTAATTGTTATCAAGTACATTCCGAACAATATTTGCTACGTGAATTGCTTGCATGGAAAAATCGGTGCTACAACGGTCAATGGTGTATAATACGCTAACTTATTTGGGGCGTTTGTGCCTCAAATTTGTATTCGTGCTTTAACTCGCTCTCGTGAATTATTATTATTTTATAACTATATTTTGCTATTCATTCTAAACGATATTATCTATTGTTGTGTTGATGTGTTTCTATGTGTGTTAATTGAACTCTAGTCGCTATAATAATATACATATTTTTATCCACGTACGGTTTGTTTCTGTGTCTACGAGTTCCTAGTGGCTCTAGATATCTCTTATACGTAATCCTAAGTGGCGTCTTATAAATTATTCGTGCAGTGTAGAAACCTTTATTTTGAATGATTCTCAATCAGCCCACGACCACTTCCGACCAAGAGGAGCTACCGGCAGGCTTTCTAGCACTGTTATATAGTTTTTTTTAGTTTGTTTACAAATAAACCGTAACAAGTTGTATTTGTAACAAAATTTGTCTTACTGGTTGATAACTGATTCTTAATTTAAACCCAATTTGCCTTAAAGAGGTAGTTTTATCAACTTCTGTTCGAGTCAAAACATTTAATTTCGTCTGTTCGTCAATGAATTGTGTTTACGATCATTTTTAGACTTTGTTCAAAATTGATTTTTAAGATGATTAAAATCATTTCCGGTCGAAAGTGCTTTTTTGCTTTCCTCTTCTTATAAACAATTCATGCCTTGAATAAATTTGAGATATTCTCCATAAAATTAAGAGAAATGTAAACACTTCCCCATTCTATTCGAAAAAAATTGTTTTACCTAAAAACCAATTTGATGAACGTAAGTGAAAATGTGTCTTAACTAGGACTCTTATTTAATGAACTTTATATACTTATAAATTAAAACATTTAGTGTCGTTGACCAGATTTTATTTTTTCTAACCTAGAATCGGATCTAAAGGCCGTCGTTGATTGGAAATTTTTCTTGACGTTTTGCTAACGGGGAGTGGTGAGCTTCTTTAGACGTTCTTCCATCTCTGATGTTAGATATAGACTGATGATTTCTGCTTTGCAGATTGCAGTTACAATAATGCTTGCATCAACAAAAAATGAAAGCTACCCTTATGTATGCAGGTGTTTACCTTATGTATTATTCTTGCGGTAAGGTATACATAGGAACCACTAAGAGATCGAACTTAAAAAACATAGAGTAAACTGCCGACTGGGAAATAACAAAAATTCAGCGGTAGCCAAACACGGGTTAGTTAATAATGACATTGAGACCCATAAACATCCAGAAAACATCAACACAAAGGAAGAAACTCTAAAGCTCAACCAGATCTAAAATCAAATCCTGAATAACACCCTTACGAAGATCCGCATTTGATCGGCGCCATGCAAACCCCGACTCTTTTGAACCAATATAAACACAATCTGCAAAGAAGAAATCATGTCTACATCGAACGTCAGATATGAAAGGACCTCTGAAGATGCTGACCAAACAACGACGACCTTCAGACTCAAATATAGATGACTGTAGTTCACTGGCCTTGAAAACCAATATGTCATCTTAACACATTTTAAATAAAAACTATTGGTTTAAAAAAAATTTCACATTTCGAAGACGATTTAAATATGATGTGACTATTTTAAAAATAGAAAATCAGTGAAATATCTATTAAATATTAAATTTAAATATTATGATACCAGTGTGTGAAGTAAGGCTTTTATGCAAATTCCAAGATACAATATCAAGAAATTCATTAAAATCTTTCACACTTGAGCGTTATCTAATATTTATTCTGGATAGAAATTAAAGTTGCAATTAAAAATAGATATTTTTTAGTCATAGTTTAAAATTGGTTTTAACTAGCTGTTGCAGGTTGCTTTATTGCCCAGCATAGTAGTAAACAAGGATGGTTTAATACTAAAGATAATAAAAAATTAAATTAATAATAAAAGTGTCGTTCAAAAATACGATACGGAGAAAAAAGAAAGAAATAAATTATGAAAAATATTTGAGAGAATGGATGAAAGGTTTAAGAAAAGAAGAAGAGGTATGAGGAATAAAGTAATAGCAACAAATAAAGATCCACAAATTGTAAAAAGAAAGCAAGATTAAAAGAAGCAGGATAAGAAAAATAAAAATTGAATGAGTAATGGAAAAAAAAATGTATAGAGATTAATGAGAAAATGTGAAACACAAGGGTGATGAGATCTAAGAATTGAGAAAACTGAATTGAAAACACTATTAGAAGAAAAAGGAGTGATAGAATGGATGAACAAAAATTGAAAAAAACATATAGAGAAGAAGAAAAACATTGAAGTTAACTTGATAGATAAGTGGAGATTATTGTAGTAATTTTTGGTAATGTTTTGGTAATTGCAAGGTCCTGAGACACACTCTTTCTTTCTCTCTCTCTCTCTCTCTCTCTCTCTCTCTCTCAATCTCTCTCTTTCTGAAGTGTTTAATTTAATACTTCTCCGTATTTGATATTTTGTAGTATCTCCTTTATTTCATTAAGACAAGGAATGTGTCAATCATTCATAAATTTTTGGTTTTTCTTTAGTTGTACTAAGCCACTTTTTTATCTACCTCTACCAGTTGCGGGGATTCAGATATAAATAAACTAAAATATTTTCAAAATGGTGGCAATTCCGGATATACCGGAAATTGATACCATTTTTGTTTTTTAAATGGAATGACTCCATTTCGACATCATATCTTAATTCTGCATTAAATTCTGTGATCAGCACAATCATTTTGTCAAGGCATGTACATAGTTTGTGACATAGATAACATTTATTGCAAAAAATCAGGTTTTCAGGTTCCCTTGAAGCATTCATTTTCATAATTAGGAAGCATACCTATGCGAGAAACATACAAATTTAAATATGTACTAAAAATTAGATTATTTTAATTTTTTAATCGAGTGCATAAAAGTGAGTATCAGCAAATTTACCTTAAAGAGCTCCATGATCTGGTCGAATCAAATGCTTGGAGAGTGATTGGTCAAATATAAGCTAGCCAAACACAACAAGTAATTGCTGAGTCAATGTTGTGATTAATAGAATTTGGAACCTCATTTTGGAATCAGGACAAGTTTCGCCAGCATTCATCCTCCTAAAAGATGATCCTTATCTTTTGTAATTGGCCTGCAAAAATCGAACTCTTAATACAACCCAGCTTCGAAATGGGTTTGTTGCTGCTAGAAGACTAGTGTGTCACAAACGGTAAGGTCATGTTTTCATGTGAAAGGTTTATATGCTTGAAAATCGTTGGTGTGTGTGTGTTCTAGATACTGCCAATCACAAAAGATCTCGGAGGTTGTGAGTAGAGGAAGATGATTTACTTTGCAACCAGATAATAAGGGTATTTTTTTCGGACGTGAACGCGTAACCAAAATTTACCTTGGAAAGAACACAATATGAAGGTGGCGGTTTGATGCTATATGCGCTGAGATAAGTGTCAAAGGCCATAGGTACATAGATGATATTCTGCGACCTACTGTTCTTTTGTATGCAGGAGCAGTGAAACAACAATTTATATTAATGGATGATAATGCACGTCCACATCGAGCACACATAATTAAAAACTGTTTAGGTGAAATGTAAATCGACAAAATGGAGTGGTCAGTTTGTTCTCCCGAGAGTAATCCAATACAGCATGCATGGGACGCATTGGAAAGAGCAGTTACTGCATCTCATATGCCATTTCCAGAATTTTTAATTGCACTAAGGGAAGAATGGGATGCAATTCCACGGGTTTTTTTTCGTTTAAAGGCTTCGTCTGCCGCAGGCATTTAATAGATCTCTCGGAAACGTTACTTTTTTATAAACAATAAATAAGGATATCTTTTTTTTAACCTAAGATTTAAGCTACCTAAAGTAGCATTGAATGGTAAAACTTAGTTTAGTCCCCTGGTAATCTAAACAAGGTAATTATGATTTAAGAACATTATTTTAAGTAGTTTTTATTAGTGTTAATCATATTAAATTTTCTAAAATTGCATCAGATAATTCAAAAGCTATTCAAGAAAAACTTATTTTAAGCGGAGTCCTTAAAATCTTGATCTTTTTTGTAAGGAGATCCTGTAGGAAATTTTTAAAAGAACTTGTCATCTTATTTTTCTATGCTCTATCCAAATCCTAGATATTTCCCACATTTCCCGGATACCCTGTATATTAAAGTAAACTTCTTACATTTTGTAAACACTGGAAAATATTTGATATATCCTCTTGAAGCCCGTATACTCTATTCTAGTATTAGCTAGAGCTTAACATTCGCTTATAATATGTGTTACACTTAGTGTATCACTACATATGCGACAAACTGGACAATTACCACCTACAATTAAGCAAATTTGTATGTGTTAAAACTGTGTGTCCAATTCTGATTCTAACCAGCTTTGTCAAAAGTATTTTAGAAAGATCTTGAAGTCTCCATGGCCCGACACGTGGCATGATATTACGGATGTCAGTGTCAGATCTGTCCCACTTATTTGGCCATTTACTTACTATTTAATTAGTGAATTTGTTTTTTTAGTCTTAGTTTTTTATTTTTGGGAAGTATATCTGCCGCCTCTCGTGCCGTATTACTAGCCCCCTCATTACCTGCAACGCCTATGTTAATTTGTTTTGTCGCTCAAACCTGTATGTTGGAAACTTAATAATACGCGTATGCAATTTTAGTATTTTACTGTGTTCAAGCGCAAATTGTCATGCGCACTTAGCTATTATTATACGTTGTTCTTGTCGTAAAGGTTAACGCTTATTTGTCATGACTCTTAAATCTTTTGATTAAATAAAAGGGAATCATTTGTAAATATTGTAGAAATTATTGTAATTTGTTCAATCGTTGGTTATCCAAAATCGTAATAGATCCATAATATATACTTCGTTAGTCGTACATTGTCTAGTAGTTTGTACACAAGAAAATGGCGTCAGAATTTGATGTAGCAATAAATTGTGGTACTGAAACGTTTGAACTGGATCCATCCCAATCTAGATGTTGAGTAGCATAGATTAAAGCTAAATATTGTTATCGTTATTGTCTTGGAAATATCGGGTAGCAGAAATGGAAGTACGTAATGTTCTTTATCATCGTTGTATTGGAAGAATTCAAATCGTCTGCAGTCGAATGATTGATAAAATTCCAAATTGGTATTGTTGAAAAGAATCCTTATCAAATCTAAATTCGCAGCATGAAATTCTTATATTTTGTTGATTGCATACATTTCGGAAGATATCGTATTTTTTCCCATTGTTTTGTCGTTGATTGATTAAAAAAATTAAGATATCGTATAAACAAAAAAAAAATAAATTATTTCCTTGTGTAGCAATAAATTACATTGGTTGGTAGACGCGAATAAAGTTTGTTTAGATTATTGAATCTAATTTATAAATGTATAAATAAATTAGTTATAAGGTAGTGAAAGGCAGATCTGATCTTAAATTTTGTTTAGTTAAGAATTATTAGTTTTTTGTTTTATTAAAACAATAATCACAATATATTCTTTTCGTATTTATTACATTACATTTATGTACATATCTTATAAGTTTGTATATTTTGAAATTGGTTTGTTTCGTGTATTTAAATTATTATTAAATTTATGCATTCATTTAACAGATTTATTTATTTTATATATTTTTATTACTTAAAATCTATTGCGCAAGTTTAGTAAAGGGTTGGTATTGAACTTTACCGGAAAATGGAATGGAAAAAGTTCAAGCTGAATCAAGTTAGTTTTTTTTTATTATTTGACATTGTCGTTAATAATCAGGCTACAATCATATGTACCAATGCCTTTGTATTGAATGCGAGTTATTTCTAAATGTTTTTAATTTAAACGTTATTTATCGCACTTTTGGGTTTCAAATATAACTTGCATGGTCAATTTACATATTAAGATTTTTATTAATATGTAAATATGTATTATTACGTTTACTAATTTAAAAGATGAAATGCATTATATCACGAGTGACTTTAAACTATAAAAATAAAATATAATTATAGTAAATTTAAACGCATTCAATAGCATAATTCTTTTGCATTTATAAATATTTATTAAAAATTGGTGAACTAGCGATAAAGCTTATTTAAGATTGTTCGATTCAACATGTACTCTCAGAAATTTTCATAATTTTCTTAAATGCATAAATTCTTACGCTGTTTACGTTCATGAATGTTTAATCCTCACAAAAATACGCTAGCAATTACCCTCTTCTAAGAATATAAACCAGCAAGGAATACTTATGGCGTTTCAGTACTGAAAAAATTTGTATACGTATAGCGTAATTTGTTCGCTCTATTTCTGTTTGTTTCATTACTGTAAGTACCCAATCAGCCTTGTATAGTTGATAGCAGTAATTACGCTGTTTTGAGTACCTAAAGAGTAGCGCACAAACAAGTTGCTCGTCTTTGATAAATTTTTATTGTTAAAGTTCTCTTACGATCCAATCAAAAGTTCGCAAACAAATTCTTTCGATAATTTTCGAAGTTATTTCTTCTTGGCACTTCATAGTGAAAACGGAAAAGTTACTAAAGTTTTACGAGTCAATATTTATTTTACAGAAATTAAAGATCATATTTACTTGAGTCGGAAACATGTCAAAAAACTCTTTATTTCTAGTTTTAGTTAAAGAAGTTTTGTATGGCCCAAATTTGTAACACTTAACAATATAGAATTAGGAGAGTTATTTGTATTTAATGGACAATGACAAAATCAAAACAAACATTATATATCTTGTCAATTTAACAGGTAGGTATTCAAAATATATTAACATAAGCTTGGAATAAAAAATGACTAGTACCTAGTGAGTTCTTGTTTTTAAATTTCAGTTGTTCTAAGTAAGGGTTAAACACATATATGTGAGATATCTTTTTTTTATTATCACCTATAAATGTGTATGGTTACGTGCCCCAGAGAATGTACTAAGTTTTCTATCCCATTAACTGAAATATATTAAGAAATTCTAGTAATATCGCCATTAATGCTACTACATGACGTCATAAATAACAATGACAATGACTGTATCTGAGACAGTATGGTTTGTGGTTTTTCAATAAGGCATTGGCATTTTGAATGAATTTCTACCAAGATTGTTTTTTATTTTGTTCAAAAAGTAACTCAAATTTATTAACATTCTTGATTACAATTACGATAATGTAGTCAAGATATTATACTACTTTAACCGAATAATTAAAGAAGCAACAAATCTAGATTAGTTTAAGTAAGTTCGTCTGTTATTAAATGGGAATGCAAGGAAATTTGACAAATTGAAAATGCAAATCAACAAGACTTCGCTCAGGTTTAGACGAGACACATAAACCGGGATTCGGTTCGTTAAAAGAAAATTGAAATTCCTGGTTTGAAATGTTTTTTAAAATTGCTGCGCATTTTCTATTTAGAAACTTATTCCTTCAAAATCTACATACCTATATTACATCAAAATGATCACAAACTACCGCGAGTAATGGCAAAAGAATTAAATCAAGGCAACTAACATAAATATTAGGTTACATAGAAGTAATTATTTGAGGCATAAAACGTTAACCAAAAAATTACTTAGTTCGTAAATAAATTAAGATTTTTATAAATCAATCACATCATTGCTTGAATTTATAAAGAGAAAATATTCATAATTTCACTTTCTTTGCGATAATCGTGAAGCATTGCAATAACTGATCACAGGTGACTTCCAGCACCATTAGAAAATAACTCCAGTAGCCATTGTTTTGTTTACTTGTTAACCATATTTTACACTGTACAACTTTTATACGTCGAAATATGTACTATTTCAAAAAAAAAAAAAAAAAAAAAAAAAAAAGGAGGAAAAAAAGGAGGAAAAAAAAAGGGGGAAAAAAAGAAAAAAAAAAAAAAAAAAAAAGAGAAAAAAAAAGGAAGAAAAAAAAAAAAAAGAAAAAAAAAAAAAAAAAAAAAAAAAGAGGGGGAAAAAAGGGAGAGAAAAAAAAAAAAAAAAGGAAGGAGGGGGGGGGGGAAAAAGGAAAAGAGGGGAAAAAGGAAAAAAAAAAAAAAAAAAAAAAAAGGAGGGAAAGAAAAAAAAGGGAAAAGGGGGGGAAAAGGAAGGGGAAAAAAGAGGGGAAGGGGGGGGGAAAAAAGGAAAAGGGAAAAAAAAGAAAAAAAAAAAGGGGGAAAAAAAAAAAGGGGGAAGGGAAAAAAAAAGGGGGAGGGGGAAGAAAAAAAAAAGAAAAAAAAAAAAAGAAAAAAAAAAAAAAAAAAAAAAAAAAAAAAAAAGGGAAAAAAAAAGGGAAAAAAAAGGGGGAGAAAAAGAAAAGGGGAAAAGAAAAAAAAAAAGAAAAAAAGGGAAAAGGGGGAAGGGGAAAGGGAAAAAAAGGGGGGAAAAAAAAAAAAAAAAAAAAAAGAAAAAAAAAAAAAAAAAAAAAAAAAGAAAAAAAAGAAAAGAAGGAAAAAGGGAAAAGGGAAAAAAAAAAGAGGAAAAAAAAAAAAAGGGGGGGAGGAAAGGGAAAAAAAGAGGAAAAAGAGAGGGGAAAAAAAAAAGGGAAGGGGGGGGGGAAAAAAGAGAGGGGGGGGGGAAAAAGGAAAAGAAAAGGGGGGAAAAGGGAAAAGGAAGGAAAGGGGAAAAAGGAAAGGGGAAGGGAGGAGGGAAAAAGGGGGGAAAAAGAAAAAAAGGGAAAAAAGGGGGGAAAGGGAAAAAAGGGAAAAAAAAAAGGGGGGGAAAGGAAGAAAAAAAAAGGAGGGGGGAGGGAAAAAAAAGGGAAGAAAAAAAAAGGAGGGGGGGGGGGGGGGGAGGAAAAAGAAGGGAGGGGGGGGGGGGGAGGGGGGGGGGGGGGGGGGAAGGGGGGGGGGGGGGGAAAAATTTTATTCCTGTAGATGTTTAAATTTAAACTTTAAAAAACTACAGTAACAAAATGCAATGTAGTTGTGACGTTACAGAAATTATTCAAAATGGTTTAAAGTTACCGCAAAAAAATCAAAAGTATGGCGTTAATGTCACTCAGATTTTTTTTCTGAACACCATAAAAGCTGCGTCAAATTTCGGTTCTAAGTGGTTTGCGTTTTTTGTGGTTTTGCTAAATTACCTATCAATTTTCACAAGTATCTAGTGGCCTGCTGTCAAAATATCGTCATATATAATGTCACGAATGGTAAAATGTTTACAATAAAATCTCTAAATTGTTAGGAAAATTTGTTGCTTCGAAATTTATCAAGACGAGTGATTTTTAATCAATGTTGCGAGATAAATTAGGGCCAAACTTGAGTAAATCAATTAAAAAATTTTGTTGACTAAAATTTTATCACGAATGTTATTCGAATGACTATTTCATGAGTCAAACTACTAAATAATAGAAACTCAGTTTATCTTAGAAAAAAAAAGAAGCTGCAGTTACTATCGAAATAATAAACCTTTTTTTTTCATTTATTAAAACTGAAATAGCAACGTGAATCTCACTGTTCTTATTGGTTCAGAACATTATGCATGAAATGATCAGTATTAAGCCACCTCAGTTTGTTTTTGTCATAGTTTCGCTATGAATTAGGATTCAGAAAGTGACTTAGATATTCCAAATACTACACCAGAGATGAGAAATGAAGCAGAGAAAACTTGTGCATACTTATTAATTAAAAAATCAAAGAAGGGGTACTAAGAAATGTATAGTAAACTTATGGAACAGTGTTGTTGCTTGTTTTGCAAAATTTCGTGAAACTTTGAAGGCTTTGACTCAGTATCAATAAAAAATAATGTTGATATTTATTAAGGTGCTTTTTTTACAATCAAATAGATAAAAGAACAAGTGTACGTAATTGGGACCTTGAAATGCCCTTCTAAAGGTCATAAAAAATTTGTGAATTTTTTTTTTTTAAAAATTACTTTGACCTTCAAATAACCTTGAAGGTCAATCTTAATGTTAAAACCAACTGGACAGTTAGATGACTCCCATCACTCTGAACAACTTTTGTTTGAACAATTTTCATTAGCTTATTATTTGAGATTTTTGGGTGCAATAATTAAAATGGCGCACCGTGTACATTATTGAAGTTTTCACCCTTATACTTCCACGCTGGCCAGACCGGTTGGAAGTGGCTATGATGTATCGTAACGATTACTAAAGGTGTTAGTATGGTAACCGGAACCGACGGGTTAACGTGCTCTCAAAAGCCAATGGTGATCAATTTACTAAACTAGCGCAAATACCGCTGGGCTATGCTTCCATCGAATCTGGGGTCAACACGTAGTGTATTATAAAATATATTGGCATTCATTATTGGCTGTGGTTGGTATCTAATCCAACAAAAATTGTACCTAACCTACATGTTATTTTATAATTTTAAATTTTCCATCCACTGCACATTATAAAAATATGAAAATGGTTTATTTAAAGTTACTGGCATTGTTGACCAAAAAAAATTTTTCAGTCAATGTTTAACTTAATACTATAGAATTTTATAAAGTTAGGATAAAACAGTCTAATACAAACAAAAATTGATGCCAACATTACCATAATCAGCATTAAGGGTAGACCCCTCAATTAAAAGAATCAAATTATGTCATCTGTGTAAAAGGTTCATTCTCCGATAACTTGGTGACATTACATTAAAAAACTGTTGACGAATATTGATTCAAAATACGAAAAGAAAAAAAAGAGGAGTAAAATGACGAAGTTAAGGTTATGTTCCAGATTTCAAACATTTTGATGAGTTTACAACACGTGCCTTCAAATCAATTGTTGCTGGAGCCATGCTGTTTGCTCCGAGTAGGCACATTTGATTACTACACAAACAACTAACTTAAAATTTATATAATCGAAGCAGTGGTATCTGGTAAGTTTAATGCATGCAAGAAAAGTCATAAAAATGTATTTCACTGACAAAAGGTGTTTATAAAGTACACTGATTGCTCACAACACCAAGGAAAAAGGCATTGCATTAAATGGATAAATTCTTTCGGAAAAGTCTTTAGACGTTACAGGTGAGCTGAAAGCTGAAAGTGAAAGAAAAAACAATACCTAATTTCTTTGTTCAAGCTTTAAGCGAGAAATTTTGATGACACAAAATCATTACTTAACCGTAGATGTCTCAGATGTAAGACACTCTTTGATATGTTACAGTTCAAAATTAACTTTGCGCTTAACATAACATACTGCATCAATATTCGATGTCTCAAAAGATACTTATATGAGTTTAATAAATTTGTTATTTAGAGTATTTGTGCAACAACTAAGATTAAAAGGTCTACTATAGATTGGCTCGCATCTTTGGACGCAATCCTTTTACCACAGAATGTTTTGACGCCGGAACGGTTTGACGCATCAATCTTTTGCTGCAAACACATTTGACGACAATCAGTTTGACGCATTTTTGTTGAGACAGGAGGAATATAAAATGTTTAACTTGGTAATAAGATAGTCAGTAATATTTCGGTATTTAGGCAGTAAACAATCTCTGTGTAAAACCGCCCTGATGTCAAAACGTTTTGGTCAAAAGGCTCCAAAGCTCGGGTCAAAAAATGCGCCACAAAACGTCCCTTTTAAAAGATTTAACAAAGTATAATATACAACAAGGTAGAGAAGAGTTTTTTCTCAGTTGAGTATTGAAGGGCAAATCAGCAAAACTGTAAAATATCTTCTTTGTCGTGTTTATATACTTTCTTTTCACTACTGGACTTGAACCATATAACCTACATTAAACATTAAACACTAAAAATTTAAATGAATTATTTTTTCTTAATTAGAAAATATGTATAAAAATCTAATAGCCATAAAACATAATTGTCACCACCGTAGGAACTGTTTTCATTATTGACTAGTTACCAAACAATCTTGGGGTCCAACCGCTTGGGGTCAAAACGTTCTATGGCAAAAGACTCGCATCCAAAAGCTTGAAATAGAAAACCGTTCCTTTTTAAACATTTAACGCAGTATATTATAAGTCAAAGTAGAGAAGATTTTTTTTTCAGTTGAGAACTATAGAAAAATAGTTGCGAAGCTAAGGAATATCTTCTCTTCAGAAAGGTTTTAATGAACGTTGTTGGAGGTTTATAATGCGGCACTGAGCGCTACCTAGAGAAACCTAGTGAAATATTCTTAGGTTGTAGGTCTTAAGAAAAGTAAAGCACACAAACTTGTAAAAGAAACACCAGATTATATTCTGACGAATATCAATATAGCAATAGTAAGAGAAACAATAAAATTCAAGATCATGAAGCACAGTACACGTTTATATTATCACAGTAAAATATCTTAATCACAGTTCAGTATTAAAAATTTAAATCTAACATCTGTATAGACGCCACAAATATGTCATGGCGTATGACGCAAAAACTAAATGATTTGCACGTATCGTACGTGCATGACTTACGCATTAGTACTAAATTAAATAAAAAATATTGACGTTTAAATTCTAATCACTTATTTACGAATATGTATCGAGGACAGCTTCCTTATAGAGATATGGTTAGCATTACCATATAGGTCTGGGTTAGATTTAAACTTGTGATAAGATAAACCTTCTTGGAGTTACACCAAGTATCTATTAATGGTTAGAGGTATTGGACGTACATTCCTCGGTGTTTCAAGAAATATTGCACCCTGCGGGCGAGTCGTATAGTAATAACGAGAATTAGTAAATAAGTATTGAAAGTGAAATTTTCTCCAAGTGAAAATTCTAGAATGACAAGATGGCGATATTACCACATGCGGAATTTGAAATGATAATCAAACTTACGGTGTACGAACTTAACGAGTCACCTAAAACTGTTGCATATCCTCAGGTACACATCTAGTAATGAATAACGACATTGTAGTTAATTAATTAGAAGAAACAATTTAATTACCTCAATGAGCCCAAAAGCGTACGTCGACAAGCACCAATTATTAAAAACGAAGTGACTAAGCATTCGAGACGACACTAGGTGTCGCAACACTTATTGGCCAAAGTGACTAAAATTTACACCAGAATTCGTGTAAACAATTTTCCCCTCTCAAAATTTAGACACAGGAAAGGTTGGTCACAAGTAAGGTTGGTTGCTTGTCGCTAAGGGTAAAACCATTTATGAATAATCCGACGATTTATTTACAAGGAACAGCATACTTAAAAGTTACCGTCACAAAGGAAAAAGTTTACATGTTGAGTTTATAAACAATTACCATGCTGTTGAAAGTACTTTAAGTAACAATATTAATATAACATTAAAATAAACAGTGATTATAATTTAATAACTTTATGGCAGGACCGTAAACGGTAGTATTCCAAATAATCTAAACAAAGCTTTTTTTGTATACTGCTAAAAACATTCAGCTGAAACCATGCATGTAAGACCATTAATCCTAACTAAATAAACGTGAACAAAATCAAATAAAAAAATAACACAGAATCACTTTTTTTAAACATACACATCGAACATTTTCATTTGAAATACTGAAAACACAATTGTCGAGATAAATAAACGTTTCTATTCCAAGCATTGCATAAATTCACTTTGTCAATAGTATAACGTATATAATGTTTAATAAAATTGGAAAACCGTTATACATCCTTAGATAAGACTGACTTATTCATATTACATCCCGCATATTTATTAAAACAATTTTTCAAAATCAACTTATACAAGCGTTTTAAGGAAATAGTCCCTGATGTGTTTACGCCTCTAAATTATTTTAGCTGCAGTATAAATCAAAGAAAACAGCAACGTTTAAGAATTTGTTGTTCTCGGCAATAGCGATGATAAATGTTTGATTATAGTTTTACATCATAAAAAAATATTTTAACTTTATTTTAATGCGAACGCAACTTGTTATTTCTGATTCAACCATCCGAATAAAAGATTTAGAGATAAATGTAAAAATTATGCTAAAATATGCATTTTCGAACACAAAAAAAAATGCAAACGTAATTGATTTAAAAATATAATGTATTATGCCCGGCGTTTAATTATAATAGTGCCATAAAACCGAGTACTTGTCGATACCAATTTTTACTCCAGCCATGATTAAACAAAGAAATATTGACTTAAATTACCGTGCGGTAGCAAGATACACAAACAAAAGAAATTTTCTTTATCTCGAGAAAAGTAAACGATTAGTTTTTAACTCTCTTTTCTGTTTGAAGTTTGCGACGTCATAGATTTAAGAAGTTATTGAATGCATAAGTTTCACTTTTGAATTTAAGACTTGTCGCAAACCTTATTAACATTTATTTAACTTTACTGTGCACCAGTATTTTAAGTAGTTAAAGTATGTAAATTGTAGTTGTACATTTCAATTTGAATATAAAGCAAATAAATATTTTTTTCATCAAGCGATAATAAAACGCCATATTATTGAACTACTGGCAGACGCTAAAAACGCTTTTTACTGTCTAAATATTAAAAGCAACAGTTCTTTTTGTTTTCACAACTATTTAGAGGTTGGTACCTCGGTTATATCATATTATGAATGTAACAGTAAAGTACCAACTTGATTCGTTGAGAATAAAACGTCACTATAAAACTCAAGAATTTCGAAAATTTGAAAATTACACAAGAAAACTAGCAATAAAGGCTTAAAGAAAAAATAATATATTTCACTTGGAGTTAAAAAATATAATTGCTTCACTTAATTAAGCTCAACACTTATATTGTTTAACTCCTAGTAAAATAATCTACTATTTTTCTTTAAGCACATTAAACGGCGTATTATTGAACTACTGCCAGACGTTAAATGGTAGATTATTTTACAATATAGTTGTTGTTAGCCGAGTCAGCAAATTAAGCGAAACAATTATATTTTTTAACTCCAAGTAAAATGTAATATTTTTTTCTTCAAGCGTCTATTCTGGATTTTACGTGTTATTTTGAAATTTTCGAGATTGTTGAGTATTATAGTGACGTTTTATTCTCGATACTTTACTGTTACATTCATAACCGAGATACCAACCTCTAAATAGTTGTGAAAACAAAGAAACTGTTGCTTTTATTGTTTAGACATTAAAAAGCCTTTCTAGCGTCTTCCAGTAGTTCAATAATATGCCGTTTTATTGTCGCTTGAAGAAAAAAAATTTTACTGTCTTAACTTTAGACTAAATATAAGTACCTATAGACAAAAAACGTGTAATTTTGTTTTGATGTTGCCATGATAGAAAGAGAAGTGGAAGGACGGAGCTTTCACTGTCAAGTAGCACGTGAAAAAACAACTTTAATTCAAAATATAAAAAGGTTAAATTAATGCTCTGGTCTATCACCGTTAAGTTACAATACATGTCAACTGCCACTGTTCAACGAGTACCGTTTGTAAACGGTCTTTGATATCGAACGAACGTCGACTTAACGAAACCAACAAAAATACGCAAAAACATGGATCATGTTGTAAATGCATTCCTTGAATAATTACAAATAAGGTAAAAATGATCTAATTACTTTGCCTGTGTATTTACCACTATTTATTTTAAGATAAATCACTAAACAGTTGATAAAGAATCACTAGGAATCTAAGCTTAAACTGCCGTTACCCGTTACCCAGGTAGTATGGACTATGGTGCTGCTACTTGGCAAATGAGCGAAATTGTGACTGGATTATTTCGCAAATAATAGATTTATGGATCAATTTCTCCCTACAGTATAGGCAGCCGTGTTTACACTAATGCGTTTAAATATACATTTTTATATTAAACAGTCTTCTGGGGATTTTAGTTGTTTGTAATTGCCAGTTCCGATGATTTGTATGCATTTGCAAAAGTTACGCTTCATTTCCTTTTCACTGACTGTCGCGAAAAGGTGTACATGGAAAATGCTGTCTACAAATTGAACAATTAAACATGTGTTTTGTAATATCGATTGAAGTAAAATCATTCCATTCAAAGTAGGGAATAAGTCTTCAACTACGTTTCCTGTGTGAGTACTTTTTTTACTTTTCTTGGTTTTAATAAAATAATATTTGCTCTTACGAATTCTATTAACTACAGGCATTTTTTTTTCTTTTTTGATTATTCTTTTGTGGGTTTTTCCATTTGGTTTCTTCTGCTGGTCATTGCTGACTTACTCCGTTTTAATTAGTCAATGGATATTTAATTGTGGTTATGCTGGCAAGGATAATAATCCGAAAATTATAAAATACGAAAAGGATCTAGTATCACACCACCGTAAAATTTCTACCTACCTTCTTCGGGTCAAGGCCACCACCCAAGATGGGCCTTTTATCTGGTTTTTTGTGAGCGGCCCAGCAACTGTTATCAACAGAGTCAATTTTGGTTTTTCCTTTTTCTTCGTTGGATAATCAAATATTAGATTTGAATACGGGAGCTGTCACATCTGCCGAGTACCTGTCGAACACCAAAGACTTCCTAGTTATACCAGCTAAGTTACTTCTTTTATGCATGTCATTCATAAATTTTGTCGCGTCCTATGTATACGTACCGTGGTCGTGAGTTTAGCAACGTACCTTTCTGGCGCTGTATAAATACGTTTGTGAACTAGAAAGATCTCTTAAGAACTGGATTAATTTTGTGCGCTTTGAACCTATTTAAATAGTCGGTCAAGGTCCGGTACTCGCCGTAATTGTTCTTAAATATATTTGGAAGAATATTTGTCACGTGAATCACTTGCAGGGATTAATCGGTGTTACGACTGTCAAATACGCTAACCTATTTGGGGCGTTTGTGCCTCGAATTTGTATTCCTGTTTTAACTTGCTCTCGTAAATTATTATTATTTGTTAACTCTATTGTGCTATTAATTCTAAATGATATTATCTATTGTTGTGTCTATGTGTTTCTCTGTGTGTTAATTGAACTCTAGTCGCTATAACAATATACATATTTCTATTCACGTACGGTTTGTTTCTGTACCTACGAGTTCCTAGTGGCTCTAGATATTTCTTATACGTAATCCTAGGTGGCGCCTTATAAATTTTTCAAGCAGTGTAGAGGCCTTCATTTTGAACAATTCTCAATCAACCCACGACCACTTCCGTCTAAGAAGAGCTGCCCAGGAGGCCTTCTAGTAACTGTTATATATTTTTTTGTTTGTTTACAAGTAAACCGTAACAAAATATTTAGGCGTCTAAGAAATAATAATATAGATGGTGAAAGACATTCTTGGTAAATAAGTATAGGGAAAAACTAATTCAAAAATACATATTAAGTAACATTGTTCGTTCTTCAGGTGATTCAGATTACAAACTGTAGCCTTTCCTCTTACACCCAATAGCCAATGGCAATCCTGAAACACCCAAAGGTCGCTATTCACAAACCCGTATTAAAGCAAAAAACTCCGTCGAGATAGAACCCTGCATCACAAACTTGGGTTTGCAGCCCACACAATTATAGCCTCCGCAACTCTTCACAATATTTTAAGAGAGGCACATGTGGATAACGCTATTCAAATTGTTAATAGTTTACTATTGTTAATTCATAATTTTAATCATATGCAGAAATAGTAGAATATGATGACAATGGGAATGACTATGACAATGTGGATTTTGTGGATCTTCATCAGCAAGGAATTAATACACGCAACTTTGTTATTAGAACTTTCTTTAGTTAATAAACTAAAATAAAATTAGAAGAAAGAATTTTATTGAAGAAATAAACAAAACAATATGAACGCACCAAAAATTATTACTTTTCAATATCTAGGAAGGCAAAGCAGTATTTCAATTCAATTTTTGTCCATTTATGCCGAATATAAAAAAATATTGCTGGTTCTCTTCTCGGTTCTTTTCAACATCTTCAAGCATAATCCCGTATTGCAATTCCTATTTTATTCAACCAAATTATAATTTCATTTTGGTTTATGAGTGTGTATAAATTTTCATTACTTTTCTTTAATTCTGACGCTTCACTCTCCTTCACGTTTGTTTTAGTAATCGTTTGATTTATTGCAGATTTTGGTGTCGTTGGTTTGTTTTGTCTCTTGGATTTTAATAGCACTTGTTCCAGATTCAGGTTAAGGTTCTATTTGTAGATTGTTTGTGACGTACTCTAGGTCAGGTATGTCACACAATCCTTCAACTACTACCTTCCCTGTGAGATGAGTCGTTCTTCCATCTTTGTTAGGGGTTTTTAGGATCCCTACATTCCCTGTTTTTTAGGGGGCTTTGTACAATGCGGGCCCTTTTTTTCATTGCCGACTTCCAATCAGAGAAGGTCCGATAATGTAAGAATTTATTAGTACCATATCTACTAAACAAAACTTATAAAGTATAACCAACCGTTTACATCCTTGCCAGGCCACAACTAGCATTTAAGTTTGTAGTCAAACTAGTTTCGGGCTATTTTTAAAGCCTTAGGTTTATCAGCTTTAAATTTAATTTCTATCTAAAGTTGAGATTTTCCCAACTCATGTAAAAATTGTTGTTGCAATGTTTTCGATTTTTTCATTTTCTTTTCTGGCGGTTCCATTTTGACCGCATTCAACTTACATTAACGGATAAAGAAACAAAATCAAATGATCAAAAATAACCTCACTTATTCGCAGCAGCTTCAGACATATTCTACTACTTAGACAAAAACATACAATTTTTCGTAGACGGCATGATAATCGTTCAGTGCTCAACAAATGAGTTATAGAATTCGGAAACGAAATTGTTTATAAACGGTAAATGATTAAATAAGTTGCTTAGTCTAAGGTCTAAACATCATAAAACAACAGTTTTTTTGTTTTCATAATTATTTAGGTTGAAATTTATTATTAACGTGACAATAAAGTACCGAACCTGATGCGTCGAGAATAAAACGTCACTATAACACTCAAGAATCTCGACAATTTGAGAATAACACATGAAAACCAGCAATAAATGCTTGAACAAAAATAGTATATTTTACTTGGAGTTAAAAAATACAATTGTGTCGCATATTGAAGAAAATCATTACACAATTCAAATAAATATGCCCGGACCTTTCCGGTTAGAAAAAAATGATTGACCGTATTTTATCTGAATATGTATAAAATTTAGCACCAAATTAATTATAAGATTGATTATATCCGCGATGACAAAAAACACTATGGCTATCTTAACAATACATAATTTATTTAAGTCTATTTTCGGCCAAGTAAATCTACCTCGACCAAGCCCATCTTATACGCATAAGTGTAAACTTTACATTTTCATTAAACATTTTGAAGGATACGAACATAGAACTTTCAGGAATGGTGGCCCCTTGTTTATTAGAATTTTTGAAAAAAAAAATATTCATTATTTATTCATCACTTGCAATGGTAGATGAATTTTGAAGTTACTATGTACCTTACACAGAGGAAAAATGAGACACACATGATTTACAAACTAAAAACAAAATTCAAAAAATTATTAAACACGTTCAATTTTGATTTAGACGTGGGGGTACCTAATTAGATAGTTTTTGTTCGTCAACTGTAAGTGGCATAATGGAAAAGGTATGTTACTGTTCATTTCAACATTAATGTGTTAAAACCAATACTGACAATGCTTGCGAAGGAACAGTAGTGTCCGCGCCGATTTTCTTTCTTCAAGAAAGATATCTTGAAAGAATAAAGTAGTATCCTAATATTGAAAAATGATGGATAAACTAACTTCTAATGGAACTACATACATCAACTTTATTTGGCTTGTACAAGATAAGTAATCTAAATAACATTTAATCTCGATTCCATATCTTGTTAGAATGTACAGTTTATGAACGATTTGGTATAGGTTTTAGGTAGTTTTGGTAAAAATTTTGGTAAAAGTGCAGATGGTATAAGATCCTTTATATTGAACGAATAGAATTATTTTTTTTCAAATCCTTCTTGGCCTAAAATTATTTAAGTTGAGTTTAAGTTACTCATTAATTAACGTTTATTTGTTAATTTATTTGAATGTAATCTTTTGAGCTTAGAGTGTTTCTGTTTGTATTATTTAACATAATATTCAGAAGCAAAAATTAAGGCAAATTTTCTTAAAGTGTTGATAATATGACCTAGTAGTAAAAGATCTACATATGGGATTAGATTAATTGAAATGTTTCAGTGCCTGATTGCTATTAAAAAACTGAAAGACTTGAACTAAATCATAAACTTAAAGAAACTTTAGTTTTAAAGTAAGTTTTTTATTTAACTCGTAATTCAAATTTTAATTAATCAGACGAACAGTTACCTACAGTAATACAGTATTCAAATTCTAAAGTTTGAAGCTCCTGTATATAGACGTTTCTAGAATATTATTAAACTATCAACGTATGATAGGTACACGATGCAGCAAAATTAGATGTAAAATTAAATTATATTCTTAGTTGTTCTTGGCATTCTCTTATAATTAGAAAGATAGGAAAACGACAGTATTGTAGATAATAATTGTAGGTGGTGAAGTTCTTTACGTAGTAATTTGACTATTGTATAAAGTGTAATCAATAACAATCTTATTTTGAAAGAATCTTAGGTTACATAAAAACATAGTTTTTAATAACCGATATGAACAGTATATCTTTTGACGTTTTATTTTAAATTTTAGATAAGTAAATTGGACCAAACAAGATGTATGTGAAATTGAAATAATATTTACTAAACTTAAATAATAATGTAAATCTAAAAGTTGGGTAATAGTATATTATGTAACAAGTGACTAAAGCGTTTTGTTAATCCTGATTTGAAGTTAGTAATCTCTAGAAAGATTAGAAGCACACTTTAGATCTGATTTTCTATACCTACATTATTTTTGTACACTTCAACTTGTATAAATAAGAACTTTGAAAAAAAAATTAATTGACCTAAAAATGAATACACATCGCCCCGGATAAGCGAAAAATAAAATTGGTTGTAGAAAAAATGTTTCAAACACAAGCTATAGACAATAGACTTTCGAACGACTTTTCTCCTCAACTTTTTGTAAAATTGATATTGGTCATGTGGATTGTTATATCTCAGTAATTCTTTATCGAATCAAAAAAAATTTAAACAAAAAATGTGTACAATTAAATTATAAAACAACTTTTAATTTAAAAACAAAAAATGTGTAAAACGAATATGTTTCTTAATATTTCAAAAATTCTAAAATCTGTGAAGGTTAACGGTTCTTTTGACTGACATAGATTATGGCTAAAAACGTAGCGTAGGTACATAAAAAAGAAAATTTAAAATATTTATACCAATATATTAAAAATATCTTATGTTAGTAAACGTGTCATGAAAGACAAATTTCCTAGCATAATAATTTTTGTCAGGTTATTCAGCTATAACTATGACATCCTCAATCAAAATGACAAGTAAATGTAACGAAGTAATAACAATTTATAACAGCAGGACAAATTTTAACTACAAAAAATAAATCAACAATTTTTATTAAATAACTTGTAATAATATAGAACACAACGCCTATGTTATTTTGTATATATTACATTTTAAGTTGTGAACCGGAGTTAGATGTATACAGGGTGTCCCAAACTGAGTAGGATTACATGGTTATCTTTGTTATTAATGGAGATACAATTGGTTAATTGGGCAATAATGTACAGTTCAGTACAGTATCAGATTCTGAAGAGAAAACTCAAAAATTCCAAGTACTTTCGAAGATATTCGAAAAATACGAAAAACTACGTTTTCGAAAAGTTCAATATTTCGCAACCGTACAAGTTACAAAAAGTTTCTCAGACAAAAGTTGCTTGTTGCGTCTAGAAGAATTTATTGTGATTTTCATTAAAGTAACCACTTTTACGGTTTTTGAGATACTGCTACTAACTTTATTTTTCTAAATAGGCGCCATCTTGGATTTTATTATAAAAAAAAATTTTCTGCTTTCAATGATGTGTCACAATCTTGATTTAAAGTATGAAATTGCTACGTATTTGGAAATTTATTGTATTACATCAAATAGACCATGAAAACAAATCTTAACAAATAACTAAACATAATCAATATTGGCAAGTCATTCACAAAACTAATCACAACAAGTGTTCAAAGTGTTGTCCATTATTTTCGAAACATAATTGACATCGTTTCATGATACTATTCATTACTTTTGTCAACGTGCGACGACTACTGTTAAATGCTTCTTGTACAGATTCCTGTAATTTATTATAACTGAAATTACTACTGTACACTTTGTTGTTAATGGTACCCCATAGAAAAAAGTCCAACGGAGTTAGATTCTGCTGATCTGGGTGGCCACTTGACTGGTGTATTTGTAGCTATTACTTGATTGTTGAAACGGTTATTCAAATAATTAATAAGAGTTATGGCATTGTGTGCCGGAGCGCCATCTTGTTGGTACCATATGGCAAAATTTTGTGCTAACGACATTTCTTCCAACCATACTTCTAATGTTGTTTCCAGCATTTCTAGGTAACGTGCCGCAGTTAAAGTTCTATCGAATATTATGGGACCTATCAAACGATTCCCCAGTATGCCGCAAAAAACATTAAATTTAAAACGGATCTGGTTTTGTCTCTGTATAATTATGTGATGATTCTATTGGCTATAATAGTGTTCATTGTGACGATTGAATACACCACAGTTGCTAAAATAAGACTCGTTGGTCCAAAGAATGATTAATAAAGCCATCATTCTCTGCCATTTTATTAATCAACCATCTGCAAAATGTTATTCTATGCTGGTAGTCATTTGGCTGTAAAGTATGAGCAACATGCAGTTTATAAGGGATAAATTTATGTTTCTTGAGAATTCTAGAGGCTGCAGTGATTTGTGCACACCAACCAACACTTCTATCTGACGAGTGGATACCTTTGGATCTACTGCTACGCAACCCAGAGTTAATTCCTAATTTCTATCAGGTGAAGTTTCCACACGATAGGGTTTTCTCAAGCATCCATATTCTTGCACATTCAAATCTAATTTGTTAAATATTTTAACATCTGGTTGTCTTTCTGGAAAATTATTTAAATAGACTTGAGCAGCACGTCGGAAGTTTTATTACATTTTATGTAGACACAAAACATATCATATTGTTCGTTTAATGGGAAACTGGCCATTTCACTTAAATTGAAAAGAAATCGCCGATGAAACTCTAATTTAAATATTTCACTTGATAAACTGATTTAATTGTTATAAAATCTTTGATATCTCAAATGAAAAATGAATGCATAACTAATAACTCACACTTGACAGTTCAAAAACGTCATTCCGTTTGTAGGCATGACAACGTGATGTATTTGTTTTCACGGTCTACTTGATGTAATAAAGAAAATTTCCAAATACGCATCAATTTCATACCTTAATTCAAGATTGTGACACATCATTAAAAGCAGAAAAAAATTTAAATTATTGTATGATAAAATCCAAGATGGCGCTCATTTAGAAAAATAAAGTTAGTAGCAGTATCTCAAAAACCGTGAAAGTGGTTATTTTAATAAAAATCACAATAAATTCCTCTAGACGCATCAAGCAACTTTGTCTGAGAAATTTTTTTGTAACTTGTACGTTTACGGAAAAATTGGACTTTTCCGAAAACGTAGTTTTTCGTATTTTTCGGATATTTTTGAAGTACTTAGAAGTGGGAAGGTTTGGAACGCAGGAGGATTGGGACATGTTCAAAATTTAGTATTTTCCGCTATGTTTTATTGTTTGAAATTCACAGTTGGTACTCCTACATGTTGCCATTCTGTCAGTGAAGTACAAGTGGCGTGCACAAGTTTTTCTAGTTTCTGTTAATAAGTGATTGTTTTCGTCTTAATCAAGTAAGTATTTGCAAACATTTGTTGATTCAATGCTTGCTCGAATGTTTTGACTGTATCTGATTGAATCGTGTGCAGTGAATTATGTTTGATTAGGTCTGTTTGGCCACTAAAGGAAACATGTTATTCCTAACCTTTCATGTGGCTGCTTGTGGTTTTAAAATTTGAACTACTGGCAGGAGGATTGGGACTTAGCATTGCAGTGGAGTGGGACTGTCCCAAACTTCCTGCCTAAGTTTAATAATACTACTACTCTATCAATGTTTTGTTTGAATGAGTTGCTTTTCAAGTGAATACATCTTAAACTCAAACTGCAATACTTTCCGCAAATAATGCTTTATTTCATTATTTTTCAGTCGAGTATAATGCCCCGCTCGTGGATTAAAAAGACTAATAGAGTAAGACCAACCGAAGAGCAGTTGAGAAATGCAATCGCAGAGGTTCTTCAAGGAGGTTATGTTTGCCAAATAGCTACGCATTTCAATATGTCAAAATCAGCTTTGGCTCGCCATGTACAGAAGGCCAGAGAATATCCTGATCAGCCCTACTCGTATAAACCTAACACAACCATCAGACAAGTATTTACCACGTACCAGGAGAGTCAATTAGTTGAATATCTAAAAGTATCTTCGAAAATGCATTATGGATTAACTGCAACTCAAACCCGTAAGTTCGCATATCAATTTGCAGTTGCCTTATCCTGTGCCATGCCAGAAACATGGAAAAAATGAAAAAATGGATTTATATCGAGGAACCGTGAACTTTCAATTCGAACACCCGAGGCCACAAGCTTGAGTCGATCAACGAGCTTCAATAAATTCAACGTTGATAAGTTTCATGAAAATATAGCAGAAGTTTACCACCGACACCACTTTTCTGCTGACAAGATATGGAACTGCGACAAAACTAACATGCCAACAGTTCATAATCCTTCAAAAATAATTTGTTAGAAGGGTCTTAAGCAGGTTGGACAGATAACAAGTGCAGAAAGGGGGCAACTTGTGACCATGCTGTGTTTCATCAATGCAACCCAAAATACCGTCCCACCAGCTTTCCTCGTAAATTTTTCAAAGATCACATGCTGACAAATGGACCCCAGGAAGTCTTGGACTAGCTCACGTTAGTGGTTGGACTACAAAAGAAAATTTCATTGTAACTCTAAAGCATTTCATAGCTCACGTTAAGTGCTCAAAGGAGGAACCTGTAGTGTTGTTCCTTGAAGTCATGTAAACATAGATGTTGTTGAAGAGGCAAACAAATATGGTGTGTATCTGATAACTTTTCCGCTTCATTGCAGTCACCGGCTTCAGCCCCTAGACGTGGCTGTATATACCCACTGAAGACATATTATAGCCAAGCTTGCAATGAGTGGATGACTTGCAATGCAGGGAAGACAATATCAATTTATAATGTTGCTGAACTTTCTAACAAAGCATTTAATTTAGCTTTTACGAAAAATAACATTCTGAAGGCTTTTCAGAAGACCGGAATCTGGCCATTCGAGCCAAACACATTTTCAGAAGCCGATTTTTTAATGTCGGCAGTAACCGATCGTCCTGACCCCAATGGGTCTTCAAATAATCAACATGATGTTGCATTTTCCACACCTGTAGATGATGGTGCTACAACAAGTAGTGGCACTACATCATATTTGTCTCCTGAATTGGTTCGGCCATATCCGAAAGCAGGTCCCCGGAAAACTGATGGACGTGGTAGGAAGAGAGGAAAAACTCGTATACTTACCGATACCCCAGAGAAGAACGAATTGCTGCTCGAAGATCAAAAGCGGCAGGCTCCTAGTTCAAGAGCCAAAATTTCAAAAAGGGTTAAATAAAGAACATGAAGTGTAAGTTTCTGATGATATTGATGAAGCGGATCCTAATGATCAGTTTGATTTTGATTTAGCAACAGTTAAAACTGGTGACTTTGTAATTGTGAGATTTGCTACCAAAAAAACTCTCGTGCATTACGTGGGTGTATTTGTGAATGATATAAACAATGAAAGATGGTGTGATGTTAATTTTCTTCGCAAAAATCACGGCCAGCAGATGAATTTTGTTTGGCCCATGCTAGAAGATATTGCTTCTATCGAGGCAGAGAACATTGTTATGAAGCTTCCAGAACCACCGAAAACCGGAGGCACAGAAAAAACGCGTACGTCGGTTCATTTTGAAATAAACTTGTCAAAATTTCAAAGAATTCAATAGCATAGTTAATATCAAATATAAACTTTATAAATCAACTTTCTCTTGTTTTCCTTGTTTACTTAGAAAGTAACTGCTTTTCGTATAGCTGTCCCATTCCAACTGCCAATTGTCCCATTCCACCTGCCATCAGGAGGAATGGGACGATTTGCACTATGCTCTTTGAACTAATTTTCTTTCTATTTGAAATTATATGAGTGAGCAAATTTTAGTTCTTTTGGTAACCTTATAAATTTGAAAATCAAAAGTTCTAATGTATGTGCCATGTACGCTCTGAAAACAGAAAAACAAGTGAAAATGTCCCAAACCTCCCCACCCACCCCTATAATTTTGTTGGTTTTTAAATATTATGTTAGATGTGACTGTCACGCTCTAAATTTCAAGATGAGTTCAAATCAAAAAGATATTAATTTTATTATTGGATACAATTGTTATAACCTTACAAGAAAGTTGTTCTATGTTTATACCAAATTATCAACTAATTAATAATTTGTAATTATTTTATAATCGTATATATATATATATATATATTAATCGTAAGAATGTTTCGATATAACTAAATTGACACATTTGTTTAAATTAGGGATATGGTATTATACGAGAATGTATTGATATCTAGTTAGCCTAGACCAGTTCCTTGCATAAACAAAATATTGCGTTACCATAGCAACGAACAATAACTTATTAGAAGTGTCAGTGTAAAGTTTGACGTCAAAAAAGTAAACCAGAGTCACGCAATAAATTAAATGAAAAAAGATGTCCACCGAAATTGTGAAAATCGAAAAATTGGAGTATCGAGCCATCATCAAGTACCTGTATTTAAAAGGGTTAAGAGGTAAGCAGATTTACGAAGATATGCTTAATACCCTTGGTGATCAATGTCCTTCGTATGCGACGGTCAAAATTGGAATGCAAGCTTCAAAAGAGGTAATTTTCCATTGAAGACGATGACCAATCGGGAAGGCCAGTTTCTGTGTCAGTCCCCGAAAATATCGATGCAGTTCATGACATGATTTTATCAGACCGTCGAATTGGGCTAAAACGGATATCTGAAGCACTGAATATTTCATACGAACGCGTTCATCATATGGTTCACGTCAATTTGGACATGAGAAAATTGCTGCAAAATGGATCCCCAAATGTTTGAATGTTGACCAAAAGCGTCAAGGGTAGAAGCATCGCGTTCGATCTGTGCTCGATTTGAAAACGATGTAGACTTCTTAAACCGAATTTTCTCTGGTTCTCCAAGACCTAAGAAATTTCGTGTCCAAAAATCTGCTGGAAAAGTTCTTGCTTCAGTTTTTGGGATTGCCATGGAGTAATCATGATTGATTTTTGGACAAAAGTAGAACAATAACTGGAGATTACTATTCGACATTACTGACCACTCTACGGGAAAATATGAAAGAGAAAAGACGCGGAAAGCTATCCAAAGGTGTTGTTTTTGCAGGACAACGCCCCTGCACACAAACTCATGTTTTAGGGTTTGAATTACTAGAACACCCCCTTATTCACCCGATTTGGCTCCGTCCGACTATCACCTCTTTCCTCAATTGAAAAAAAGTTTAAAAGGTCGTACATTTTCTTCCAACAAGGAGGTAATAGAAGCTGTAGAGGTCTGGTTTGCAGAGCAAGAAGAAAAATTTTTTGAAAGGTCTAGAGACGTTGCAGGTTCGCTGTAATAAATGTATCCAATTAAGAGGAGAATATGTTGAGTAATAAAATATTTTGACATTGAAATTTTGTTTGGTTCTATAGTAGGCTAAGAATTTTTCAATATATCCTCGTACTTAATAATTTTTATATACTTTTTAAAAGAAATAATGATATGCGATCGTACTTGTTCATGCACATGCATTTATTTCTGTAATTTCTTTACATGAATAAACAGAAGCCCGCATAGGTAGGGCGAAACGTCGGCACATTGAATTAAGGGATTGACTCTATTTCTTTCCTCCACTTTAAGGAATCTATAATAAGATATAAGTCTATAACTGTAATTTTTGGAGGATAAAATTAATTCAATTACTATTAATAAACACTACAGGTGTAAAAAAAATTCGAAAATAATAAAATCTTTATATCAAACCTATTTATTTATTATAATATAGCTGTAAAAAATCATAGGTACATGTTTGAGAAGAGTATAGAAGTAGAACAAAAATCATTAAAAATTAAAATTAAAATATGAAATATTTATAAATTCTTATAAATATGAGTAAGATGAAATTCTCAAGATAAAAATTTGACTTGTAACATTTTTGTTGAAATGAATTTAAATAACGAATTAGTATCCTTTCATTTAATGCAATTTGTTTACAGCGTCATTTCATTTGACAACTTTAGATATTTAAATGTTATATTAGAAATTTTGTAAGCGGTGTTTCTTGTAATTAGATTTAAATTTCCAGCTTTTGATTTGATAAATGGCATTTTTAAAATTAATGGACGTATTCACCGATGATTTTAAGTCTGTCTCTTTTAAACATACTTGAGATTCACCGCCGCTTTTAGAACTACATATAGTAAAACACGGTATTCTACATGGCAACACCGGCATTTACGTCAAATCAACGACAGATTATTGTATTTGGAGAAATAAAATATACTAAAAATACCCGAAAATTTTGTGATAGGTTAATAATCATGACAATGACCGAGCTGAAAATGCAATTTTCAATTCATCTTTTTGAAACCACATAGAAGTTTTTATGTTCCGATTGTTACCTGGTGTGAACATAAAATTTTCCGACCACATTTCTTCACAAATCAATGGCAAACTATCGAGACTCAATAATATTAATTAGTAAATCTCTCCATATTATGCAGGGAGGTGTGTATCACCCAGAAACGGTCATAAAATTTATGAAGAACATAAGGATTTATTATTTATTTTTTAACTAAAACTAAAGTTTATTGATTAATTTCTTTTTATACGTTTTCAGTCGCCACTCTCGTCAACATTTTAAACTCAATTTTTTATGCAATTATAAATGTTGAAAAACTTAATAACAATATTTCTACAGCAATGTAAACAATACACTTAAAGATTTTTTTCTTCTTCTCAATACTATATAAGCATATGATAATGACCAACGGTATGAACTGTCTTCATTCTAACTCTTGAATGCAAATAATTTTATTAATTCTAGCAATACTTTACTTTAGTTAAAATTTTAATAGTTTAATCAAATTAAAAGTTAGTTTAGCCATTAATGATAATGAATGTAAAAACTTCAAATTTAAAATTAATTTTAAAACTACTTTTAAAAGTATTTTCAAAATTTAAACAGCTTTTAAATATATATAATATTTAATTGATTGTACCTAAAATTTTGAACTGCATTATACAATATGGAACAAAAATTAATAACTTCCAGTTCTTATTGATCAAACCCAAAATTTATACTAATATTGTTGTTAAGCTGTTGTTAACATAATGAGAACCAAAAGACAAAGGTATCAATATAATCTTACAATTTATTGTACATTTAAAGTCATTATACAATCAAACCGTAATGTACATAAAATTTTATTGTAATGTTTGTTCAATTAATTCCAAAACATTTTGCTAATTCTACATTTAGTATACAACCCCTTTTTCTTCCGAGCCGTTTTGGGTAAAGCACACAGAGTAGCTTTTCCCAATTACTTTAATGTTCGTTGTTCTTTATTTTCTTCTTTGCATCTTCTCTGTCAAGTTTTTGGCGATTTCAATTGTTCTTCTTCTACATACAAGGAGGTGTTTCGTAATTAATCATTTTCTTTTAACCGTCATTATATAGAACCTCTAGATCGTCCATCTGGTTAATAAAAAAAAATAAGAATGAAGTGAAACAATTATTATTTATTATTAAACGTAAAATAAATTGGTATTGATTTCAAATTACATCGACAGCGTATCCTAACTAAATAATGAATGATAGTAAGTTTGTATTTTTGTTGGACAATTAGTAAAAATTAGAAGGAACATGAATAACCACACAACGATACTATTGGTGTACTTGTTAACCGTAACAAATTTTTATGTTACTTATTAGATAAAAATGAATACAGATTCGTTTTAAATATAGACTGTCATTAATGCATAACAGTGTAAATATAAACTAGAGCAATTTTCAAAATTAATATTTGCGTTTTAATTAATAATTTTATACCAAAATTCTTTGGAATATGATCCTTCTACGAACTATCGATAAAAAAGGATAAAGTTTCAAAATTAAATCAGGAGCTATGTGAATAGCTTCACCTAACCACCCACTTATATAAATTAGTTTATTATAATTTCTAAAAAAAAACTGTAATAATAGTAACCTCTCAGCCAACGCTTCTGACCCTTGAAATACGTTTAGCATGGGAAAGTTAACTGAATAGAATAAAAAAAAATCAAGGGCTGCATGAAAACCGTTCTTACAAAGTTTGTGCAGAATTATTTTTTAGTTCAGTTTAGTTGCAAAGTTTCGAAAACAACAATTTAAATAATAGTTGAAGCATATTTGAGAAATTAAAAATTACAAATTATTTTATTAGTTGCTAAAAGTTGCTAAAACATTTTGTGTGTTCACAGATTCGTCACTGGAAATATGTTACTTTTTAAGTCATGCGGGACTTCAATTGCTGGTCTAGTAATTATAATACTCGTTACAAAAAAATCATGCAATAGAATATTTAAAACATATTCAGTTAAGTTGGCACAAAAACTGGTTAAAAATATCTTTGTACAAATACATAAATATATTTCCTTGAATTAGTATGGGTTTTAATAATAATTATGTACATTTTTGTTTTGCTCATACAACAAAAAGCTTTAAAAGAAAGTTTTATTACCCAGAAATAAGAAGCGCACATATATATCATTCTTTTTGTGCGTATCCAACAATTCGTACTATACAGAATATGAAAAAACTTTTTGAATACAGAAACTGCAAAAATTTACTTTTAGTTTGTTTAATTGTTTTTTAATTTAACTGCTAACATTAATTTCTTTCCCAAGTCGTTGAAATAGTAATAAATAACATTGAAACGAGTAATAAATACAAATTTCGTTTTTTCGCAAATTTTTTGTGTATTGAGTTGGACTTGATTAACGCTGAATACGATTTAATACGCAACATAAATTTTTGAGAGCATTTAATTTAGACATAATGCTCTGCTGCTGTGAAAAAATCTCTAAAGCGTATTTTGTTATAAAATTACGTGCAAAGCTTAACTACTAATCCATTCTTCAGATTACAATAATTTGTTCCCGCCGTTATCTCCAGCTCTTACATTTTTATGCATATAAACTTAGAATTTATTGATTAATTGTTTTTTACGATTATGTAACGTAGAGCTTGACCCGTTTTTTTTTCTTTTAAGATTTAATCGTGACCGCAAGCTTTAAAAAAAATTCAACGAAAAAAATGGAAGGTTATTTAAACAAAAAAATTTAGGGTAATAATTTTGTAATACAAAAATCAAAAAGTCAGAGAGTTTACCAACAAAATATTTGTTAGTAAACATGAGAGTTTTATGAACTTTACAAAAGATTTTATAATATACCTTAGAAAACGTGTAACATTCTTGAAGCACGTAACGCTAAAAAACTTAACTTG
Organism: Abscondita cerata; assembly: GCA_030710515.1. Taxonomy (NCBI): domain Eukaryota; kingdom Metazoa; phylum Arthropoda; class Insecta; order Coleoptera; family Lampyridae; genus Abscondita; species Abscondita cerata. Next base: position 125,551 of record JALBCR010000073.1, read on the forward strand.
GAGATAATTACAAAAATTTAAATTCTTTAAAAGCCAAACTTTGACAGATTAAGTACGTACTTGTCGTTCAACGGCTTATTTACGATATCTTTTAACATTGGTGAATCGAAGCAACCTTAGTTAAGTGTAACAGCAAATTTATTGCGGTAAATAAAAGCATCGGCACTGAAAGATATACTAAAGTTTAATTAATCCTTCTAGTCACACTGACATAAAATTGCCTTTGTTTCTAGTCATTTTGTTGACGTAACCTTCTTAACGACCATAACGCTCCCGTACAAATTTCTAACATCAACGTAATACGACGAATGCGCGCGTGTTATTAATCTGATTGTAGCGTGTATCAATTTTAAATTAAATTAATCAAATGAACAACAACGTAACAAACCGAAAAAATTTAAATTCTCGTGGTGCAATATAAAATAGCATTTTCAAGTACAAAACAAAGTCGGCGGAACGTAAATCTTAATGATAAGTTACGAAAATTTATTCCATTTTAAAAAGAAAAAAAAACTAAAGTAATTTAACATTTGAAAAAAAAATGTGAAAAGAATATTATGTTTGTTTTCGATTTCACAAAAAAAAGATTACCTTTTTAAAAAAATTTCGTTGCAACCGTCAGCGTCGGGATTTCCTTTCCAATGTACATGACGAAATCGAACGGCTCCTAAAAATCTTGTTCCGTTTAACTTTGAAACTTCAGCAGCAAGATGCTTAATATCGAGTCGCTTAACTTTATTGCAATGCTTCTTGTAACGTCTTTTGTAAGGTTTTTTCGTCCGCTTCACTAACTTCGCCTTGCGATGTTAAACCTTCTTCTGTCACCCAAGCGCTCAAAACGGCTTCAATAAAACTAAATAATTGTTGTACGTTTGGTTCCATTTTTGTCGTCATGTGCGATGCAATATTTGCATTTGCACAAACTTGTAACAAAAGATTATCGCCAAAGTGCACAGTTTTATGTCTTCTTCTACGCGAAATTGAACAATTTCTATCTGGACATACTCCTGTGTGCCTGCACTTTTGACCGCAACTAGCATTAGATTCAACCATTTTTTTTTTCTTTAAATATATTTTCAAATAATCAACATTTTATAAAATCGCTAATGATTTGTCTAACGATATTCGAATCTTTACTTAAATTTTTGGTGTTGTATCAACAAGGCAGAAGGCACTGTTTCTTTTGCAAAAACAATTAATAAGCCGCATAAGGCAATTAATTTGCACAGTTTAAAGTGTATCACAGCAAGTTGATAAGATTAAAAAAAAAACACACTTTTTCAAAATTATTCCTTAATCGAAAAATTAAGAGTTAATTCAAAAAAAAAGTTTATGCGCCCCGGGTGAAAACGTCTATCTAGGACAGATATAAGCAACAGTGTTACATCATTTCAATCCGAGCCATGACGTCAAACTGAAGTAAAAGACTGAACACAGTTAAGCACATAGTGGGAAAATCTGGAACTATCCCGGATCAATGCGCATCCTGTTCCAAATTTTTCTAGAGCGGCACACATAGTAAAGTCATTATCGTTGAGAACCTCGCAATGCAACGTGCATTTCCTTTTTTTGTTGCGACGCTTGCTTGATTTTTTTAAATGCAAATGTATGCGAATGCATAGATACAAAAGAAGCGAAATACTTGTACGCGTCCCGTTTTAATTATTTTACAACGTACAATTCGTGTAAATATTTGACGGGAGTTTTGCGAAAAGCCATTACGACCAAACTTTTTTGTATATAAAAAATGAATATCATTTAACGTGAAAAAAAACATTGTAAACGTTGGAAATTAAATACTTTTTCGACGATTAACAAAATGAATGATTCGTAAAGTTTCGAAATTTTGTAAATAAATTATAGAGGTAAAATGCGATGGTTAAATTAAAATCTAACTTACATAAACAAAAACGCAAATTTTTTAAATGTTTATCTTAATAACCTGAAAGAGATTAATTGTTTTGAGCAAATATTTTCATCGTAGAAATAGAAACTCGCTTGTTTCTAATTTATTTTATATTTGCTCATCGTGGTTTTTGCGTTTTCTGCGGTTTTTAGTATAACTAGTTGGTTGAACACAAAAAAGGTTGACAAAAACAATGACCAACTTGTGAGCGGAACAAAGTTAGAATTTATAACAATAAGGGAAGGAATTTTGTCTTCAATTGTGTTAGCATCTTGTGCAAGTCAGACTACATGTATGATTATCTTTGTGAATACTAAATTAAAAACAAATACATATGTACTTAACGTATTTAAGAACAATGCAATTAATTTACTAAAAGCATAATAGTTACAAATTACTATGTTCTTAAAATGGTAACGGTATAGTGGTATGTGCTCGTTTGAACACACGATTAGTTCCTTCGCTACGTTTCAAAGCAAATACACATTTTCCATTTTACACATGAAGAAAGTTCAATTTACGTTTGTGTAATACTTCGATAAATTCAACTTAGTAGCGGCGTAAGCGTTAGTTTGAATTGAATCATACATTTGTCAGCATAGTTTATCGACTTATTTTTTGAATATTCTTTTGTTAGAATCATGTGTAACTCATCTTTTAACTTCCGAGAGGACTTGACTTGACTGTAAAGCCCTCTTAGACAACATTCTTTCATTAGAGTACATTGGAGAATACGTTCTACGGAATGTATACTAACAACAACATAAAATAAATTCTGTGGAGTAATAATACCGTTATAAGTTAAACAATCACTATTGCATATATCGTTTTGTAAATACTGAGCAGTAACACATAATTATTGTGTATTAATTATTATCCCAAGTCAAACGATATACCATTTACACAGCTAAACGTCTCCATGCCTCAAACCGACCTTAACGACTAAAGTGCTAATTCCAACCTGATCCATGACTAGATTAAGATGTAAATGGATGGTTGGAAATCAAAAGCTGACACAGTGCCTAATTCTGTACATTATTTTTGATACAATTGTTACAACCTCACTAAAAAGATCAACAAACAAATCTGTAATCTTACTTTTAGTGTAACAGGACTTAATTTCGTTATCACTTTTGTTTGTTATATTAATTTTGTTAATAGAGAGATTTTACGCTGCTTAATTTAGTAACGCTAAACGTTATCCCTTAACTACAGCTGCACAGTAACATAAAATTAACAGAAAACATTAATCGTATCAAAATTTCACAATCGTATTCCCTTATTACGGTGACATAAACGTTATTGCTTATTAGGATAACATTAATGTCAACGTAATAAGGTAATACGCTATCGGTTATTAATGTTTTCCGTTAATCTTATGTTACTGCGCAGCCGCAGTATAAAGTATAACGTTTAACGTTACTAAATTAAGCGGCGTAAAATCTCTCTAGTGTCACTTATGCACAAATTTCAATTGTTTTCATTAATAAAATAAACTATTGAAAATGTATTAACTGGCTGAAACTTTACAAGCCCATCTTCGCACAAACCTTTATTAACTCTTGAATGCATAGGCAATATTTTTTTCCGAATTTACATATGCGTCCCAGCATACGATTTTTATAAAAAATAATACATTTTTAAACACTTGCCACAAACAATTGATGTCTTCCTATCTTTATTACAAGCACACTGAAAGCAGGTCCAGTGCTGGTCCACAAATTAGGTTTGGTTTTACTACAATTTTAAACTTTCTTTTGGTTCCCTCGATCCTAAAGGAAGATTGGTTTGCTCCGATCTTTGCCAACAATACAAATACTACCTTTAATTTTTTTTTTTTTTTTCTCCTTATTAAAACCCACCCCTTTTTTTGTTAAATTACCCACATTTAAAAAAAAAAAATTTCTTCCCCCAAAAAAAAATAAAACCCCCCCCAACTTAATTTTTTATAAAATATTTCCCCCCCCCCCCCCCCCCCCCCCCACCCCCCCCCCCCCTTAATAAAAAATTTTTTTTCTTAAAAAAAAACAAAAAAAAAAAAAAAAAAAAAAAAACCCCCCTCCCCTTTCCCCACCCCAAATTAACCCAAAAAAATTACCCCCCCCCATTTACACAAAATTTTTTTTCCTTTTTTTTCCTTTTTAAAATAATTTATTTATTTATTAAAAAATTCCCTTAATTTTTTTTTTAACATTAAAAAAAAAATATATTTTTTTTTTTTTTTTTTTTTTTTTTTTTTTTTTTTTTTTTTTTTTTTTTTTTTTTATTTTTTTAAATAAAAATCATTTTTTTTTTTTTTTTTTTTTTTTTTTTTTTTTTTTTTTTTTTTTTTTTTTTTTTTTTTTTTTTTTTTTTTTTTTTTTTTTTTTTTTTTTTTTTTTTTTTTTTTTTTTTTTTTTTTTTTTTTTTTTTTTTTTTTTTTTTTTTTTTTTTTTTTTTTTTTTTTTTTTTTTTTTTTTTTTTTTTTTTTTTTGACCCAATAAGACTGTTCCTCGGCCATATCTCGGGAACCGTTCGTCGTATGACTTTGGTGTAAAAAAATATTAGGTAAATCGGCCATGAAGAATCGCAGGAAAATATTTTCAAGTTTTAAAATGACCACCAGAGGGCGTAACTGCCATCTTAAATTTTTAAATTGCATTTTCTATAAATTTCGCATAATAAACAAAAAAATTTTTTCACATTTGTAAAGAGAACCAGTTTATCTATCATTTTCGTAAAAACAAAAGTTCAGTTATTTCAAAACAAAGATGGCGGGGGGTGTTCAATTGTTTTTGCAATAACCTGCTTTAACTTCTTAACGGTTTGACCGATTTTAACAAATTTGGTATCGTTGAAAAGAGCATTCCTTAAGCAATAAGAATCAACCAAAATATAGTTAATTTAGTTGAATCCTTCTCCGCCAGGGGGCTAGTTTTGACACCATGACCCAAATTAAAAAAAATCAAAAAAATCAAATGGAATGATATGACTTTTTCTTTATGATAAAGTAGCCAAATAACATCCAAATAGGCCAGTGAAAACCATTTTTCAAAATCTCGTTCCTAACCTCAAATATTGGGAAAATGAGAATAATGGATGTTTGAAGATCGAGGACCGCGCGGTAAATTTTCTAAAACTATTAAAAATTTAGCACAAAATGAATAAGATGTTAAAGAGACAATTGTGAGTCTAAATAGAATTCATTTAGGTATTATTTAAAAAAATATATATCATCAGAACATTCATGTTGCTCCAAAGGGACTAAACGCATTTTGAACTTATTGTCACTTTAATATTACTCTCGTAATTCTAACCTTTAATTTAAAAAGTAAGCCTAAAAACCTAAATAGGTATACTATATCCGAATTCGAATATGTTAGACCATCTATTTTGGAACCATTTACAAAGATTTTAGTAGGTATAATATAGTTACTTTACGGAATTCTTTTTATGAAATGGTCTGTGGTTCTAAAAAGAACCGTTTTTTAATAAAACCCATAAAAGGAAAAAAAAGGGATCTAATGGCGACCCAGGTGTTCAAAATGGCCTCCGTTATTTTGGATGCACATCTGAAGACGCTGATGTGTTGAAAGAACAGCATTCTCAATTTCAGCTCTTGGGATGTTCAAGATGGCATTCCTGATTCTTGCAATCATATCCTCGCGGGAAGTTGGCCTTGTTGCTAAGACTATATCCTTAATTCTTCCCCAGAGATAAAAATCAAGGCAGGTTAAATCGGGAGACCTTGAAATATTTAATAAGTTTTAATATGTGCGCAATTATAAACAGAATCATTCCAAAATGCAACATCCAAAGATTCTTGTGTTAAATACTGAAGCAATTTTACGGCGAATAACATTACAAAAACTTGCCTTGGAGGCCAAGGGAACAGGCTTCCTCTTCCGATCCAACGGTCAGGGAAGGTGGCATCTAAATACTGGCGAACAGCAAGGGCATAATGGGCGGGACAACCATCATGCTGGAAAAACATATTTTGGCGGACGTCCAGCGGAATATCATCCATTAAAATTGGAAGAACATTTTCTAAGAAATGTAGGTATGTTCGACCATTTAATGCTCCGTCCAAAATAAACGGACCAACAACCCGCCCTCCAATTATCCCACACCAAACATTTACACTATATCTCCCTTGATGCTGGACTTCTCCAAACCAGCGCGGATTATTTCGGGCCCAAAAGTGCGCATTATGTAAGTTCAATTGCCCATTACTACCGAAAGTGGCTTCGTCAGTCCACAACACATTTGACAGAAATTGAGGATTTTCTGCTACCATGTTTAATAGCCAGTGGCAAAAATCTATCCTTCGGTCGAAATCCGGAGGAGTAAGGCCTTGGTGTAAGTTGATATGGTAGGGGTGTAGCCTAAAATAGCAAAAATGTAAAAAAAACATGGGGGTTTATAATTTGAGTGTAAAATAGATTAAACTTTATAAAAGAGGTATACCTCTTACATACCTCTGGGTTTGAATAATGCGATGAACCGTACTTTGAGGAATACCCAAGTCTCGAGAAATTTCTCTAGTACTAATTTGGGGATTGATTTCTATAGATGCCAGGATATTAATAACATTTTGTTCGTTATTTTGCCTATTTCTCCGATTCATGACAGGTCTACGGATGCTACCCGTTGTTAACAGGCGCTGGGCTAAACGCACAAACACGCGGCGATGGTATCGCGGTCGATTCGGATAGCGCAAATAGAAGGTGCGAGCAGCGATAATCCCATTTTGAAAACATTCAAAATAGATCGCCAGCATATTAAATGCTTCTTGGTTAGAAATCGGCATTTTAAAAAGATTACAAATTCAAAAACTGCACTTTCTGAATGTAAACACAACAAAATAATTTACAAAATTACGACTGTCATTTTATAATGCATCGTGTTCCATTTGTTTAATTTTCCAAGGCCTAAAGTGTAGGGTGCTTTTACTTTACTTTAAAACCAAGCCAAGACTTACCTTGTTTTTCATTATTGCGATTAAAAAGTTATACCTTATACTTTTTAATTTTCAAATATATTATATTTTTTGGCAAAGATGAACTGAACTACCTACCTATCTTTCTTTTTTCCAAGACCACACACCATATTGCAAAAAAACAGCTTAAAACTTTACGCAAAGTACTAGATTTGGGGCATCAAATTTTACAAAGAATCTTTGTAAATGGTTCCAAAATATATGGTCTAACATATTCGAATTCGGATATAGTATACCTATTTAGGTTTTTAGGCTTACTTTTTAAATTAAAGGTTAGAATTACGAGAGTAATATTAAAGTGACAATAAGTTCAAAATGCGTTTAGTCCCTTTGGAGCAACATGAATGTTCTGATGATATATATTTTTTAAATAATACCTAAATGAATTCTATTTAGACTCACAATTGTCTCTTTAACATCTTATTCATTTTGTGCTAAATTTTTAATAGTTTTAGAAAATTTACCGCGCGGTCCTCGATCTTCAAACATCCATTATTCTCATTTTCCCAATATTTGAGGTTAGGAACGAGATTTTGAAAAATGGTTTTCACTGGCCTATTTGGATGTTATTTGGCTACTTTATCATAAAGAAAAAGTCATATCATTCCATTTGATTTTTTTTTTTTTTAATTTGGGTCATGGTGTCAAAACTAGCTCCCTGGCGGAGAAGGATTCAACTAAATTAACTATATTTTTTGATTCTTATTGCTTAAGGAATGCTCTTTTCAACGATACCAAATTTGTTAAAATCGGTCAAACCGTTAAGAAGTTAAAGCAGGTTATTGCAAAAACAATTGAACACCCCCGCCATCTTTGTTTTTGAAATAACTGAACTTTTGTTTTACGAAAATGATAGATAAACTGGTTCTCTTTACAAATGTGAAAAAAATTTTTTGTTTATTATGCGAAATTTATAGAAAATGCAATTTAAAAATTTAAGATGGCAGTTACGCCCTCTGGTGGTCATTTTTAAAACTTGAAAATATTTTCCTGCGATTCTTCATGGCCGATTTACCTAATATTTTTTTACACCAAAGTCATACGACGAACGGTTCCCGAGATATGGCCGAGGAACAGTCTTATTGGGTCAGTTTTTTTTTTTTTTTTTTTTTTTTTTTTTTTTTTTTTTTTTTTTTTTTTTTTTTTTTTTTTTTTTTTTTTTTTTTTTTTTTTTTTTTTTTTTTTTTTTTTTTTTTTTTTTTTTTTTTTTTTTTTTTTTTTTTTTTTTTTTTTTTTTTTTTTTTTTTTTTTTTTTTTTTTTTTTTTTTTTTTTTTTTTTTTTTTTTTTTTTTTTTTTTTTTTTTTTTTTTTTTTTTTTTTTTTTTTTTTTTTTTTTTTTTTTTTTTTTTTTTTTTTTTTTTTTTTTTTTTTTTTTTTTTTTTTTTTTTTTTTTTTTTTTTTTTTTTTTTTTTTTTTTCTTTTTTTTTTTTTTTTTCTTTTTTTTTTTTTTTTTTTTTTTTTTTTTTTTTTTTTTTTTTTTTTTTTTTTTTTTTTTTTTTTTTTTTTTTTTTTTTTTTTTTTTTATTTTTACTATGTTCAAATTTTATTCTAAATACAAAAAAACACACGCACCTTTGACAATCATTAATTTTGAACAATTTGGATCAAGAAACTACAAGTGCTCTCTGACTTATAGCCACCAACGCTAAATAAAATGTTACCAGCTCTTCACCATGATCAAAACTCTACTCTCTTAGGATATTAATTAAAGCAATTGATTTAATTGTTTAAATATTAGGCCCCCAATTCTTGACAACAAGAGAGTGAATATGTTTCAGCAAAAAATATAAAATTACTTCACTTTAAATTCCTTTCACTTTCTCCTAGTTCAGAAAACCAGTATTCTTAGATGCAAATGAATAGGAGTCTAGTTTGTATTTTACGGAAGATATCACACCCTGTTGCCGCTTGTTGCACTTACGACATATTAAAATAACTTTTTTAGTAGAATTTTTAAGTAAATCGGTAGAATGTAGTAAAAATTGGTAGATCTGGGGCATTGTTGATTAATAAACGCGCTGTAGTTTCTAATTTTTAAAGACATATGATTTTTTTTCAATATTTGTGTTGGAATTTGTAAATTAATACAGAACTGGTGTAGAACTTTTCTTTCTTCTAAAAGTTATAGCGAAATGTGTTATTAATCTTTTCATTGGTAAGTCAAAACTCGAATGAAAAGTGACATATCTGTTTTAAAAAGTGAAAAATTTTGGCAGTTGGCAATACCAACAATTTGTTCACATTTCTCATTACAATTATGGTGAAATTTTTAGTAATTTAATGAGAGGTCGTAGAAAAAACATTGTGTTATACTCGGCCATTTGCAGTACTTGGCGATACCAGCAAGCTCTTTTGTATCTTCCAAATCTTGAATCAGTACATGAACCATATTGATTTTATCTAGATTCATTATACAGAAAAGTCAATTTAGTTTTATCCTATAATGACCAATGGAACACAATTTCTCACGATGTTGAAGGAGGTGGCAAATTCTCAAGAACAACTTGATGTTTTTAAGAGAATTTTTGCGTTTCTTGTGAGAAAACAATTCCCCACAATTCAAGAATAGAATTCAGAATCATTACTTATAGACAAAAAATGTTATTATCGAAAATAAGACAAAACATTATACGTCTTAGACGAGTTTTAGGTCAATGCCAGCCACACTGTAAAATCATACAAGCATAAACAACTGACTTAAAAACTCCATGGGGTAAAAGAAACAAACTTATAGTTCTTCACACAGGTTCTAAAAATAGTTTTGTTGAGGATAGATTATGGTTTCATTTTAAAATCTGTTTTTTATCACAACCGAAAAAAAAAAAAATAATAAATTCTGAAACAGAGAAGACTGAAGACTTATTAACAATTTTTTTATTAAAACCAAAACGTCTTCCGGGATTCGACCGTGTCGAAAAGGTGGTAGCGAAACGTTGGCAAACTACGGTTACCTTTTTGACATTGTCTAATCCCGGAAGGCGTTTTTGTTTTAACAATGACTCCGGCGTGGAAAGCTTAATTATTATACGAACTTTTTGTATGTAAGATTATTTAAATCTTCAATTTTATGTTGATATGTGTGAAGAGAGAGGATGGACAACATTAAATGGAAACATGGAGGAAGACGATAAAGGAGAATTAACATACATAGGGGGAAGGGGAGGATCAGTAATAGATTATGTAATTGTAAATGATACTAGTAAAGAAGATATACAATATATACAAATAGGAGATGAAGTGGACTCGGATCACCAACCGAGAGAAGTAATTTTAATAGGAGAGTAAGAAAAAAAAAAAAAAAAAAGGGAAAAAAAAAAAGACTAAAAAGGAAAAAAAGTAGAAGAAGAACTAGAATCATTAGAAGAGGTAGAGGAAGAGATAAAGAATATAATAGATGTAATGGAGAAGGCAACGGAGAAGATATAGTTCAAGAAAGGAAAAAAAATGGGAATAAAAACAGAATGGTGGAACGGAGAATGTGAGAGGGCAAAAAAAGAAATGAGAAAAGGAAGAAGAAAATACAGAAAAGTGAAAGTAAGTGTAGAAGAATATAAAAACATAAGAGCAGAGTTCAAAAAGTATGTGAGAGAAGAAAAGTGGAATATAGAAAGGTGATAGAACAGAAGATCAAGCAAATCAGGTATGAAGGGCAGGCATGGGAATTAGTAAAGTGAAGAAAACAAAGGGGAAAAAGGAGAGGTAACATTAGATGAAGAAACATGGAAAACACATAAAAAGTATACTACAAGGAAAGGAAGAGAAGTACATAGTGGAAAGCAGAAAAATGGAAGAAAAAGAAAAAGAGTAGGAGGAATAAGAAAGGAGGAATTGAATGAAGCCTTGAGAAAATTGAAGAGGGAAAAACCGGAGGTACTGATGGAACACAAGGGGAACAGTGGAAATATACAGGAGAAAAATGAGAGAAAAAATAAGAAAAGTATTAGAAAATATATGGCAAGGTGAAGGGTTTCCAGAAAGATGGATATGTTTAATTTATAAAGGAGGGGATACACAAGAAGCTAAAAACTACAGAGGAGTGAGCTTAACGAACGTAGGGTACAAAATATACGGAGATATATTAAGAACAAGATTGGAAAAAGAGGTAGAAGAAAAAAAAATACCAGATTGGCAAACAGGTTTTAGAAAAGGAAGGGAGACAATAGACAACATCTACATACTAAAACAAGTTATAAATAAAGAAATAGGGAAGAAAGGAGGAAAAGTTTTGGCGGTATTTATAGACATAAAAGCTGCATTTGACCGAGTGGAACAAAGGATACTATGGGAAGTGATGAGAGGAAACGGGATAAGTAAAGACATAATAGAAGCAATAGGAAAGATATATATAGAAACAAGATGCAGAGTAAGAGTAAAGGAAAAACTAGGAAAAGTATTTTGAACGGAGAAGGGGCTAAAACAAGGTTGTCCACTGAGCCCAATGTTATTTAATCTGTATATAAAAGATTTGGAGGAGGAACTACGGAAAGGTCAAGTTGGAGGAATAACTGTGGGAAGAAAAAGTCTAATAATTTTAGCATATGCAGACAATATAGTACTCTTTACAGGAAATGAAAAAAGATGAAGGAAGGCAATAAATATAACCAAGAGATATTTAGAGAAAAAAGAACTGGAGGTAAACGTAAAAAAACAAAATAATGATATTCAAGAAGAATAAAGGGAGGGAGACGAAGGACAAATGGTGGTGAGGAAGTGAAGAAATCGAAAAAGTAGATAGATATAAATACCTAGGATACGTCTTAAGATATGACAATAAAGACAATGACCAGATAAAAGATTTAAGACAGAAAGGAAACAAAATAATAGGGCAAATATGGGGGATAGAAGAAAAAGTATTTGGGCATGATATAGAAAGGAGAAAATGGTTATTCGAGAGACTGGTTAAAAGCGTAATGATGTATGGGGCAGAAATTTGGGGATGGAAAGAATGGGAAGAGTTAGAAAAAATACAGGAAAGATATTGGAGATGGACACTAGATCTGGAAAGAGAAACACCGGAATACTTAATAGAAGAAGAAATGAAATTAGAGAAGATAAGAATAGAAACAGGAAGGAGAGCGTTAAGGTTTGAGGAGAGGATGGAGGAAAGAAAAGAAAATGAAATATTATATGAATGTTGGAAGGAGATGGAATTTCAAAAAATAAAACATAGAAAAGAAGAAAGAAAAAGTATATTATAGAAGAGGAGGTTACGCGAGGGAAGAAGTAAGAAGAAGAAGAAGTAAAAGAAGAAATAACACAAAGAGACAAAGATAATCAGCTACAAGAACGAAGAATGAAGATAAGAGAAGGAAGATACAATATGAATTACAAGGATATAATGGGGGAAAGGATACCACAGTACATAACAGGAGGATTGACGATACAAGAAAAAAGGACAATAGCTAGATTTAGATTAGGAAATGAGGAAAAAGAAAATCAGTATTGGAAGAAAGATGAAGAGAGATTGTGCAGAATGTGTGGGAATGATTGGGAAAACATAAAACATCTTACAGAAGACTGTGTGGAATTGAGAGAGGAAGAAAGAAGAAATAAGATTTTACTTGGGGAAAAAGGAGAAGGTTTAAACTGGATGAAAGAGGTAGTAAAAAGAAGGAAATGGTTGGAAGAAAGAAAACGAAAAATAATGAAAATAGAATAAAAGTTAAATTTAATATAGAAGAATAAGTTAAAGGACAAAGAAAAGTTTAGTTTTTTATGTTTGTTCAAATTTAAATATTGTAAATATATTGAATATTTGTAAAGATAAAAGCCGAATTCATTTGTTAATTTTTAAAGGACAAATAAATTGATTGATTGATTAAAACAAAAACGTCTTCCGGTATTCGACCGTGTAGAAAAGGTGGTAGCGAAACGTTGGCAAACTACGGTTACCTTTTTGACATTGTCTAATCCCGGAAGGCGTTTTTGTTTTAACAATGACTCCGGCGTGGAAAGCTCAATTCTTATACGAACTTTTTGTATGTAAGATTATTTAAATCTTCAATTTTATGTTGATATTTAGAAAGATTTGAATGAAATGCTAACGTTTATTCAAAATAAATATACTCTACCAATTTCTCTTAACACTTTCTTTTACACGTCCACATCACTGATTATCTTCCGTCCTAGCCATATTTTAAAGTTTGGAAAAACTCCATAGAGTAAGTTTCTTTTCTAGTTTTCACCTAATAGTCTACATATGATCTTTTACTAGCTGTTAAGACCTTCTTTAGCAATAATTGGTAAAAAGCACATTAGGATAATAGGTATGGCGTATTCTTTATAGAACATCAAAAGTAGTTCAACATGGATGTTGCTTTGTTGGTTGTTCATCAAAAACTAATCCGTAATTCAAATACTAGTGATTGGAAATCAACACAAAACAAAATAAAATCAATTCTACCCATCAGCCTTTCATTAAAATAAAGTACAATTTCAATTATTTAAATTAAGATTATTAGTAAATCAACCTTTAAGATCTTGATTAAAGTGTCGCTAGCGTTACAAACTTTGGTAGTATGTCGATTTGTTGAACTTAATATGAGTACAATAAACTTCCTAACCGTATCTACTAATTCCAATAAATTAGATACCTAACAGTATGTTACAAAATATCGTCCTCCTGCGTTAATTCAGAGACAATGCATTTATATTCAAAGCAATGATCTAAGCTAATGTAATGTAGTTCAATAACCTTCCAAGTTAAGTTTATTATTACATGAGTTACATAATTTCAAATAAATTACCCAAAAATGTCTAGTTAAATACGTACACATATATTTAGAGCAAACATTAATCCAATACATAAAATCGCCAAGGAAGTACGTAACAAAAGTTGGATTCTTCCTCACGCACGATGAAATAAATTTATTTCTTGGGAAGTAAACAGAATTAGTATTGGAACTTTTAGATAATTCGTTTCTTTTTCTATTAATTTCATTATCTTAATAAATTGAATAAACTTGAGGTAATATATTCAAGTTGGACAACATCATTTAAATAGTTATTTAACAAACCAGTGTATTAATAAGGGCAATTAACAATCGAGATATGTTTGAGATTGTTAATCGCCGTTTAATTTAAGAGTTAGTTACACAATTTTTCCGTCGACCGTACTTTGTAATTTTAATAAAATTATAATTTAATAATTTTAGAATAGATATGCTATTGTGAACGCACCTTTAGAAAGTAACGTTTTGTGAACTCACCACAATTTTTTAATTGTATAACATAACCTAACTTCATTGTTTCTACTTTTTTGTGAGCTTGTATTTGATCATTCTTTGCCTTTTCGTCTTTTGTATGGCTATTTGACAACAGTATTTTAATTAAGGTCACTAAGTTGATGGAGAATTGAGGTACTGAATTCCAATTGTTTCGTTGAAATACAATAACCAATAGAAAAACACCAAAAACTGCACCAAAAACTTTACTCGGACACGTGTTTCAACAACTAAGCTGGTGGTGCAGTTGGTGTTCGTTTGATCGAAATACAATAGTTTTCATCACATCAAAACAAAGTGTATAAATGATTTTTGTGAGAACGGATTGCTGCTTATTCAAACTAGTGATGCACCTACAAAGACCGAACCAGAAATGGTTGACAATGTTTGATAAATGATACAAAAGCCCAAGTATCTCTAGTTGAACTTCTGATAATGACTTGTCACATCATACCAAACAAAGATATTCATTCATATCGCTATGGTGTAGAAGTGGTTCACCAACTTATTGAGAGATTGATTATCCTGCATGTGTTCCAGCTTAAAATTCTTCAACGATGAAGCTTGATTTCACCTTAATGTTATTTCACACAACATGCGCATGTAGATTTATAAAAAAAACATTTTTTTAAAGTGGTTCCACTACACCTCCAAAAGATATTTTTAGGAGTCGGAATGTTTATCGAGCCATTCCTTTTTTATAGTTTTTGTTTTCTCTTACAAGAAGAACTGCGTGAGACAATAGTTTGTAAAATAGATTAGCTGAACACCCTTAAAGGTTATTAAGTGTTATCATCAGAATGTTGTGTACAGTACAAAAATGTCTCAAAGTTTAAATTAAAGATTTATTGCAACTGTAAATTAATGTTGATTTGTTATTAGTAAAATTTGCTTTGCTACAAATTATGACAGAATTTTTTATTTACATTTTCATATTGTAATTGATTGACAGATAAAATGGCAACTTTAGGTATACACATGTATGCTTAGTTGCCTATACTAAAATCGTTTATTAATAGCAAATCGTTCATTAATAGGTGTCATTAATGATCGATTTTGTTTACGTTAATGTAAGTCATAAATGCACGGTCGACGGAAAAAAATTAATAACCTTATGTCAAACCAGGCTTACAATTATTTTTCCTCCTGAATATAGTACAATTGACACAATGATTTGTAAACTTTAAGAAAAATGTGTTTTACGCCATTATAAACAATCGAAATTAATAAATGATTACCTCAAAAAGCTAAGTTGTGTGCAACACTTTCACATACATCCACACTCCCATTGCTAATTGAATTCCAACATTAAAGTTAAGGGAAAACTTGAGAGACAGATTACCTTTAATTCATTTGCTTTGTAAACCTTTCGTGCAATTTTAATTTCTGTTAATTGTTTTTCAGATAAGCAATTGAAACGATGAAATATTTAAGAAACGTTCATTATTTAACAAAAATTATTAAGAAAACATTAGCTTTCATTAAGTTTAATGTAATATTCGCATTTTTAAATTAAATTATAACGTCGAAACGAGAACATTTTAGAGTTGTATTGTAAAGGGATTAATGCTGTTATTTTTTTAATGTTACAATTTTTGTAGGTAAGAGGGAAGGAACGTGGGAATTGTTTTAATAAAGAGTCTTGCAAAAAGGAAAAAGATTTTAAAGAAAAACATTAAAACTTACCTTTTAAAACATGAATGATGCAGGATAGATTTACAAGATATACTTTTACACGCGTTTTTAGGTACTTCGAAAAATGCGGGATGAGTATTCGATAGAACCAAAAAAGCGATCAATACGTTATTAGTCAACGAGAATTTTTTTTTGAGAACGAATTCTTTTGAATATGTCATCGCTCTTCTAAAAAGGGGGAAATTCTTATTATTAACAGGAATTTTAACTAAAACTTAATATCGGTTGTAATTATAGACGTTAATAGTACACTAGGGTAAACAAACATGAATTTGTAATAAGTAAATATTAGCTTTACTTGGTTTACGATGTGTCCGACATTGAATTAATATAATAAATTAATAGCTAGTAAATAACCATAACAGACAGATAATCACCAATAAAATTAATAGCTTTTCGTGTTGTTGAAGAATTATGCAAAATGAGACTGCTCCAAAATTCGATGCGAAAAGTATTCAGGCCTACAAAATTTGAAATTCAAGGAATATGCCTGTCAAATTGAAAATTTAGTTTATCGTTTGTTTTAAAATAATTGGTTCTTACACTATTAAAGAATTGAAGTGAAATCAAATTTTTATAATATGATCAAAGATTTTACAATTGTACTGTGATTTCTAAATTTATATTTTATATATATAGTTTAATTATGGATTTACCATTATTGTAAATACGTTTAAGGATTTGAGTCAATTTAATCCGACCAATTCGTGACGATTTTCGTACCCCTAACATCGCAGTATAACCAACAAACAGACTAACAAATCGGGTTTTGTACGTCAACTTAATCGTTCTCCTTTTGTTTCGTACGCCGTGTTGACGGTGGCGCGCTACGCACCCATCAAACGTCAATCAATCACCGTGTAAGTTGACGTAATGCAACCTTAACGTCAACTTGACTACTGAGTACTCTTCGTCCGCGTAAACTACCGTTCTGCTTAACTGTTTCCCACTCTCCTAATCCAATAACTATCACGCACTCAACATTGTTTAGTTTGACATGGCTTAAGTGAGGAAGGTTTAAGTAATCTCTACGATTTCGTGTAAGCCGTTGTAATTCAAAAAGGAATTTTAATTTTAGTGTGTTTATAGAAATAACGCATCTTCAATACATCTTCTTCGCAACAGCTGAATAAATTTTAGTTTTTTGACACTATTTCCCACTAATACAAAACAGTACTACGATAAACTTTATTTATGTCAATAGGTGTCGAATTACGATACACTCCTAATATTTAAAGCCCGACATTCATTTAAATTTTGATAAATATTTAACTGAAATTTTGGTTTTATATCGATGTTTAAATATTATTAGGTGATTTCAAAGTGTTCAAATTTTTTATTTGATTGTTTATCTACGCTTAAAAATCAACATGATGTTATTACAGTAAATTGCAAAATGTTATTAGTTTAATATTTATGCTATGTTTGTTAAAGATGTTCTCTCCAGTTAAAAATGTTCTATTGACAAACTAAACTTTTCCCCTTTTAGATGGAAAATTGCATAATTATGTTAATTAAAAAATATTTGACAGATTTTGGGTCACATAAAATAATGTCTAAAATAACGTACACTCATGAAATTTAATACTTGGACACCACAATTTCTGTAAACAAAAGTTTGCACATTGTGAAGCGGGCTTAAGGGTATCATTTACAATTCTAACAACAGGTAGTCTCAGCAGGGGTTAACTTATAGAAGGACTGTAGAATGAATCATTACACTAAGCACGTTTTAGAAAATAGGTAATTTACGTTGCTTACTTAATTTTTTTCTTTAAAGAATATATTTGAAGGTATCGCTAATTAAACACCATAGCTCGATTAATTATCGAATCAAAATTTTGTTTAGGAAATGTTTACAAAATAAAATTAGAAATAATTTTGATTTAAAAAACGTCTACAAGCAATAACTTTAAATTAAATCAAAAAACTAAACATGGTTATTTGGGTTGACTGATTATTACTTATTTTTAAATAAATCTAACCTACTAATTATTGTAAGTTATTAAAAAAAATCATTAAACTCTTTATTCATAATATTTAGTCCTTACAAAATGTATATTTTATGACGTTTCATTCCGAAACAATCCGCGCTTTCAAATCAGCACCGAGATGAGGTGGCATTTTCACAACACTTGAAATTTTAAACTAAAATGGAATTTACATTTCTTACTTTATTTATTGGTTCACACTACTCCTTCTCAAACAGTAGGTAATTGTTTATTTATTACATACTTCTAATGACCAATGTAACAACCCTTAGAGCAATATGACTCAAAGGAAGTAAATTAAACAAGCAATGATATTCTATTGTTATTGAAACTTATTCATAAAGTAAAAGCCATTTCCTTATAATGCTAATGGACAGGATTTTCTTTTAAGTATTAAGATTACAATAGAGGACTTATAAACTTTCGAAAATATCTAATTATAAATATTTACACTGCAATTGCGCTTTATCCTTAATAATTTCTTAGCAATAACATACACGTTCTTGGTTTTAAGTTGTCATAAATTTGATATGATATAAATTTGTGTTTCTAATATTACATCACAAACTAATCTTTATTCGCCAAAATTGTTGCTTAAGTTGTAAAGCTTCGTACACACCTGAACAACAAACCGAGCAACAAACATAACAACGAACCGAAAGTCAAACAGAACGACAAACGATCTTTTATGATTTCCACAATCCGAACAACAAACGGAACGTTTGTGCTGTTCCATAATTATTTTCAGTAGTTTTCAGTTCATATATATTTATTATTGAGAAGAGAAAATTGCGGAAAACAAGAAGATAGTGCCAACCAAATTTTTACGCACAAAGAAGAGTAAAAATTATAATTTACTTCACTTTTTTTTTTATTTTGAAAATTTCCCGCCCAAATGATGCTAATAGGGACATCATTTTTTCTTGCATTCTTAAACACTGATTAATTTAAAACATTTTTCTTCTGTCAACTCCATAATATTACCTAAAACACAACAAACCCACAAAAGGAGGACAAAAATAAATAATTTAATTCTCCCGCATAAGTTTGTTCGCCGTTTTGTTTAGATTCGTCCAAACCTGCAAACGCATTCGCGCGCATTTTCTTTGATGTCGGAGAAAAAACCGACAAGTTGCGGGAACGCCGCAAACCGTTCGTGGAACAATCAGGACTTGCGAATCTGTTCTAAAATTCGTACGTAGCACCGTCCAAATTAATGTTCCGATTGCCGTTCGGTTCGTTGTTCTGTTTGTTCCTCGGTTTGTTGTTCAGGTGTGTACGAAGCTTTACAATAAGCATATTAATATGAACTATATCTTATGAAAGGAGAGTTATGTAACTATAATTAACGACTTAACGTTACGTTAGTAGATTCCATTTACTATTTACACATATTTTCTTGGAACATTCGATAATTAACTATCGGGATATGATGACCCTATACTTCGCAGGTTGTGCGCAACTGGATACAAGCAAATAACTTGGAGCTGTTACCCTGGCCAGCAAAAAGCCCAGATTTTAACATTATCGAAAATGTTTGGGCTCGAATACTTGCTGTTATCCGAAGACAACAAGGGCCAAATTTTATACCAGTAAACCGTAATGCACTAATTGCAGCCATTGATACCGCATGGGAAACGATTAATATTAATTATATTGATACCTTGATAGCGTCAATGAGCAGACGCCTCCAAGAATGTATCAATAATAATGGAGGTCACACCCATTATTGATTTCTTATATTTATTTATATAGTAATACCTTTATTTAAAAAAAAAGTTTTCATTTAATTTTAAACTATAACTTGGTATCTTAATTATAATTATGTAATAAATTCTTGTCAAAAACTAAATATATACGTTGACAATAAGAATTGCCTTAGTTTTTATTTTCACTTTTTATATTAACTACAGAAAAAAATGAAACGTCATAAAATATACATTTTGTAAGGACTAAATATTATGAATAGAGAGTTTAATGATTTTTTTAATAACTTACAATAATTAGTAGGTTAGATTTATTTAAAAATAAGTAATAATCAGTCAACCCAAATAACCATGTTTAGTTTTTGATTTAATTTAAAAGTTATTGCTTGTAGACGTTTTTTAAATCAAAATTATTTCTAATTTTATTTTGTAAACATTTCCTAAACAAAATTTTGATTCGATAATTAATCGAGCTATGGTGTTTAATTAGCGATACCTTCAAATATATTCTTTAAAGAAAAAAATTAAGTAAGCAACGTAAATTACCTATTTTCTAAAACGTGCTTAGTGTAATGATTCATTCTACAGTCCTTCTATAGGATAACCCCTGCTGAGACTACCTGCTGTTAGAATTGTAAATGATACCCTTAAGCCCGCTTCACAATGTGCAAACTTTTGTTTACAGAAATTGTGGTGTCCAAGTTTTAAATTTCATGAGTGTACTTTGTGGTTATACAGGGTGTAGCACCTAAACCCCCTCGGACCATAGCTAATTTTCCATAAAAGTTATCGAAAAAAGTCTAACAGCAAAATTATCGTCGCCATGTCTCTAAAATATTTTTTGTCAGCAGTAGTGTGCCGTATTTCAGTGGCGTGCTTTTTTTAATAGAACACCCTATATTTTATTGCAGATTTGGAAAGTACTCAAAGAGTACTTCTTTTTTTATGTGACATGTTATACACCTAACTTTAGTGGTTTCGCTGTTATAACGGCTTTTCCGAAAAATTTGACCATTTTCGGGAATTTTTTTTGGCAGAAAGTAAATCGCGGCGCCGGCGGGTAAGTTTTGTATTAAGGGACAGGCGGAGGGCTGTTCTACTTTCACTTTATTAAAAAAAATAAAATTTTCAATTGGCATTCGCAAATTGTAATTTTTTTCGAAAATTTAAAATTACAGCGTTGGATAGCCGAAACTTCAAATTTTCTATTAGTACTACAAAAAAACACATTTCCTAAAAAAATTTCACAGAAAAATCAAGTTGAAAAACATGCACAGATGTCAAAATACCTAAAAAGTCAAATTAAGACTCAACTGACACCAGCTGTTTGTTTTCTGACAAACGTTGCTAAAATTCTTCCTACTCAAGAAGAAATGGTTGACATGGTTTTTATTCTTGGAGATTATTACAAGAATTGTTTATTGGCGTCACGAGTGTACGCTGAGAGATATCCTGACAGAGCATATTTCCATTCACGGGTCTTTCAAAGAATCTTGAATGACATTGCAAATACTCAAGTGAAAAAAGGCAATTTAAACTAAATGTTTAAAATGACAACCTTCCTTTTAGGGAGGCATAACCGCACCTTCGATTTGCAGGCCCTAGACACCTCCCTGAGAACTTCTGGTAATACACCACGGAAAGCTGCGCGAATCCTTTCCCGCATATCCTCGGCAGTAGTTGGGACCGTGTTGTAGACCTCATTCTTGATATAGCCCTACAAGAAAAAGTCAAGGAAATTGAGGTATGGTAATCTTAGCGGCCACCTTACAAGACCCCCACGACCAATCTACGAATCCGCAAACCTTTCATTGAGATATTTCCGAACAGCACGGCTAGAATGTTCAGGAGCTCCGTCGTGTTGGAAAAGAATCTGTCGTCAAGTGGCTAAAGGGAGATCTTCCAAGAGTTCAATCAAATTGTCACCAAGGAACCTTAAATAACTGTTGCCGTTCAGATGCCCCTAGAAGAAGTACGGACCCACAAGGTGTTCGCCCGTTACGCCACCCCAAACATTCAGTGATCATTTTTGGTGGTGATTTTCAATTCTCATGGCGTGCGGGTTGTCATCGGCATAATAATGACAGTTGTGGCGATTTACGACACCATTTTTATAAAAAGTCGATTTATCAGAAAATAACACGCGCATAAGAAACAATTCCTCTTAATGTATTTTGTTGGTAACCCACATGCGGAAGTCCTGCCTAAATTTAAAGTCTTGAGGTTGTAAAGGTTGTACATCTGAAAAGTACAATGCACAGAACGCATTGAAATGTCAGTATTCCTACTAATTTCACGCACACTAGTTTGAGGATTTTTCAGAGCTGCCGCCAGAACTTGCAATGCATTGTCTTTGGTCAAAACTAGCTTTGTTCTAATTCTCCTTGCTCGTTTAACACTCCCAGTAGTTGTAAATATATTCAACACTTTTTGAAAGGCCCGTGGATTGAGATGTGCTCTGCCAGGATATCTCTCAGCGTACACTCGAGACGTCAATACGGCCGTGCTAAGCAAAATAGTCATAACTACATTTTTTTTGTTAAACAAATTTAAACTGTCTATTATTTTTTAGTTCGTTTTAGTGTCATAAAAGCTTATCATTAGAAAGAACATGAGTTAATCAAGATTTATATTGATATTTGCCTTTGAATGCTTACACCTGAAAATGGAGGTAGCACGGCAAAATAAACAACTTCTGTGACATTTTCTAAGAATAAAAACCATGCCAACCATTTCTTCTTGAGTTGGGAGTTTCATCAAACAACGAACAGAAGGTGTCTTCAGTTGAGTCTTAATTTGACTTTTAAGTATTTTGACAACTACACATCTAGTGTTTTTATTATGTCACACTTGTAGGTATTAGGGAGAGGGCGTTGATTGACAAATCGAAGTTTTTTTCTGTAAAATTTTTTCAAGGAATGTTTTTTTGTAGTACCAATGGAAAATTTGAAGTTTTGGTTATCTAACGCTGTAATTTTTTTTAAGGGAGTGCAATTTGAAATTTTTGAAAAGAATGACAATTTACGAATGCCTATCAAAAATTTTCGTTTTTCATAAAGTACCCAAAAAACACGTGAAGCTACACATGCCTCCGCCTATCCCTCAATTCAAAACTTACCCAGCGGAGCGAGTTAGTTTCTGTCAAAAAAATGGTTAAATTATTCGGAAAAACGGTTATAACAGCGAAACCGCTAAAGTTAGGAGTATAATATGTTACATAAAAAATGAAATACTCTTCGAGTGCTATCCAAATCAACAATAAAATATACGGCGTTCCATTTAAAAACACATACGTTGGATACGCTACTGGAATACGGCACACCACTGGTCACCAAAAATATTTTAGAGACATGGTGACAATAATTTCAAACAATTTTGTTTCAAGTAAAAGTTATATAACGTTTACGTTATTGAATAGTTACCATTGAATTATAATGTATAATGTTATATAACGTAAACGTTATACACGGTGGTGCTTTTGAAAACGGGTCATAAGGATTTAGCATTGTGAACTGTTTTTTTTTCAAATTCCTGCTCGCCCTTTCAAGTGACAAAAATGGTTTTGGTATCAAAACGCAGCTAAAATTATTGCGCATAGCGCTCGCTATAAGAAATTAGCTAAATTACACGGTTTTTAAATTCCTCAATAAAAATTAGTAATTTATTTATTGTAACCTTCCTATTCAATTTAGTTCTAATATCATTCGGATCTGTTCCTTGAGAATAAATCTTTTTATTTGCTTATTAATGACTTTCCTTTCAGCCTTATTGTCAAAACGTAGGAATGTTGATTGTTTAGGCAACCCAATACTATTTGTCTTTCATTATCAAAACTTACTTTTATTTTTATTCACAAATTTTTGAAAACAACGTGAAATTCAGCTGGCTCCTAATAGCAACAGCTATACGAACTAATTTTAGCTTCATTTTGATACCAAAACCATTAACCTATGACATGTTTTCAAAAGCACCATCCTGTACATATAACCTTTCCTTGATACATCACAAAGCTAAACGTCGACTAATTTCAATAGAGGTTTTAGACTGCATTTAACAGAACTGCCAGTTATTACACTTTTTTGTTATAGTTTTTAACCCTAACCTATTTTTTTTTTTTTTTTTTTGAGAAGGTTACAATTAATTTGACAAGGCATTGCGGATTTGTCGCCCTATAACCAGACTATTTATGTAATTAATATTTGCTGTAAATAAAGTTCAGAGTTATCCTCATATCGTTGGATCTTATTTTTTCTACTGCGCATGAGCGTAAATAACGATAACCGCGGAAGCTGCTATTTTAGGTAACCCAAAATCTCTCTAGATAACTAGGATTTTGAAAGTAGCATTGTACTAGGTAAACAAATAAGAATGCAAAGTGTTATATCTCAGGAACTACTTATCGTAGAAACTTGCGGTAAAAATTTCATAACAAAAGTTACCATAAGAAAAAGCTGGAAATTATTTTCAAATTATTAAGATGGCCGCTAGGGGACCTAGCCGCCATCTTAAATTAAAAAATTACGATTTAGTCGGGTTTTCGCTACATTAACAAAATAAATGCTTTTTATAGTTGAGAAAAATTATCATCTTTTTCATTTAATACTTTTTCCTATCTTTAATAATAAAGTGAAGAGGGGTCATTGAAAATTCTTGTAAACAAATGCCAACAATTTCAAAATGGCCAAACATAATTTAATAAGCTTGGTGTCGTTGAAAAGAGCTTTTCTTAGGTTACAATTCTGACCGTATCTATGGTCATCGTCATTTGGCATGTCGCCGCAAGAGGGAATTTTCCAAAGTATCACGGAAATTGCGATTTTTACCGGAAAACTTAAATTGAACGGTATCATTTTCTTATCATAAAAAAATATTAAAATTAAGCCCAAATAAGCTAGTGAAAACCACACCTCGATATCTTATTCCTAACCTAAAATATCCCTTGTCCTTTAAATTATACTGAAAATTACTCAATAACCAATTACTAAATTGATGACTATCGAAGTTATTTATGTTTTTTTACGGATTTTGAGTTTGATAGAGAAAATAAAGTTACTCGTAAAAACAACCCTTGTCCGTTGTTATTTTTTATTCAAAAATCGACTGATTTTTTGATCTTGTCGTGGTAAAGAAGATGAGATTTATTCTGTTCTTCTTGCAATTCATCACGCACTTTTCGAATAAATTTCAGAATATAGTATTCTTATTTAAAAATTTTTAAGAAAAAATTGAATATCTTACCGAAATATAGGTATTTTAGGTTAGGAATAAGATATAGAGGTTCGGTTTTTACCAGCGTATTTGGGCTTAATTTTACTATTTTTTTATGATAAGAAAATAATACCGTTCTATTTAAGTTTATCGATAAAAATCGCAATTTTCGTGATAATTTCGGAAAATGCCCTCTAGCGGCGACATGCCAAATTACGATGACCATAAATACGGTCAGAATTGTAACCTAAGGAAAGCTCTTTTCAACGACACCAAGCTCATTAAATTATGTTCGGCCAATTTAAAATTGTTGGCATTTGTTTACAAGCATTTTCAAAGACCCCTCTTCACTTTATTTTTAGAGATAGGAAAAAAGATGAGGATTTTTTATAAAAAGTAATTATTTATTTGTTGTGGTAATATAGCGATAACTCGAATAAATCCAAATTTTTAAATTCAAGATGGCGGCTACGCCCCCTAGCGGCCATCTTAATAATTTGAAAATAATTTCCAGCTTTTCTTATGGCTACTTTTACCGCAAGTCTCTACGATGAGTAGTTCCTGAGATATAACACTTTTTATTCTTATTTGTTCACCCTTGGTACAAGTGTTCTTTCAAAACTGAACGAACAATAATGCCTCAATAATTTTTGTAAATAAACTTAGTGATAACGGTTGGATGGCGAATAACTTTATTCAAAGTGTTTTAAGTAGTTAGCCACTATTTATTGTTATCAATAATTTATTTTATGCTCATCTTCATGTTTTGACTTATCTTGTCGTACCTGTATTGTTAGATTTTGCCAAATTTTCATTTTCTACCTTTTTGATAATTCAGGAAATGAAATGCTGTAGAATCCTTAGGTTTGCTCAAAAATGCAACCGACATTTTATAAAAACAAACTAAACCTTTTGAAACAACTTATTAAAGCTTTTTATTAGACTTTGAAAACATTTGAATTGGAATAGTGTGCAATGGAAAGATTGCCAGTTAATAAAGAAAATAATAAAATTTGGAGTTCAAATGCAATAACGATGCTTTCGGCTTATATCCCAATGCGTTGGTTATGTCTTAATAGCAATCATTACACATTCATTGCATAATATACTATTGTTATAAGTGAAATGTGTGTCTAACAACATCTCGTGCAGTCAGGGACACGTATGAATAGTAACAAATTAAGCAATGCCAACAGATAACTGTAACGACTGTTGAATGTTCTTTCGTGCGTGTATGCTACTGTACAGAAATACTTGGCTTTATCGACTCGGGTGTTTATTGCATTCTAAGTTATCGCTTTGAGAACGATTTGCATTCATAACATTCAACAGTTGTTACAGTTATCTGTTAGCATTGCTTAGTTTGATACTATTGTTAGTTACTATGCATAAATACCCAATTTCATACATTTTAAAGTAGAATGAACGCTGGAGTGCGTTCAGATATTGCGGACCAGGTGGGAGTGTGCAGTCTGTCAAACGTTTGGTGGGCGCGTCAATTTGTTGATTTTCATTAAGATAAATTCTGAACGTTAAAGTGTGCACAACGACTATCACTTTCTAGTATATGTTTGCATTGGCCACACAAATAAAAAGTTTTTGAAGAAATAATCTTCTAGGCTCCATTTGTATCATAACACCCTACAGGCCTACATATACCAAAACTTTGGTGTAGAATTAGGTTAAGTTAACGTTTTTACAATGTCAATTCATTTATCGCAAATAGTTACCCAAGTCAAAACTAGGATGTGAAGTGTGCGCAATCAATATGAACACACGATAATGTATGAACGGGACCAAGAGTTACACACTGTAAGCAATTGTTTAAATTGTAAACGATCTCGTAGACGAAAAGATTCGTCAAGACTTGCTCTTCACATTTTCAAGTTTAGCATTAGAATTTCCGAATGAGGGTAGACCAACTGTGCACAAAATTGTTTTCCGAAATCGTCACTAAAGTAGCAAGAAATCGGCAGTACAGTAAATAAAATCAACACTAAAGTAGTATATTATATGACAATTTTTAAGTTTTCATTTTTGCCGATAGAAATGCGTAAAATGTATGTAAATTTTAGAAAATATAGTGCATTAAAGTATTATCCGATTTTGTTTCCATTTTGGAACTTCGGAAAAAATATTATATGTACCTCGACACAAAAGTTCTTTTTCATAACTCACGTGTTTTATTTGCCTCGTCAATCGCCTCAGCAACTAAAACACATTTGTCATGAAAAATCAAACTTTAGTGCCTTAATATATAAATAACTATTTTAAAAATTTACAATTCGGCAAAGTGTGCGTTCGTTGGGTTCCCAGACTAGTGACTAAGAAACGTCAATTGATAGAATGACTTGTGCTCTTGATTTTTTGGACCGATATCATAAGGAAGGTAATCAATTTTTAGAGAACATTGTCACAAAGGGCAAGAGGTGAGTTTTCACATAACTTCAGAGTCTAAACGTCAGTCAATGGAATGGCGTTACACGACATCACCAGTTTAAATGTACAAATGTACAACACAATATCACAAAACACAACACACTTAATTAATATTATTACATGTAAATACTAGGGTAGGTAAGGGTTGGCATGTTTAAGTTTTAGTGGTTTTCCTAAACCTTGAAGTAAATGCTTTGCTAAGACGAACCAATCCACAATTGCACACGATTTCGTCACCACACTGTACAGGTTTATACTGATCTTCTGGGGCACCATACATAACACTTACATCACAGTACAATATTTAAAATGTACCATACGATTAAATAAATAACCAGTCTAAGCCAAGCAGACAATCTCAACACACAAGGTTATGTCATCCATGTTTTGGAATAGACGTGGAGTCTTGTTAGTGGAGTTTATACAGAGTGTGACAACAATAATACAACCGCTTACTGTGCTACCTTCACTGAACTTCAACGTGCAATTCAAAATAAGCGACGGGTGGAGTTCTTTTGCTGCATGACAATGTCAAATCCCATACCGCTGTTCACGTCCGAAATCTGATCATATTCTTTGGATGAAAAAGAAAGAGTTACAGACTGTTTATGCTTTAAGGCGGTCTACTTTTATGACTTAGGCATACATAAGCTTGTAGATCGTTATGACAAATGTGTCAACGAACATGGAAATTATGTAGAAAAATGTAATGAATAAAATAAAAAAAAACATTGCATACATCTGTAATTGTTTAAATGTGTTATAAGAAATAGAACCTTACTTTCTGAATAACCCTCGTATATACGTTGAGGTACAATTTTTGTTTATCTAAAGCATCACAATACTGATAATCGCGAAATTTATCTAACCACTTTTATGTGCGGAATTAAATACATACGGGTACACCAAGCTATTCAATAAATGTTGACTTGCAGAATATTTTTATTTACGTCGTTATCTATTTTATACGATACTGAAGCACAGAATAATAAATATAAACGAAGTATTATTATTCTCTGACTGAAGCGTTCTCTAGATTAGTCATAACATGTTTTTATGGCAAATGTGGAATATATATTACGTGTTAATTTTTGTTAAACCTAAAATTCCACTATCAATAAGATAAGTTTTCTCGGTCAACACTGTTCATTAGAAAAAATTTTAGTAAACTTGAGCGGAATTTGAAACTGGAAAAACGTTAATTTATGAAACTTAATATTAGATCCATTTGGAAACGTTAACATTGTTGTTTTCCAATAAGCTCCTAAACAAAGTCTTCTAGAGTGGTTTTGTACTATAAATTCGGTACCTTTGGGAAATTGAAGTACCTACAAACCTAATACGATTTCCTGAAATTACGTATACATTGCTTCTAACTATGTTTACTTAAAAATAGCAAATATTTTTGTCTATGTGATGTTCAATAAAATTGCTGCTATAACGGTCGTAAATCAATCGAATTTTTTTTTGGCCGGTGGTTTGGTTATATTTTGCAAGTTACAACCGTGCGTAACCCTTATCAAAAGGGTCGTAAGATAATTGCACTATATCTTTCTATTTTAACACTAGTAAATTTTCGCTTTATAATGTAAATTTTATTACTTTGCCGCTTTCCTTTCCGCCAACACAAAGACACCGTTCTGGCTTGTCGCTAATTTTATACGCAATACAAGTTTTATAAGAAAATGCAATGGGGTTTTACGGCTTTGTTACGACGACGAAAGGGTTGATATTTTATTCTTAATTATGCAATAAAAGTCGATTCCTATTTTTATAAATTAAGGTAACGATCACAGGATTGATAAGTAGATGGTTTTAAATGAAAAAGAAACTGATTAATCAAGAAAATTATGAAAAAGATACATAGGGTGCTATTTAAAAATCTCATGATAATGCGCAATAATTGTTGTTATGTTAAACAGCGCCCTCTAGCTACCACGTCATAATATATTTAGACAACGTTTATGCAGCATATTATTAAGTAAGAAAACGTCTTTTAAACGAGACCTAGTTTGTTTAACTCCGTTAACTTATACCGGAGTTATTTAAATTTAAATAAAAACATGTTTGACGTTTCCCCACCACTACATTTTATAAAACAGAGCAAAATACCTTAAGCAAAAAAAACAGAAATTTTGCAGTCTTTACTATGGCAATATTTAAAATATACCTATACTTGCATGTTTTTGGAGAAAGAGCCAATTTTATGATTTGCCATCTTTCGAATTTGAAAAAAAATTTACTTAGTCGATTTACCTATTGGAATTTTTTTCAATATTGTCAGATTTATAGTTCCCAAGATATAGCCGGCGTCCGTTCTTAGTTGGCCATCCTGTACATCATTTTATACTGGACATCATGTACAGGGGATTACATTCGACACCAATGGAATGTCCGTAGGTAGTATGGTACTACATATTATAAGAAACGTTTGTCAAAATTACCAATTGGTGCTTTATAGATGACTTTTCTTAAGATTGTAACGGTAAATTTATGTAACGGTAAAATGTTTACGTACGCCTATGATTTTTGACACATCTGCTTCCTCTGTTTTTTGATTGCGAACATTTCTGTCATATTTGTCTTTCCAGTTATCAACTTCCTTTTTCCAAAAAGAACGTGAACAAAACGACGTGTATGTGTTCCAGGAATTAATTTTAGGCATTAGTTCCAATGGACAAGTAAAAGAATTGTTTCCGTTAACATCGATCGCTGTTTTTGTTGCTTTTAATGCAAAAATAAGCAATTTCATTAATGGATGATTCGATGAAAGCCATTAACCGATGCACGTATGCGAACTTTACAGTTTCATGATTCTGAATTAAAACTTTTAGCTGCGTACAACTGTTCACATTTGATGTACGCCGACTTAAGGATTAATTCCACGCAAGTAACTTATACTTTTAAAAGCTTAAGAACCAATTTGTAGAGCATGCTAGTTACTCTCACTGTTTGTTCTATAACCTGTCTATCTATGTCTATGTCTGTCACTTATATTGAGTTAAACAGAAAGGCGCAACTTAAAAACTTTGCCCACTTTACCGACTTAATCGAGCATATATTGTCATATTTGTACGACAAACAGTAAGCTCCTTTAGTTCTCTCCTCAATTGCCAATATCTTTGACGTATTGGTGTATTTGCTACATGCAAGTTTAAAGTAATTAACGTTTAATCATAATTCTTACTCGAATTTATTTCTAGGGACGCATGTTAACGTATTAGTTAAGTTTAGTCGTAATTATTATTGTTGTGAACTGCAACAGTCTTCGTACTTGTGTACTTTTGTTATTATTTGTGTGTAGGATTAAGGTATAACAAGAGAAAATCTAGTCAATTCATATGTTATCTTTTATTTGTTCTTTACTTTGTGACGAAGTAACTCGCATGTTTGAATTAAATTGTTAGTACCTAATGTTGACTTTTTTTAGTTCGCAGTAGGTATTTAATTCTTAATAAATATTTGCTCGTAACAAATTATACTGAAGAACCAATAATTTTTGTTTAAGTAAAACATGTGAGTATCTTTTCGGTACTCGACGTACCTATAAGTATGTGAGTTATACCAGTCCACTCTTTATCTAACCAAACCTACTAGATTTTTTGATGACGAACAATGAAGTACAATGCTGTGAATTATATAATAAAAATGGTTTGAATTATTTTCATCAATAGTTTAATAATAAAAGAGTAAAATTGTAGCATTATTTACTGAAATTTAATAATAAATAATTTGCAGATAATAGAAAGGAAAATAAGAACAGGCGTTTATCTAAAGTGGAGTTGGAGGAACTTTTCGGAAACAACCCTGTAATTAGAGTTTTTAGTGCTAGAAAATAAAAAGATTTACATTTTGTTGTGATTACTCTTTCAAAATTGATCAAGCTTTTATGATTTGATGTGACTCCGCCCTTGTATAACAAATAAACAACATGAAAAATATATGAAAAATTTCTTCTTCTTGAAAATATATTTTTTCAGAGAGGTATACCATAATGATTTTCATTTCTTAACAAATATAGACAACTGACATTTCGGTAAAGTAATATTACCTAAAGGTCGTTTTAGACCACCAGTAATTATGCCCACAATTGTGACAGTAATTTTAGAATAATAATTACGAATCGTCTAATACAAGTATTACGATTCTGATCTCTTTTTTGTCCATAAAAATTTAACGGGCTCTAATTTTACGAACAGAATGTGCGCAAAGGATGTGCGTGGAGGTTTGACACACATCTTGAAGCTTTGAAACCACAGATTAATGTTTGAAACCATAACCTACGAAACCGTAGTATTTGAAAACTTAGGGGTGTTATTAAAATCTTGTACATTTTTTTATACAATGGAAGATCAAGATATGGTGTTGTATGCTGGAGTCGCCGTTGCCATTTATACTACCATGCTGGCTACAAAATCTAAAAAGCAACGTAATCGTAGACGGAAATTTTTAGTCCAAGAAGTGGCATGAGCGGAGGAATATGGGGATGGGAATTCTGCATATGTTAGACAACGAATTGTTATCAGAAGATCCTACAGCATATAGAAACTTTTTAAGGTTAACCTATCTAGAATTTAAGAAATTTTTAAGACTGGTAGAGCCACTTATTAGTAGAACAGACACAGTAATGAGGCAGTACATTCCAGCCAAGAACAGGTTACAAAACATAATAGGTTTTACAGTTAATAGACATTTCACTTTTAGACTTGAAGTTACCCTTATATTTCTTGCGACAGGAGACTCATTTCGATCTCTCATGTATTCTACTAGGATACATGAATCAACTATATCTTTGTTTATACCCGAAGTTTGTGAACCAATATATAAGGTTCTGAAAGATGATTTCTTAACGGTATGACTAAAAAACATCAAGTCACATTAAATATAGTTCCATTTCTGTTATAGACACCTTCTTCAGCTGAAGTTTGGCAGTCCATTGCAGATCAGTTCTTCGAAATGTGGCAATTCCTCAATGCTTAGGTGCACTGGATGGTCGGCATATAAAATTTAGACCCCCAAAATCAGCAGGGTCATATTACTATAATTATAAAGGGGATCATTTTTTATTTTTACTAGCTATGGCTGATGCTCATTATAAATTTACATATGTAAATATTGGTGTCAATGGAAGAATTAGTGATGGAGGAGTTTTTCGAGAGTGCACTTTGTCCAAAGCTCTACAAACCAACTCCCTAAATTTTCCACCATCAAAAGCATTACCGGGACGCAGTCATGTAGTGCCATACGTGATAGTTGCGGATGATGCTTTCCCATTGACAACGAGAATTATGAAACCTTTCCCTCAAAGAAATTTGACAGATGCTAACCGAATCTTTAATTACCGTCTGTCTAGAGCTCGAAAGATTATTGAAAATGCATTTGGCATTCTCGCCAACAGACTTCGGGTTCTATTAAATCCCATCGGTTTGGTCCCACACAAAGTTGAGACAATTACATCAGCATGTGTGGCACTTCATAACTATTTATTCACAAGAAGTGGTAGATCTTATACTGATGGAAATGAAAATGATAGTGGTACTTTGGAGACACTTAATCAACAGCCATCAAATCGGTATGCAAGATCAGCATTGTATGTAAGGGAAGAATACAGAAATTATGTTTGTTCAGATATTGGTAGAGTAGATTGGCAAGATGCTGCTGTCATAAGACCTAACATGTAACCAAAATTAAAACTGTTCTCTATTTTTTTAAATAGTATATCAGGTTATGTTGTTTTTGGTATAAAGAAAATAAAACTTTAAAACATTTTTTATTTGTAGCGTTTAAAAGGTTCAAAATAAAAAAAAATATATAAGTTTAATTACATTTATTTATATTTCGTTTAATTACATCTAAATTTCACTTTCGGTGTCTTCAAGCACATTTTCATGGACAATCTTTCTTAATTTTGATCCTACATATTTTAAAAAAACATCGACCCTATTTTCACTGCTTGTTACGAGTTTCTTCTGAATAATGGCAGCAGCAATTTAATTCATAGCTGCACTAGCTTCTGCAAAATAATTATCATCTGCCTTCATTTTTTTTGGTTTTCTCCAACAAGTGCTATTTATTTATTTATTTAAATACAGCCGCACTACAGCAAAAGCCAATTATGGGCGAGAACAGCAAAATACAAAACTAAAACGAATCGGATAATATAAACGTAAAAGTAATTAGACGTAGGTAATACAGATATAATCCAAAACAAATAAAAGTAGTAACGTTAACGTTAAACGAGGTAAATAATGTAAATCGATCAACGAACTAGGAAGTCGCTACAGAATGATTTTATCTCGGATATGGACGTATGAAAAATATCAAATTTACGTAGAGCACTGCTACTGCATACAAGAAAATAGGAGATGACTCAACACACGCGTACGGGGGAGTGGGTAGGTAGAAAGTGGTAGGAAAACGAGACCCAGGTCGAGGAACGGAAAAAGATAATTTTGCCAAAAATTCAGGACAATCGACAAGGTAATAAATAAGTTTGTATAGAAAGAGAAGAAAAAAGGTGGGGCGACGACTACTTAAATTGGAAAGGTTGAATCTAGCCAAAAGATCAGATTGCGGGAAACCTCTAGGAGGGTAAATTCCATCAACGTGAAAAGCTAGAAATTTTAAGAATTTGCACTGAATGTTCTCCAGAGCATGGTTATGAGCCTGATACGTAGGGTTCCAAACTACCGAGGCATACTCCAGTCGAGTTCGAATGAGGGTTCTGTACAGCAAAAGAGGCAAGTCAGCGCTTAAAAAATTTCTAACGTTTCTGATAATAAAACCAAAAGTTTTAAGTGAAGATGAAACAATAGATCGAATGTGCGAACTAAAGGACAGAGACGATTCAAAAGTGACACCCAGATCTTTAAAAGCGCTAGAGCGAGTAATGGAGACGTCGAAAAAAGAATAATTAAAAAGAATTGGGGACTTTGCTCTAGTATAAGAAACGATGTGACATTTAGAAACGTTTAGATCTAAGTGGTTAGACGAACACCATTTATCAAAAAGATCAAGCCTTTTCTGAAGCACAAGAGCATCAGACATATTACGTATAAGCTAAAATATCTTCATGTCATCCGCATACAGTAGGCAACGATAATCGAAAGTAGGTGCGACGTCATTGATAAAGATATTGAATAATAGGGGCCAAGAACAGAGCCCTGGGGTACGCTCAAAGAGACACTTGAGACATGCGACCGGAAGCCAAGCAGCTCAACATTATAAGATTCACAGCACTGGTGGAAGGTATTTCTTCCCTGAAAGTCTAAAAAAAGATTTCCCTGAGAATACGACAACAAATAGAAATAACCATACCTCTTCACAGGTGGTAATTTGGGTATTTCGATCTTCCTCAAATACATACTCTATATTTGTGTCTTCGATGCTTTCTAAGTATGCATTTTCGACAATTGTTTCTGGAATTATTGTATCTAGTGTTGCAGATTTTGGTGTAGTATGCTCTAGAATATACATGAGCAAGTTGTAATACCAAATTGATGGTGTATAAACCTATAAATATTTGCATTGTTGATAAAATGTGTCCAAGACTATCGAGATATCTACCTGGTCGGTACCGCTTCCACTCTTTAAACTTTGTATACTCTTCCGATGCTCCACCAAAAAATTCTGTCGTAGAGCAGAAAATTTACCTTTTATCTCTGCAATAGTAACTTCTGGTCTAACGCATTGCAACGATTTGCAAACTGCTGTTAAAACTGCATTTCTGGCGTGTTTATTACTATAATTTTTTGATTTTACCTTGTACAAACATAGATGGCTCTTATATGATTCGATTAAAATTGATACTTTACCCCGTGACCACGACATAACTATTACATTAACAATGAACTCAATATATGCACTAACGAACAGTAACTAACCTCTGCAACAAACTAACCGCCAACGTATATGCGCCAACGGCGTTACTGTTGTCGCCAACACAAGAACTATAATCAAAACCACCAACTGAACATTTAAATAACCAAATTCAATTCATATGCGCTTGCGCACAGTCATAATTCTGTTCGTAATTTTTTAAGTGTAAAACATTATATTTTTATTTTTATAATTCTTAATCAACTAATGTAGCTCAAATTTTGACCAGAATTTTTGTTTAGAATTAGTGATGGTCTTAAACGGCCTTTACGAAGTCGAAAAATATGAATGTGTTCTTTTTAATTAAAGGAATGGAACCGTAAACTGCAGAGTCTATCTTAAAAAAAAATAGAAAACACTAAAAAATGAACAAAACACTATATTTGTACACTTTTACGATAGCTAAGCATCATCATTATCATCAGTTGGTGATGATAGTCTAGCTATCAAAACACGTGTTTTTATTGTCATTATTGTTTATTGTAGATTTTTGTAGTATATTTTTTCTTTGTGAAACTTTAGCAAAGAAACAGATCAGAAAACTATAGAAATGACTTACAGGCGCCTAAAAATATTTCTTCATCCTATAGAAAATTTGGTTCTCATATGTTTAATATAAAAAAAATTTTAATACTTCTAAAATATAGAATACTACTCCATTAGTACAGTGTACTTGAAGTTTTATTAAAAGTTTACACACGAGTGATACAAAAACGGTCTTATATACCAAAAATACAATTCACAATTGAACAAAAGATCAACAAATTACATGTATATATTTTCAATTTATTGAGACGAAGGCTAACCAACAATAAAAAACTAACTGCGTACTAATAATTCAATTTTGATTAGACAAAATAGACTTATCGAGAATCCATTGATTGAAGTGGAAGGTTCTGATAAATATTGGTCGAATCTACACTACACAAGTATACACTACTGTGATTATTGCCATTCTAGTAAACTGAATTACACACTCAAAGTCTGTTGAGATTAATAGGTGTTTAATCGTCTTTTAAGAGATAGTGTGCATCTATCAAATATGTTTACAATTCTAACAAAATAATATATGAGAACCTGCGGTAAAATTTACATTAACCATAAAATAATAATCAACGGTTTTTTGTACAATTCCTACAATTAATAAATGCTTATCAAAAATTTGGATGGAAAATGCATTTTGCTATAAAATATTAAAAGCATACGATACACATCACATATGTGTTGAAAAACGGAACAAGGTAATTCATTAATAATTCTTCATTATTTAGTAGGAAAAAATTACACAAAATATCGATTTGTGTAGTTGAACTAAAAGAAGTGAAGATTATAGTACTAATATACAATTTCCATCTAATTTTGCAGCCTAATATACCGAGTGATTGAGTATTACAAAAATGTTGGCTTATGTAGCTTATTCAATGTTATTTATTTATTTACGGCCACTAACATAAGAAAAAATACATACGAGAGAAATAATTAATAAACTTAATATATCCCACTATATAACATAAAAAAAACTATAATTAAAAATCAAAATAAATACATCATTTATATGAATTAATGTTCCACACTAACTTAATTTTAAATTTATTAATATTTGAATTGAATAAATAAAACCAATCAAATAAATAAAAAACGGCATTGCACTTTTTCCAAAGCCTTGATATCGCACGACAAGTATGGCAACCAAACAGGAGACATATGACACCAAAATAAAATAAAGTGCACGTAAACGATCAACATTAAATAAACATCGTATGAGAGAAATAAAACCCCACATTTGAGTAGCATTTTTACATAACATAGCAAAATGGATACAGAGCTTTTTTCTTAAAAAAAAAAATAAAAGACCGCGAACACCAAACTGAATTACCCGGTATACCACGAAAAGTATAATATGAATATAAACTCTATTTCAGCCGTCTAGAAGTAAAAGACAAAAACTGGTGACCAAATTTTTATGTTATTATGGATTATTATAAAATCATTGTTTATTGTAAACAATTTATTGTAATCAACTTAAATCGTACATAAAGGATAACCGTTACCGATATGTCTTTTACTTGCTACCTGTGTAGCAAACCAGCTGAAGATATGTGATAGGTTTGTGGTGCGCTGCCGTAAAATATTCATCTATCTATCTAGAAACGGCCCATAATACATGTGTAGATGTTAACTGGTCTCGTGAGAAATTAACTGATAAATGGTTTTGCAAAAATTGCAATGTAATATGACTACTTCGAATACTCTTAACGTTTGTCATTTTAACCAAATACGGGCTAGTCTTCATATATTGCAACTGTAATTCAAATATTGCTGATTTAAAAGCTATAATTGCACCAGATACTGTAGAAATTCAGGAATGTAAAACTGAAATGACGTTGCTAATGTGGGAGAGAACTTACCGTGAGAGGAATTTAATAATTAAAGGGCTAGGCACTAGGAAAAACGAAAAACCGATCAGTTTCGTCAAGACCATTAAAAATACTTCTCAAAAATACTGCTTTAGTTCAAACCATTTTGCAAAATAAATCCAAAATTAACTAAATTCGTTTTCGTAACACCAACATCAAATCTGATAACACTTCTGCTCAAATCAACTACTTAAAAACAGTAAAGGAAAAACTCGAGGTTTGTAAAGAAAAGGGGAACCTCTCACCATTAAATACATTAGGGGTATACCTACGTTTCTACCTATAATACCAAAGAAAAGAAATAGAGTTCCTAACACTTCTTTGAACGAAAATCACGGAATTACGTCAAACAATAGCAATCAGTAAATGATAACGTATCATATGATGTTATAACTTGTGTTGAGGCAAATAAATTTTATTTCTTACAAATTAAATTGTGGTTTTATTTGTAATCAATAGTTTTATTGAAGTTTGAAACCAAATTTAAAAACAATTCGCAAATCCATCTATTATGATGCATTGGGATAAATTCGTAGCAAACTATATTAGTTGAGTGCACATTCGTAATTCTGCACGTGCCAGTTACATATCTTCCAATAAGAACGAAGGTCTTTCGAAACTGCTGACTTTGATTCTTGAATCATTTACGAATGTAGACACCCTTGTTGCATTTATGCGATGCACTAACAGAATAAATGGTTACAGTATTATTTGTTCGTGGCAGCAGTTTACAAATTAAATTTGATGATCGCGGGTGAAGAAGTATCCGTTGCTTGTGGGACCCTGAATCGTCATGATTACATACAGTGCACGCACAGCGTGCGTAAAATTACCCAAATCGTCCGCCCTTAAGGTACATTTGTCAATAAAACCTTTTATAGAACAAAAATATGTTTACTAAATCAACAATTACACAAATTTTTTACTGTTAAATAGTAAAAAATAATGTTATTTGGAATATTGTTAGTTTCGTGTAAATGATTAGCGCCATCTTTTGTATTCTGAATTACTTTATGACCGATATTGACAATTGACAGCAAAATATTTGTTAACTTTAGATTTTTAATATAAATACTTCCATAGATGCGGTTACATTTCTCCCTTTAAACTGAACTATTAAACTTATATGCTTTTTTAAATTACATTTATTTTTGTTACTGTTTTCCAAATTAACTGTACCCTTGATATAAATTAACGACGCCGGATATTAAATATTATATATTAAATTATTATAAAATACATATTTTATACATCAAATTATTTCCCGGATTTATTGCAATTACTTCAATTATTCATTTGTTAGAGAAATATAAACTGATCGATAATAAATCAAAAGCTTTTAACTGCATGTTGTTGATTAACACTTTTTATTTTTTTAACTTTAGCTTTGATGTCTCCGATTACAAACAAACAGGGCTGGTTTTACATTATGTATAAATTTGATTATTTTTCAAACTTCAATCGATAAAGTATAAATTCAATTAAAAGATAGCAGTAAAATAATTTAATGGAATCCGTGACATACACACAATTTAATCACTCTAGAAACATTGGTCATTATCGACACCTTCGTACGTTACATCTTTGTGTACGATATAAACTCATTAATTATTCAGACAGTTTAATAACTGACGGAGGTGCGCTGATGCAGAATTAACAAAATATTTTGTCAATGGATATGAATGTTCAGTAAGACACATATTTTTAAATTTTGCTAATAGATTTCTAAAGCTAACAAATTTTTGTTTTTAAAGCTGAGACAAAATCCTTTCGCAGGATACTAAAATCCTTTTTACCCACAAACATACATTATTTGAAAGTCCTAGTATTGAGTTGAGCTGTAAGCTTCTGAAAGTTCACTGTTGCAAATTGTATATTGGTTGGGTCAGGTACATTTTGGTGGTCGTCCTGAAGGAATAGTGATTCATTTATAGTAGTTAATATTCTCGGCAGAATTGTTTTTAAGTAATAGCACTGTTTATCGTCTGTTAGATACCATAATACACAAAATTTTTTTATTTTATTTTTCTATCTGTATGGGTGATCAATAATTTAACCATTTCGTAAACCTAAAAACCTCTATTTTCCAATTTTAAACAAAATCCTTCAGTAGCATCTTGAGATACTTGGACAAAAGGTAACCTTATTATAGCATAAGATATAATTCTTAGCACTAACAGTTGAATTATACGTTTTCAATATTGGCCGTGGTAAAGTTATAGAGTTTTTATTATTTGCTAGATGTACTTCAAAAGCTACATGACACTAATCAAATTGTAATACTTTTCAATATCTTATAATATCTTGTATAGCTCTCAAGATAAATAAATCAATTTATTATCAAATTCAAATTAGTTTATAAAAGAACATAAAACGGCTAGTCAATTACCGTCGTGGTTCTGCAATAAGTTTGCAATAGTATAGTAGTTTCAAGATCTGGTGGCGGTTGACCTTCATCTAGATGCGTGGCGAGTTTTTTCCGAATACGCAGAACTGAATTAAATTTTCTGCGCATGGAGGGGCAACCGCCAAGAGATCTTGAAACTATTATGCAAACAAATTTTATTTATCACAAATTAATTTTGACAAATCAACTTATTATGTAAAATGTTTCGTATTAAATTAACCAAATATTTTTTCAATTACAGCAACTTTGTCGACAGATGTGTAAGTAAGCAGTTGCATAAGTCGATCCTTTGATTATTATAGCCATCTAAGTGTGGGCTATAATAATCAAAGGATCGACTTATGTAACTGCTTAGGCATCTATCGACAAAGTGGCGTTATTGTAAATGCATTTTCTGATGTGTTACGTTAGCACGAAACAATACTAGATGTCGCAACACTTATTGATCGTATATTTTTCAATGCATTCGTACAGCATTTATACAATTTTCGTTTTAAAAAGTTATTTCTAAACAGAGAAGAGAAAAAAATTAATTCCTGAAGATTAGGATTTAAAAAACGTTTTCTAAAGTTTTTAAGTCAATTCAATAACAATTGCAATAGTATGTTCTCCGAGTTCAAATTTGACTATTCTTGTTCTTCGAAAATTAGAGAAAATTGATTTGGAGTTGACTGTAGTTTACTTTAAAGACATTAGTTGAATAATTTTGCACTTAAACAGATCAGAAAAATTATTTTTCAAATAATTATGTTTCTCTTCTTTTGTACACAGAATCTAAATGAGTTTAGCCAAAAGTAGAAAAATGTAACTATTTTCTTTTTTATTTTATCAAATTCGTTATTTTACGCGTTTTACGCACCAAAAAAGCAGGAGAGGTCGCCTATCACCCCCTTGACATTTTTACCACTTTTGGTACACCTTGTATTCTACACTGCAATAATGGACCTGGATTATGTAATAAAGTGATGAAAAGTTAGTGTGGCATGTAGAATGATATTAAAATTGTGCACGGGAAACTGAGACACGCGCATTTTCAAAGTTCGGTCAAACAAAAAATCGGACATTAAGAATATGTTGGCAACATGGATGAAAAGAATCCATGAAAACAGGAGTTTACAACTAGTGCTCTCTATATGAATGCCAAAGAAAATGGGTTTGGCTACGCTTTTCTAAAGAACAGTTGGAGGAAATTTTTATTGGCAGTAATGCCATGTTCCAACAAGGAACAACTTTTTCATACAGTTCTGGTGAGAGTCGGACTTGTGCAGCGCGTGAGAACATGTCCCCGAAAAAGCTGAAATAGATCCTAGTGACGACGGCAAAATTAATGAGCACAGTGTTTTAATATGACCGAGACCAGGAAAGGACTTGAATCATAGGTGTAGAAAATGAAATAAATATCCATTTAAAAATTCCAGATGTTGACCGTCTTAAAATCGAATGTATGATTCTTGTTGTCCTGAAGAAAGAAGGTGATTTCTACCAACTTGGAACTTCCTCAAGAAAGTTGAATATATGTGCAAGATAACAATCATTAACTGCAACTCAAAATGCCACAATTCCTAATCGTGTTGCAACAAGTATTAATGTCCTGATGTTATTTTCCTTTTTATTTACTTTATTACATGGAAATAAATCCAGTCACATAAATTTTCATTACATTTCACATTTATTCCAACTTTTAATGACTTTTGCTGGGATATGTTAATTTACAAAATAATCAGATGGTAAGAGCCTAAAATGCGTTTTCAAATTGAAATAAAATTTGTTTTTATTAAGCCTAAGTGATAATCCTTGAGAGTCACCACTGGGTTTTCACTATTATGATCATAAGATTTTCTGGTAAATCCTAACATTTACCACACTTACAATAGCATTTACATAAACTATGGATTTAAACCCCTAAAATTAATTGTTATTCAAAAAGTAAATAATCTTATTATTTTATAAAGAAAATCACTCTATATTCTTATTATCACTATTTACAAATTTTTCATACATCAGTGAATGCCTACTTGTATTTGAAAAAATCAATTTTGACATACATGGTATAGTCGCCCCAACTTTGTAGATTAAACGTCACTTTATAAGACAAAATAGGTAAACAGTTAAATATAATAATATTAGTTTTGTATTTTACGTTATCAAAAGATGGATAGTTACGTTATTGTGTAGAAATGAAGATTAAAAAAAAACTAAAACGGCCAAATATGTTAATTTCTTTATCCGCGTAAGATTCTATTTGTCAACTGGTGGTGAAGCGTCGCATTGATGCTCAACAAATCTACTTAAAAACCGATTTTAGAAATTTACTTAAAAATCGATTTTAAAAATCGACTTTGAAAACCGATTTTAAACGTCGACTTCAAAATCGATTTTACATATCTACTTTGTGTATTATATGTGCACCGATAGGTAGCACAGACATAAATAAAATATTAATTAAGGACGCGCCGGCCTATGGTTTGGTTGTTGTTATATATGTCATGGTAGCGTATTTATGTACACTCATGAAATTTCAAACTTGGACACCCCAATTTCTGTAAACAAAAGTTTGCACTTTGTGAAGCGGGCTTAAGGGTATCATTTACAATTCTAACAGCAGGTAGTCTCAGCAGGGGTTATCTTATAGAAGGACTGTAGAATGAATCATTACACTAAGCACGTTTTAGAAAATAGGTAATTTACGTTGCTTACTTAATTTTTTCTTTAAAGAATATATTTGAAGGTATCGCTAATTAAACACCATAGCTCGATTAATTATCGCATCAAAATTTTGTTTAGGAAATGTTTACAAAATAAAATTAGAAATAATTTTGATTTAAAAAACGTCTACAAGCAATAACTTTTAAATTAAATCAAAAACTAAACATGGTTATTTGGGTTGACTGATTATTACTTATTTTTAAATAAATCTAACCTACTAATTATTGTAGTTATTAAAAAAAATCATTAAACTCTCTATTCATAATATTTAGTCCTTACAAAATGTATATTTTATGACGTTTCATTTTTTTCTGTAGTTAATAGAAAAGTGAAAATAAAAACTAAGGCAATTCTTATTGTCAACGTATATATTTAGTTCTTTGACAAGAATTTATTACATTTACATGGGCAAAAAGCCCAGATTTTAACATTATCAAAAATGTTTGGGCTCGAATACTTGCTGTTATCCGAAGACAACAAGGGCCAAATTTTATACCAGTAAACCGTAATGCACTAATTGCAGCCATTGATACCGCATGGGAAACGATTAATATTAATTATATTGATACCTTGATAGCGTCAATGAGCAGACGCCTCCAAGAATGTATCAATAATAATGGAGGTCACACCCATTATTGATTTCTTATATTTATTTATATAGTAATACCTTTATTTAAAAAAAAGTTTTCATTTAATTTTAAACTATAACTTGGTATCTTAATTATAATTATGTAATAAATTCTTGTCAAAAAACTAAATAATATATACGTTGACAATAAGAATTGTCTTAGTTTTTATTTTCACTATTCACTAAATATTATGAATAGAGAGTTTAATGATTTTTTTTAATAACTTACAATAATTAGTAGGTTAGA
Organism: Abscondita cerata; assembly: GCA_030710515.1. Taxonomy (NCBI): domain Eukaryota; kingdom Metazoa; phylum Arthropoda; class Insecta; order Coleoptera; family Lampyridae; genus Abscondita; species Abscondita cerata. Next base: position 168,980 of record JALBCR010000073.1, read on the forward strand.
TTTATTTAAAAATAAGTAATAATAAGTCAACCCAAATAACCATGTTTAGTTTTTTGATTTAATTTAAAAGTTATTGCTTGTAGACGTTTTTTAAATCAAAATTATTTCTAATTTTATTTTGTAAACATTTCCTAAACAAAATTTTGATTCGATAATTAATCGAGCTATGGTGTTTAATTAGCGATACCTTCAAATATATTCTTTAAAGAAAAAAATTAAGTAAGCAACGTAAATTACCTATTTTCTAAAACGTGCTTAGTGTAATGATTCATTCTACAGTCCTTCTATAAGATAACCCCTGCTGAGACTACCTGCTGTTAGAATTGTAAATGATACCCTTAAGCCCTGCTTCACAATGTGCAAACTTTTGTTTACAGAAATTGTGGTGTCCAAGTTTTAAATTTCATGAGTGTACTCTAAAGAGCCCTTCTAGGTTCTAGCCCTCCACCTAGAAGGGCTCTTATAGAGTACATATAATATGTCATTTAATGTTCTGTAGTTGTGCTTAATTACTTAGACTGTAATTATAAAAGTTATTTTGGGACTTTTTAATTAATAACCCTTAAAACAATACATGGTGTCAGGTGTGGAACTAAGTAATTATAGTCAGAAAAAGTATGTACATGTAAATTTGTTGCTTTAAATTAGTTGTACGTTTTGTCGTTGTAAAAAAAAATACGTAGTCCGCCATGACAAAACCTTTATTTAAACCGCCAGAACCTCTAATATTAGATGGGAACATATCAGACAAAGTTTGTACAACGATTTGATCTTTTCCTGACTGCATCGGAGCTAGATACCAAAAAGGAAGAGAAGAAGATTGCCATATTTCTCAACTTGATTGGAGAAGAAGGACTAGAGTTGTATAACACGTTTACCTTTAATGATAAAATAAGTAAGACCTTAGAAATTTTAAAACCAATTTCAGGAGAACTGTACACCTAAAAAATGTTATATTTGAACTTTTCAAATTTAACAGCATTACACAAGTAGGAGGTCAAAGTTTTGACAATGATGTTACCGAATTGCGTAAAGCTGTCAAAACAACTGAGTACTCAAATCAAGATGAAATGGTAAGAGATCGTATTGTCATGAGCATCTATGACAAAACTGTTCAAGAGAGATTACTTCGTGAAGCAAACTTAACGTTGCAAAAAGCTATAGACGTATGCAGAGCTACCGAAGTCAAAAATCTTACAACAAGAAATTAAGATTGATGTTGTGCCGAAAAAAACGAAGCAATGTAAATATTGTAGAGACAATCGTGTACCTAGGAGATGCCCCGCATTTAATAAAACTTGTGCGAAGTGTAAAGGCATCTGTTTGTAAAAACGGTGAGAAGAGCAAACCGAAAATAAACAAGAAAGTTCATGAATTCACGCAAGAAGAAGACGAACCTAATAACGTTGAGAGTGAGTCAGAATTTTATATTAATGCTCTTTTGAAATTAAGAAGTCAACCTGAAAAGAAAGGTACTACACCTAGTAACGTCAACGAAACATCTTGGATTAAGAAAATTATGATCGATAATGTAGAAGTGGATGTAAAACTCGACACTGGTGCAGAGGTGAGTGAACTAAAACAGATTGGCAACTTAAAAAGTCAGGTATTCCGCTAATAGCATACGGTAATCCCGAATTTAGGTTACAAACGGTAGGAGAAATTGAATTAAATTGTGCTGTAAAAGAACATTGTTTTAGAATTAAATTTATAATTGTTAATTCGAAAGATCAGATACCTTTATTAGGCTTAAATGATTGTATGCATTTAATTTTACTTAGACGAATTGATGCAATTCAGACCAATTTTAAATCACTTAAAGATGTGACAGATAAATATCCAAATGTGTTTGAGAGGCTTAGAACATTCCCAAGCAAACATCATATAACGTTAAAAGATAATGTTAGTCCTAAAATTACACCCATTAGATAACAATGTTATCTAGTCATTCATGTTTGTTCGTTTCTACGTATAGAATGTGTGTTGTATCAGAGATATTTATTTACATTTAATTGTTAATTTATTTTGTGTTTGTTTAATATCCATGTGTTTTTTACACTTATTCAAGTGGCGGACCATTTATTGGTTTTAAAGGCCTGAAGAAGTTCACATTCTGCTGCACGAAACGTTGCCTGAAAAACGTCATAGTGGTTTTTTGGTGCCCCTCCTCAACAAAGAACAATCCAATAAAAGATAGTGATGTGACTATGTATAATCATGTTAAAAAATGTGGGAACCTAGTAGAATAATAAATGATCATTCTGCGCCAAGATCATATATTGTCAAGGATAATTTAGGTAACTGTGTACGTAGGAAAATATACGATTTAAAAGTATCTTCTAATGCATACAAGGAAGAGTATAACTCAAACGATATAACTCATCTCAATGATTTAAGCAAATGTTTACAATGCAATGGTAAAGACACTAATGTGCCTAAGTTATCTTCTGAGATTCTAAAGCCTTGTTAACCATCGCATATAGTAAAGCAAATGTATAATTCTAGTAACGGAGTTACTACTCGCTCAGGCCGAATAATAAAAAGACCTGATAAACTTAACTTGTAAGAGGAAGGATGTATTATATGTGCACCGATAGGTAGCACAGATATAAATAAAATATTAATTAAGATCGCGCCCGCTTATGGTTTGGTTGTTTTTATACCGTGTGTCTCTGGCAAGACGCAACATAGGATTTTTACTATAGAAAAAATTTGATTAGATCTACTATTGCTATGAAAATTTTATACTCAATACGTTATGGCATTTTGTTGAAGTTAGAAAGAGAGAGCAAGTGTTGAATGTCTGATCTTCTTTCAAATGTAAATATTATTCTTTAAGTTTGTAAAAAACAAGTATTTAGTATTTTGTGATTTTACGAAAATTCTAATCAATGTGCAGTTGCTTTCATATTTTAATATAGCTATTGAAGCAAGCATAATAAAATAATTTTGCATAACACTTGTTCGTATTGAATTTGTTAAATTGTGTGTAAACTATTAGACATAATACTTGCATCTTGCAAGAATATGTAGGTATTTTAAAGCTAAAGCTACGGTCTGTTTTGGGCGATTAGTCGAGGCGTTTAAACGTGGCGTTTAATCGTTTAAGTTTAATCGCATCTACTCGCACCTAGTGATCTGTTTAGGTCGTCTCAGCTCTGTGATCGACTAGTCGCCAATTGGCATTTTTTAATTCAGTTCTGTAAAAATGGCTTCTAGTGAATTTGTGATTGCAACACAGTTGCTAATGGAAGAAATAGAAGACGATGACATTTTGCAATTGTCATTAATGCATAAGTCAAAGCGTAGATGGGCCCATAACATGTTTGTACAAGGAAGAAAGGAAGGATGTTTTAGTACCCTGATAATAAGACATTTAATTGACGACGAAACTAAATTCGAAGAATACTTTAGACTCACTAAATGTCAGTTTAATGAATTATTAAATTTTGTATCCGGTGACATAAAAAAAATTCTAGTAAATGCGTGAAAAGACCGATTACAGCTATGGAAAAGCTTTGTTTGGTGCTGAAGTACTTGGCTACAGAGGGATTCTATTGTTCCACGGCATTTAATTATAGAATTTCCCATAATTACATTAGCGTATTGGTACAAGATGTTTGAAAAGTGGTGTTTGAGAAGTTAGTGCCTGTTTTCTTAAAACAAGCGCCGAAAGAAGATTATATAAAAAATATTTTAATTGAATGGTTTTTGTGTAAAGTAGCAAGTGCTTCTTCTATTTTCTTAAATATACGTTGCCTTACGTTTTGTCTCTTGTTTATTGCTTCTAAAAGTTGCTCCATTACTATTCACTTTTCTCTTCCTTGATGGGGACCCTATTTATGTTTGTATCAAGTTTTCTTTTCAATTCTTCTGTTCTTTGTTAGTAGGCTTTTATTTTTGTTTACATCCAAATGTTGTGTTTGAACAGCCTCGTCGCTTTCCTCTTCTACTGGGATATTGCTTAGCGTTCTAAAAAAAGCATATCGTATGACGTATTTATAACTAAATATGTGAATAAAATTATATTACATTCTATTACACCTGGTTTGCTCTAAAAAGTTAAAAGCATGCATGTGCACTCATGTAATAGTAGGTTTCGCCGAGGAACAAATGCTCTGTTTCATATACTTCTTCTTCTTCCACTAAACATATTTCAAACTTTTCCACTGAGTTTTGCATTCTGCGACTGGAAAAATATACGGCATGAAATTGGTTCAAATTGTAACCGTTATTTTTTCAAACAAACTATTGTCATAAATAACACGTTTATTACAGAAATTTACCACTTTTGTCCATGTTTTTATCTATTATTTTCCAAACATTGTCTTGTACATTTTGGTCTTTATACGATTCATGTTTTAAATCGTACAAAGCTGGATGTGTTGACACTTCATTAATTAATTTTTCGTCTTTCGCTTTGGAAAATCGAAGCTTATTTCGTTTGGAGCTCATTCTCGCATAACACTTGGGGAGCGCGATTAGTAACCGTGCGCGTTTAATTTGCCTGACAACCAATTTTGAAGTTAGACACGTCGTCTTGTAGCGACTTGATCCGACTTGTCGCTTAAACCAGACGATCACTATGATTTGCCTTTAAATCTATTGCTGCGATTAAACGCTACGTTTAAACGCTTCGACTAATCGCCCAAAATAGACCGTACCTTTAAAGATTATTTTAAGTCAATACAGTTGATGAATATTAAGGATTATTATTATTAGATTAGTTTGGGACACCCCTGTTTTTTAGTTGACATTAGTAATTTATATGTATTGTCAGATATAGCATTTTTAGATATTAAAATCGTTTAATAAAGGCTTGATATCTACTTTTTCTATTCCACGAATTTCATTAGAGAGTACTCGAGCCACCGGGTAGGTGATCTCGAAGAAATAACATTTGGCGACCGTTACAGGACATTCGGGATGGAGAAGGTTGAAAAGTTGCTGGAACTTCAGAGGAAATCATTCCATCGTGCCTACGAAGCTATATTAGAATTACTTAAGAAGGATAGCATTGACCTGTTAGAAGTTCAAGCAAGTTTGGTACTTTTAGAACAGAAAGTAGATATTATTGCAGATTTAGATAAACAGTTCTTAGACTACCTCCTTGACTCAAGAAAGGATACTGAATCATTAGATACTGAGATAGCTTTAGCCGATGAGTACCGTACAAAGTATAATTTGTTAAAGTTAAAAGTTGAAAGATTGCTGTCTGCAGAACACATTAAAAGTGTACGTTCAGAGGCTTCAAATAGTAATTTCAAAAATAAGATAAAGTTGCCGTAAATTGAAATGAAAAAGTTTGGTGGCGAAATAAAAGATTCGTTACATTTTTGGAGTCAGTTTCAAAGGATAGATAGATGGTGATGATAAAATGGCAAAAGAAGATAAATTTTATTATTTGATACACTCGACAATTCCAAATTCTAAAGCTAGACAAATAGTTGAAAGTTACCCACCTACCGCTGCTAATTATTCTAAAGCTGTAGAGTCGCTAAAAGGTAGATTTGGTAGAAATGATATTTTAATTGAATTTTATGTTCGCGAATTATTAAAGCTGATTCTAAGTAATTTGACAAATAAAAACAAATTAAGTTATTTGTATGGTAAGATGAAGTGTCAGTTTAGGGCTTTGGAAAGTTTAAATGTAAACACAGATACGTGTACAGCGATGCTTTATCCATTGGTAGAATCCTGTCTTCCTGATGACCTTATTAAAGTATGGCAAAGAAGTAGTGATTATAATAAAACTCGTCATTAAAAGAACGTCTAAAGAGTTTAATGAATTTTCTAAAGAAAGAGGTCAATAACGAAGAAAGATATAATATGGCAGTCAGTGGTTTTGAGATATATAAGAAAAAGGAAGAAATTATCTCAGAAAAGCCAGGTTTACCTACAACTTGTGCTTTAGTTGGACTAGATACGGACAAGAAGTGCATATTTTGTTCAGAGTTACATTTATCTGAAAATTGTTCAGAAGCAGCAAAGTTAACCTATGAAGATAAAAGAAAAAACTTATTAAGAAAGGATGCCTTAAGTTCGGTCACATTGCCAAAAAATGTCAAGTTCAAGTACGCTGTTTTAATTGTTTTGGAAGACATACCGTATTAATGTGCCAGAAAAAAAGATACTCCAATAAAGTCTCAAGTGCCTGTTCCTGTAGAAAGTTCACTTTCAAATATTTGCTACACTGAAGTATTCCTACAAACTTTGAAAGTCAAGTTAATTGGTGAGAACAAAATACGATATGCAAGACTACTATACGACTCCGGTTCCAAAAAATCGTATATTACTAAAAGCGCAGCTTCTGAGATGGAATACTCTCCTTTAAGGGTTGAAGAGATAGTGCATTCGTTATTTGGAGAATCAACAACTGACGTTGTCCGTCATTCGTGTTTTAGTGCACGTGTCAGCAGTCTGACTGACAACCATATTTATAATTTCAAGGTCTTAGATCAGCAAATCATATGCACCAATATTGCCGCCATTAAAACCGGACCTTGGATTGAAGAACTTCATTCTTTAGGAATTGACGTTTTTGACATTGAAGAATGTCCAATAGATATTTTAATTGGAGTTGATGTATGGGGTAAACTGTTTACAGGAAAAAAGTATAATCTTAAATGTGGCTTAGTAGCCTATGAAACTCTTCTTGGTTGGACGTTATCAGGGAAGGTTATACAGTCAAATAATTCTTTCATCACAAACAACCTTTTAGTTACGTCATTTTTATGTAATGATCTGAACATTACAAATCTTTGGAATTTAGACGTCCTAGGTATTGAAGATCCCACAGAAAGTAAATCTAGAAGAGATATTGAAGAAGAAATAAACAAAACTTTTTAAAGACAGTTAAAATAAAAGAAAATGGTAGGTACGAAGTTTCAATGCCGTGGATTGATGGTCATCCACCACTACCAGAATATTCGGCAATCGCTTTAAAAAGACTGGAAACCCTCACTAAAAAGCTTAAAACCGAGGGATACTATGAAGAATATGACCAAGTGTTTGACGAATGGCTTGGAGAACATATGATCGAGGAGGTTACCGCTGATGGTCATTATTTAGCTCATCGTCATGTTGTTAAGTTAAACAGTTCTACCACACGCATAAGACCTAGTTTTGATGCTTCAGCCAGAGAAAAGAATCATCCCTCTCTTAACCAATTATCGAAAAGGGACTTAACTTTCTACAATTAATTCCTTCCATCCTAATAAGATTTCGTTTACACAGAATAGGTGTAATTTCAGATATTAAAAGGGCTTTTTTACAAATAAGTTTCTGTAAAACAAATCGAGATTTCCTTCGTTTTTATTGGTATGATAAACATGGAAACCTGAAGATATTTAGACATACAACAGTAATATTTGGTATTACATGTAGCCCTTTTCTTTTCGGAGCTGTGATTGACTATCATTTGAGTAGAGAGATGTTGAATTCAGAAACAAGGTGTTTCAGATTAACAGTTTTAAAACTACGTAAAAGTTTCTACGTTGATAATTGTGTAACTAGTGTCGATAGTATAGAAGAGTTACAAGAATTTATAAGAGAATCAACCGAAGTATTGGCTGATGCAAAATTTGAACTACGAGGATGGGAACACTCTAATTTCGATAACGAATCCAGTAACTCTGTAGGTTTAACTTCAGTTTTGGGGTTGGAATAAAAATCTTGATACTTTGCAAATAAATGCTGACTGGTTTAAAACAGTAAAATCGACGTAATTTCGAGAACTTTATTGTCTATAGCTCATAAATTGTATGATCCTATTGGTTTTTCAGTTCCGGTTTCCCTGCTTCCTAAGTTGTTACTAAGAAAGTCGTATCAAACTAAAATGGGATGGGATCAAGAAATAGACAGAGATTTAAAAGAAACATTTATGAAGTGGCTGAATGACTTACCTTCACTTTTTAATTTACGAGTGCCTAGATGGATACATGCAGATCCAGAGAACAAACTTACTTTACATGTAATTTGCGATGCCAGCAAAGATTCTTACGCTACAGTTATATTCTTACGATCTGAATATCAAGAAACAGTGAAGGTGCATTTAGTTTAAGCGAAATGTAGAATTAGTCCACTCAAATCAGTGAGCATACCTCGGTTAGAGTTATTAGCAGCTACGATTAGTGCAAGATTGTCTAAAAATGTAGTAGAAAATGTACCTGTTTCTTATTGGTCCGATTCTACTACAGTGTTGACTTGGATAAAAAGAAAAACTCTATGGAAAACATTTGTTTTCAACAGAATTTTGGAAATTAGAAGGTTAACTTAAAAAGATTGGTTTTATGTTCCAAGTGAAATCAATCCAGCAGATCTGCTTTCTAGAGGTTGTTATCCAAAACAACTAATAAAATCAAAATGGTGGAAGGGTCCTGATTGGTTAAAGAAGCCCTCAGATTATTGGCCTGATCAGAAGTTTACCTGTAACGAAGAAGTCGTTATAGAAGAAAAAAGGAAAGGTGTAATATTCTCTTTCTTATGTTTAGAAGATGATGATTCTGATTGGTTCTACAAGTTTTCGTCTGACAAATTTGAAAGGTAAACATAAAAAGTCAGGTTATTTATTAATGTCTGAAGTTGTCACAACGGAAAGAGCAATTATCAAATTGATCCAGTTACAATTTTTTACTGGAATCGAGGATTAGAAGTTGAGAATGCTTTGTCTCTTTGAACACGAAAATGGCTTAATAAGACTTACGACGAAAGTGTCGGACAAGAAAGACATTCGTACTTTCCGATATCCCATAATTTTACCCTCCAAACATCCTGTAATTAAGAAATTAATTAGTTATGAACATGCACGATTTCATCATGTTGGTGTACAAATGCTGCTTAGTATGTTACGAGAGCGTTACTGGATATTAACCGGAAGACGAACCGTAAAATCTGTTGTAAATAGTTGTGTTATTTGTCGACGTTTTAATTCTAAAAGATTAGAAGTTACACCCACTCCTCTGCCTTCAACGAGAGTTCGTGAAGCATCTATTTTTAAAGTAATTGGAATTGATATGGCCGGACCTTTATTTTTAAAATCAAGATAAAAGTGTTGGATCTGTATTTTTACTTGCGCAGTGTACAGAGCGATACATTTAGAATTAGTAGCATCTTTGTCTACGGATGTTTTTCTACAAGCATTTCGTAGATTTATTGCAAGACGGGGTAGGCCTACCATAGTTTACAGTGACAATGGGACTAATTTTGTTAGCACAGAAAATGCATTTAGTAAGTTGGACTGGCAGAAAATTTGTAATTATAGCTCTGTTGAAAGAATTGACGGGCGACACATACCGCAAAATAGTCCATGGTGGGGTGGTTGATGGGAAGTGTTAATAAGGTCAGTTAAAAATATTTCAAAGAAAATGATAGAAAGAAGAGCTTTCCTGAATTTTGAGGAACTTACTACTGTTCTTTGTTAATGCGAAGCGGTGATAAACTCAAGACCATTAACCTATGTGGGAGAAGACAACAAAGATCTTGTAGCTTTAACACCGTCAATGTTCCTACAAGATATCAAAGAAGTCGAGTACCAGATGTAGATAATTTAGAAGGTATGGACTTAAGAAAAGGTATAGATATAGATTAAAAATTAAAAAAGACTTACTTACGAGGAAGATTTCGAAGTGAATATCTTGGTAATTTAAAATGGTTTAACAATAGAAAACCTGTACGGGAAGTTAAGATTGGGGAAGTAGTTTTGATAGGATGTGATAACAAAAAACGTTTTGACTGGCCTCTGGCTTATGTAGAAGAACTTATACCTGGTAGAGACGGTAAAATTAAAGACAGCAGTTGGTCATGTCTTTAGACCATTACAGAGAATTTATCCAATTGAAGTCTGTTCCGAACAACCTGAAATGTACGGTCAAAATATTGTAGCAGCCGAAACAGAAGAACATTTTGGAGAAGACAGTATTGACTCCCCGGCTTTATATCACACGAGATATGGTAGAAGGATTAAAATTCTAGAACGGTATGACAGTTGAATCACCGTCAAGTAAAGTGATTCAAGGCGGGAGTATGATGAATATTAAGAATTTTTATTATTAGATTAGTTTGGGACACCCCTGTTTTTTTAGTTGACATTAGTAATTTATATGTATTGTCAGATATAGCATTTTTAGATATTAAAATCGTTTAATAAAGGCTTGATATAGTCGGATTCACCGGGTTTTAGGTATGACTCATTGCAGTAAACTATGATAATCGACGTGACACAGTTTTCTGTTTCTGTAAATAAAAATATCAGCAAAATGCAATTGAGAAACGTATGTCGTGCCGTTTATTCTATGTGCAAGCAAGAAAACGTACGTCGAATAATTTTCTTTGTTTACATTGTCATAACCTTACATTCGTACTTCAAGTTGCCACACCGTTTTCGAATTTTTTCATCTTTTCTTTATTCAAATCAGTATTTTTCAATACTAATCAATTATTATATCGAGGCAGATTAAGTAAGTACATGGTATTAACAATAAATTAATGATTATTATGATAGCATAGGAATAGTTGCAATGCCAAAGAAATTGGAAACCGAAGCAGTCATTATGAAAGTAATGGACTATTTTATGCGAGAACGTGACAACGGTGCTGTATTGTTGCCTTTCACGTCAGTTATGCAGGTATTTTATGAATTAAAATACTATTTCATCTTACGGCTTGATTCATTATAGCGAACTGCAGAAGCATGTGGCGTTAACATAAATACTGTATCTTCGATTAAAAAAGAAATGAAGTGAAGGGGAAGAACCTGTAGTGCAAAACAAAACGTAGGAAGTCAAAGTCTTGTGACGTTGATAACTTCGTGAAAGATGTGGTTAAACGTACAATTTATAATATGCATAATAATCGTAAGTATTGCTCAAATTAGTTTTTTTATAAGTAATTATGAATAATATAGGGCAACATGTTACTGTTGCAACATGAAATTGCTACCGCTGGTGTATTCAACTTTAGCAAAAGTGGATTAACAAGACTCTTACATAATATTGGATTTTCCTTTAAACTTGATGATGGCAGACGTGGTTTATTTGAACAAAACCACATTGCAGCAAGTCGTGTTAGATTTTTACGAGAATATTTTCCTGAGAAGGATCTTGCATTGTATGACCCTGTATATATGGATGAAACTTGGATATTTAGTAGAGGTTCACCAAAAAGGAGTTGGCATGATGCTTCTAAACAAAGCATAAAGAAAAAGCCACTTGGAGAAGGCAAAAGGTTTGACCCTGATTTTATACTTACAAGTAATAAATTAAAATTTGGTTTTAGGTTTATTGTTGTACATGCAGGAAACAGGAACGGCTTTATTTCTAATGCTTCACTTCTATTTTCATCTAAATCCCCAAAAGAAGATTATCATGGTGACATGTGTGGAGATTTGTTTAAGAAATGGTTTGAAAATGATTTGATACCAAATTTAACAAAACCTAGTTTAATTATATTAGACAACGCCAGTTACCATTCAACACTAAAAGAAAAAATACCCAATGCTTCCTCGACCAAACATGATTTGTGTACATTTTTATTAAAGCATAATGTAATGCATGATTAAAGCAAATGTAATCCATAATGTTAAAACGAGAACTTTTACAATTAGTTAACGAAAATCCAAAACCGAAAATTTATGAAATAGATGAGCTTGCACTTAGAAACGGCCATAAGATACTAAGATTACCTCCGTATCATTGCCAATTTAACCCAATCGAATTAATTTGGGCTAATTGCAAGGAGTACTATAATAAAAAAATTGGAGAGTTGAATTCACAGTACACCGATGAACATGTACGAGAAGTGTGGAAACAATCCCTCGAAAGAATAGATGGTACATATTGGACGAAATGCATTCAACATGCTGAAAAAGAAATGAAGAAGTGGTGGGATATTGAGCAGCGGTTTGAACTTGTGGAACCCTTAATTATTAGTATAGGTTGTAATGAAAGTTCAAGTTCGGAATATGGGGCAGATGAATCTGATTAGATCGGATCCTTTTTTAATTAGTTTTTATGACGTTGATTGATTTTGCGTTACAATACAGTAACCACTATGAGTAGATGAGTGTACAGTCAATAAAACTGTATTTAAATCAAATAATTGTTAAATTTCAGTTAAATAGGTACCTCAAAACTAAATGTTGCATTTAACACTAAAGTAAAATTATTTTAAGAAGTATACGTGGACATCTTGTTCGCATACATTAATGTAACATTTCCAACTGTACAAATATATAAATAAATTATAATTATTATAACTTCCCACAACCTTTATTCAATGACACAATTTAAAAAAATAAGAGAAAATTTCTGGTCGAAAACAACAAATTTATGATTATTTTAATTAGTTTGAAACAGCTGATCAAACTGAATTGACAGATTACACAAAAATTTACAGTAGGAATTATTTATTAGTTACGACATACGAGCCTGGATTGATGCATACAATTTGTAGCGATGAGTCATACATAAAACCCGGTGAATCCGACTTTATCTACTTTTTTTTTTTTTTTTTTTTTTTTTTTTATTTTTTTATTTTATTTTATTTTTTTTTATTTTTTATTTTTTTTTTTTAATAAATATTTTTTTTATTAATTTTTTTTTTTTATTTAATTTTTTTATTTTTTTTTTTTTTTTTTCTATTCCACGAATCTCATTAGAGAGTACTCGAGCCACCGGGTAGGTGATCTCGAAGAAATAACAACAGTTGTTATTATAGATTAAGACAGATATTTCGATTAGTATGGATTGAGTAGTTTGTCTCTACCACAGGTCTCTACCGATAAACAGAAGTTGATTTCTAAGGACTATTTTCGGAATCAACGAAGTAAAGTATAACCCAGAATTAGATGTGTTATACATTTTTAGTTTCTTGATCGTAAAAAATTTTAAACTCATGGGATTAATGAAGATTTTTAAAAATGCCCGATTAAGGTTTTTAATGTTAGTGTAATAATGCTATTTCTCTTTTGACTTTCTATTTTAGGTTTTACTAGAATTCAGGAGCCAACAAACAAGATAACAAAATTATTATTTTAAATCCATCGAAGAACAATTGTAAGAAATGTTGTAATTTCAAATACGGTTTTTTATTAAACGTGATTGTCGTTTTAAGTTTTAATTACATCGTATTAAAAATTATTTTCTATAAATGTGGTAGTAGTTCTGAAAAGGATCGATTTGTTTGTGGATATACAGAAGTGAAAGCTAATCGGTATAACATGCAAAGTGCTTGCTTAACAACTGGTTAAAATGCTCTCCATTTACTGTTAAATAGTGCCCCAAATAGAAGTTTCGTTGCACATTTGCAATCATATTTGCTGGTATATTGAAGCAAACTTCCACAATTTTATCTTTTAAAGACTCAATTGTGTCGTGGGTTCTGTCGGTATAAACCTTCGAAGATATGTAAGGCCATAAAAAGAAGTCGTTGGAAAACAAACCTGGAGATCTTGATGGCTAAGTAACTTCCTCACCTCTTCCAATCCAGGTTCTAGGAAGTGCTTAATTTAAAAGTTGTTTAATTTGATTCGCATTACGTGCTGGACACCCATCATGCTCATACCGCAAACTACATTGAGATTTAACGAGCATTCATTATCTCCATTAATGTTTTACAAAATTTTGCCTTTTATCAGCATCGGTTTATGCTTTTTAAAATTTTATGAACTTGGCACCTATTTACACCACAGTCGATACTTAGTTGTCGAAAACTAATATTAGGGTTAAGTTGCACAGCACCAAGTACATTGATTTCTTCATCGTTGTCCATCTTCGGGTTTTGTTGAACCTGCTTTGGACGCTTGTGTACACTGCGGTTTCTCTGCAGATCCGGAAAAAGTGCAGCAAAAACAAAGCAGAAGTGTTTCTATAGCTTTCACCTCTGTATACTCCCTTAACCATTTGAACTTTCTCAGGGATTGTGTACACACTCATTTTCAAAATTTAAATTAGAGAATATTACAATAAGGAACACGCAATAACAATTAATTGTAACGTATACGTCAATACGAAAATTTCATAGCCTTAGTGGATCAATTCAATTTTTTTCTATAGTGAAATTCCTATGTTGCGTCTTGCCGGAGACACCCGGTATATGTCAATGTAGAGTATTTATGTACATGTCATTTAATGTTCTGTAGTTGTGCTTAATTGCTTAGACTATAATTATAAATGTTATTTTGGGACTTTTTAATTAATAACCCTTAAAATAATACACTTCGAAAGTCGACTATAGAAATCGATCGCTTGGAAAAGTAAAAAGTATATTTGTAAATATTTCAAGAATAGGAAAATCTACTTCCTTTTGGTTAGAGAGATTATGTTCAAAATCTACACAAATTAATGGTATTATAAATAACAATTATACGTCTAGGTTCGACCAGCCGTTTTTTATTTTATTTTGTGTTTACATACGGACTGACGGCTGCCAATCAATCAGACCAAAATTTTTGTTGTTTCATTATAATGCACTAACTCTAATTCGTCAGAAAAGGGAGAAAGGGAAATTTGGAGACTATCGCGTAACTCCCCATCTTATTTATAAGGTGTGAAGTATTAACAAAAAAATTAGGAAGCATTAGTAACATGTAACATAGCATAGCTAGTTTAATAATTTAGTTAGTATAAGTATTCCTATATTTGCAAAATCAAACATGTTTTTAATGAAACCATTATTTTATTATAAACTTTTATTTCTCAAAAACTGAATTAACTTCGTATTGAAATAAATTAAAGTTTGTATTACCATTAAATAGTCAATTACATGAACAGCATGCATGCTAAACAAAGAAAAATATAGAATTAATGTGAAAAATGCACTAATTGCGTATTAATAATAATTTTACAGATTTTCAATAATTCGACGTTAAATTACTTGACTAGCAACAGTTCGTTGCAATATTATAATATATTGAATGTCAACATTCATAAAATCGACAACCCACGGGAATACTAAACTCGAGAACTTTTTATTAAATGCCTCAAGGAATATCAAAAACTTTGATTTTCTAACCGAAAATTTTACTTTATAAGAGTTTTAATACACTAAATTCCAATGTGGTTCAAAACTTGTAAGTAATGCAAAACTAATAAGCTTCAGTCAACAATGAATTCTCCGTTTAATTGCAAAAGTAATTTTTTCTTAAATACAGGAAGTAGCTATTTTTTGTTTTACGTGCTAAAAGCTTTTAAAAACCTATATAATACTTTGTTTAATGCATATATTTCAGGGAAGGAACATGCTAACGCAATATTCTTTATTCAACGTAATTGCATTGCAAACACTGACATCAATATGTTTAAAAAAATGAAAACGAAAAACGTTTTGTGGAAATGCCACAAAACTTTTACAATTCTATTAAAGTTCCGAGATGCGAAAATAAGAAATTACTATTATCTAGAAAGTTGATGATAACAACATTAATATTCATGTCTTGAGTGTTATTATTCTTCATTTGAATGTTTATTGCATAGCAAATAAGAAAAAAAATGCTCTTAAAAATATCGTTTCTAACTTTCTTCGACTCATTTGTTTTATTCTATATTAAAAAATGTTGCTAATATTATAATATAATAAATATTATACAAACAAACAAGTCATAAGACTAGAAACATATGAAAGCTGTGTTTTTATTAAAAAAAGCACTGAAAATTCTTAAGTATAAATTCCGAAGATATTAAATTGCTCGACATAATTTAGCTGTCATGTCCAAAACCGATGCTCTAAATTATATTAAATTACGTTATTTTCTTCAAACTAAATTTACTTTTGTTCCGTTCTTCAACGTTTCCGATTATAAACACGCCTAATTAACTTTGTACGTAGGAAAGTAAAACTTTTCTATTAAAAACGGGACGGAAAAACGTGAAAATTGAAAAAATATTGAATCACCGATTGATTTTTAAAAATAACTTACCCCAAGAAATTTATTTTACTTTATAAACAAAATTTGTTGTAACGAAATCGAAATATTGCTGATATGGGTGTATCGCAGTCAACAATTTAAGCAGGTGATGTGACTAATTATAAGTAACCCCTTTCTTTGCAAAAATATTCTAAATAATTTAATTCCTTTTATTACAACAATACGAAAAATATAAACGTGTGGTAATTATGTTTAAGTCTATAAGTTTGTGTCAACATAGACATGTTGAATGAAAAATGATTTTTTTAGTAAGGGTGTTTGGAAATTTCTTCTAAAATACCGAATTTAAGTAAAAAATGGAAATTATAAATTTGTTTGCTTATCTGTTTAAATAATTGTTTTTATGGCAAGTAGGGCGGTTCGTCATTATTTACAAACGCTTATCGTTCCACTTTTTTTCTAAAATCGACCGCTTTTTTTAAAAAATAACATCCTGTGGGGTTACGTAACTTATGTCTATTAAAGTTGTGTGTTACGTTACAAAATATATAAAGTTCAAAACTTATGTTTTCGTCGCATTTATTCCGTTGAATTTCAATTATGTCACGATATTATAACTTTAAGTTTTCTAGAAAAATTATGGCAGATAATTTGTTGAATTACTACGTCGCTGCTTAAGCATTCAAATTATTTCTTAATATCAGAACACGCGACAATAACATCGTGTAAATTATCTATTTAAAGAACTTAGTTTGTTCCTCAACTTTATGTTATTATGAAAAAAAATTAGTTTTTATTTTACATTTTCTGAAATAACGAACTTTTTCTTTTTATAGCACATTTGTTAACGCAGCATTGCATTAAATTTAGGTACACGATTAAAAATAAAATTTTTGATTTTGTTATCACACCACGACTACAATACACACAGTTCAATTTGAGCCTTCAATGCACAAACAATAAAAAGTTCCTTTTATTTTCTTATCCTTAAGTGCGAGTGTTTGTGAATCAAAGACAATTAATTACCGGTCGGTAACTTCAGTTATTTCGTCGATTAAGGTGAATCCATATTTTCTATTACACAAATAATTGGTCCTTCATTTTAACCGAATCAGCGACTGTGAGCAACATGCTCAACATTACTATAAATTTTGTTTCGAAATTAACGGAAATATTCAAGTTTCCTTAAAACTATTTAAAAGTTTGCATATGCAAAGAAAAAGAAATTAAATATAATATAACGAGTGTTCAAATAAAAAACTGGGATGGATAATTTAATTATTTTTAGAGTGTACAATACGGTACAGCAAAATAACGCGTGCTGGCGTTAAAACCTTAAAATGTACAGAAATAACAACAAGACCAAGCAAAATTGATAAATAACAATAGTAGCAATGTCGAGAAAATCTATTTATATAAAGAATGTTAAATAAAATGTCATCACAAGAAGAAATTTTATCATATTATTTTAGATTGAACAAACATTTTTTACCTCAAATTAGGGGAGGTGTATTATTTCAAAAAATAAACAAGTACTTAATCTCATTTCTGTTGAACGTAACGCGAAACTTCGGAATTAAGCTGTGATGGAAGCATTGAATTAAAAATGATTTCAAAAATAATTGTGTACAATTATATATTATTGTATTAATTACAAACAACCATTATTAAAAAAAAATGTTCCCACATGATAATGGTGAGAAACGTTCTAAAAGAGTCCAGAGTTGTGACCAACACGAAAATAGTATTTTGCGTTGCATAACTACAAATCTTATTATAAGATAAGTAATTACTTAAATATGACAATCACGTGACATTAATTGTTTTAAAAATATAACGATATCAATTATACCTACAAAAGAAGTTACGGAAAAAAATTTTATTTGATTTATTCTTCTTTTTCGAGCAAAACTTTAAGTTTGAATTCCATTCTTTTAAACGTATAAACGGAGAGCGAACAAGCGGTAGTCTTAAATAACCAGATGCCTGAACCCGTCTGAAAGGTTATCTTTTGAGAAAACAATTATATTTATTGAATCTGTTTTGCTTTTACTGTTTCTATTACAATTTTTTTAAGTTGCGACGCACATTCTATAGGCTGTTAGACATTTACTATATTTTTTGAGTTAAATGTTTTAGGTTGATGCACACTTTAGGTACTCATTTACACGTTTGTATCGGAACGATGTCGAATTCTGGGGAAACGGTTGTTTTTTTTAATCGTCCTGTATTAATTGTATTTCTTGGTATATTAGGTACATTTTTAAAGGTGATGGTTGCAAACGGAGATACTGGCATATTTTCAAAAAAAAAGTTTACAATTACTTTTCAATAATTGGAAAAAAATAAACGGTCAAACAATAATTTGAAAAATAAATAAAATTCTATTCGCGCATATTTTTCACTTTCCACCTACTTTTTTATGGCAGAAAAATTAATTAATTTAATTAAGTAAATATACAGTATGTCCTAAATTGAGTAGGATTGTACGGCTACTTTGTTATTAATAAAGATGCAATTTGGGCTACATGAGCCCAGTTTATTATGGTGCTTCAGATTCTGCTAAAAATTTAAAATTTCGAGCAGTTCAAAAGTTATTCGGAAAAACTCGGCTTTATCGTAATAGTTATAAAAAAAACTTTAAACAAAAATTTCTTGTATAGTTAAAAATAAAATAAAATAAAGTAATTAAGTACTATTAACAAAAAATATTGAATCTTGTGCGACATGTTTACGTAAACACGTTAACACGCTCCCTATGTAGAAAATAAATAAAAGTTAAAGTAAATGAAAAAATAGCAGAAGAAGGATATAAGTACAATACATTACTGTATAGATGGTATCTGGCAAACATTTAGGTCTAATTAAATATTATCGTGTAGTGAAACTTTAGAAAGGTTTAGTTCGATTACAAAATTGTCTTGTAGAGAAAATTGATCAACACGAAGCGAACATGTAATGAGAAGAGTTTAGAAATAAATGAAAATAACATTCAAAAATATGACTATGGCAATAGCATTACAAATTTTACCAAATTTCATATTTGACTGTATTGTTCTGGAAAAAGAAATAAAACTAAATAGAAAAAACAGATGTTTGGTATGTGGCAATCGTGTTGTGAAATAATTATCAGTACTTTGGAGGTAAAGAATTGTATCTTGTTATTTTGTTTGAAATGGAATCATACTCAGGGTTGGAATTCTGTGATGGTAAAAGGAATAATTATAATAAATATTTTTGTTTTCAAACACCTTTGACCTACTATTTTTTTTTGCTAAATTTTCACTCTTTTACAAACGGTTACTGTTGGTAGCTGAACTAAAAGTCTATTACTACCTCTCTAAGCAGAAGTAATAGTAAGTTGCTAACGAAAAAATTATTTTGAAATCGAACGATAGGTGCGTGTTGATGTTAAACAATATATCCATTATTAAATTTATGGCAACTTTTCTTTTTTTTGTATATAAACGACCTTGGAAGAAAATACATCATGTTTTATTTGGACTAAAACCAATACTTTTTCTGACGAGTTTCTAAGTATTGCTATTGGCAGTAGAACTAAAAGTACTTTTACTGACGCACTAAGCGAACGTATATCTTTGATTATTGTTGTGAATAAAATCAGTGACAATTGCTAATTATATTTATTTTCTCGTTTTATGTTTATACTAGTTTTCGTTTGTTACCACATCTGTGTATTTATATTTTTTTTAATTATACACCTTATAGAGGGTGTCGCAAACTTCTGACATCGAAGGATAACTTAGTTAATAAAAAATATGTATTTGTCACATTTACTACAGTTAATGAGTTTATATTTTATAATTATTTTTGATTATACAGAGTGTTCCAAAGAGTCTTGGCAGAATAAAGATACTTTTTTTAAATAGAACATACTATATTTACTTTGAAGTTAGAAAATATTTCATCAAGAGCTTTAAAAAAATATGGGATGTCAAGGTATAAAACAAGGTATTTTAGAAGGTATCGCGAATTATAGATAAAAATGACACCTACTTTGATGCTCTGATTTTCATGTCATTGTGTATAGTGTTAATTACATTTATTATTGGAAACTTTATTGATACAGAGCGAAAAAAAAAATTCAAACCAAGCACTGTCTCAAAATTTTTAAATGTATGTCATTTTAGGGATTGCTAGTCCAAGTAACTTGAAGTAATTTAACATATATTTTTATTAACATGTTATTTCCATGTGTTTAATGTTAATTACTCGTATGTTCAATTATTTCACATTGTATAATCAAAAAAATGTTTAAATGTACACTTAGAAATTGTACTAAATGTGACAAATTTTGAAAGTAATATTTTTTTTCCCAATGATGTTTTCTCTAATCCAATGTAAGAAGTTTGTACCACCCTGAATATAAGAATGATCTTCAGAGTACTATTACATAGTGAGAATTAAGAGTCTGTTGCCCCCTTATAGTTTTAACCTAAAATGTACAAGAACTTTTATGAAAAACTCAAGATACCTTAATTTCAGCACGTAAAATACAATATTTTTTGGTTTTTATAAAATATTTACCGCTTCCTTCAACTTATACCCTACATAGTATGATATATCGTTCAAAAGCTAATTAATTGTACCAACAATCCCTAAATATAATAGGGTGATTCATTTAAAAATATTGAGATATTGCCTGGTTTGCATTTTGTTTATGCTGCCACAACTTTTTGGAACACTCTGTATAATCGAAAATATCTTTAAAGTATACTCTCAGTAACTGTACTAAATATGACAAATTTTGAAAGTTATATCTTTTTTATTAAAAGTTTTGCTAGACCGACAATAACAGAAAAGTTGTAAAGAATTAAATTTTACATGGATCAAGAGGAAAATATACATGGTGTTCCACTATATTTGATAAAATTGTTCATTAAATCGTGGACAGTTAGGGTAGTTACCACCCTAAGTGTGAATAAAACTTGAATTTGATATTTCAAATAATAACCTAAAAAACGTGAAATATCTGGAAGTCGATATTGACCGAAATAAATGTTTAAAAATTGATATATAGAAAATTATGTCATTTTTTGAGTAATAATCGTATACATAAAGTCATCATATTTTTCAAGTAGATTCAGAATAAAAAATATATGTTTATATCTAAACTATCAAAGTTGACAAGTGGTCTATGAAAGTATAATTAGAAATATTTTCAAATTGTAGTAATATAAAAAATTTAAACTTTCATGAAAGTGAACTAGTGATTTTAAAAATTAATAATTTAAGGGCAATTTTTGTGTTAAAAAAATTCCAAAACTTGAATCGTGGTGAACACGAATTTGTCTCTAAAAGGAAAAAACTATACGTCAAAGTATGTATATTTCTACTGTGAAAATTTTTGCTGATATGTTTACTAAACCTCTGAGCTCGTAGCATATAATAAACCCATTAAATAATAAATAATTGTGCTAATAAATTGTGAGTACAATAATAAAATCGAATGTAATTGCAATGTAGATTAAATAAGACTTTATTTTTTTTACTTTTTGTTGACAACGATGCCGAGCAACCTAGCATGTAATGTATAACACGTTTGTGTGAAAGGCTCGTATGTACTTCTTGAGAATGAAACGATTGTTGTTTATGTTGTAAACTTTACAGTTCGTGCATAAGTCTTAATTCACACGCTTGTATCATAAGTAACTGTTATCAATAATTAATACTGCTAATTTAATTTTGGTAGTAGTAATTTAGATTGCATTTTTTGTTTGGATACATTTTAGTTGAAAATTAAAAATAATTATTAATATAAATACGGTGACAATTTACCCGCTAGTTATGACAAAAAAATTATTTGATGATGATCAACATAGCCTGTGTACTTTTTTCTCACGTTGAAACCCGTATCTGTTATAGTCGTGAGGTGTTTACCGAATGGCAAATTAAATTTTTATCGTATACTTATTTCACTTATCTATTGGTGTTAAAGAAATATGGAAGACTTTCAGTATGTCTGAAGTACAAATCTCAATAACCTAGGTCGATGTTACGCTAAATCATATTTTGACAGTTTGTTTACATTGTCAATTTTCCCTGCTTTATTGATGTAAACGGCCATAAATCTCTTTTAAAAGTTGCACTCAATTAATGGTAATAAACATATTACGATATTTTGAAGATAAACGTGATTGCAAATGTACCATTGACTTCCATTATACAGGTTTGTTTTTATTTTCGTGTTTCTCTAACGTGAAATATAGGTGGCCCTTTAGCGCGAGGAAGGTGGATATCTTGGAAAACATTGCGATTTCGCAACTACAGCGAGTTGTTCACCTTTCCAATCTCTGGGTTTTGAGTAATCAGTTATTTAAATTGAACTCCCTAAATTTACGGATAACTTGATTTTGTTAAATAGCACCACCTCATTTTTTACGAGCCGTTGAACGTGGAATTTAATAAGCTTTTTAATAATAAAGTTGTAGAAATCTAACTCTTACAATTTTTCGCGGATTTTTAAGTAAGAGTTAGATACCTACAATCTTATAATTAGAAAGCGTATGAGATTCTACGTTCAACGGCACATAAAAAATTACGTGGTGCCATTTGAAAAAATCAAGTTATCTATAAATTTAAAATTTAAGGAGTTTAATTTAAAGAACTGATTACTCAAAACCAGCGAGGATGGAAAAGTGAACAACTAATAGCTGCAGTTAGACGCTTTAATCGCAGTTGAATAAATTCCAGGATAACAGAGATATTTAATTTATTCGAAACGTAAATTTTTCCGGAAAAAGTGAAACAATGCGAAAACCCTCCATTTTAGACATTATGTATAAAACTCCCATTCGACTTTCCCAAGGAATCCAAATTTGTAATAAAAAATTAGTGGTCCCGTTTAAAAAAACATTACTTTGGTATGTCGCACTTTTAAGGAACACCCTGTATAAACAAAAATAATTTTAAAATGTGGAGCTCATTGATTTGCACAACTTTTATTTTTTTCTAACCCTAATATTTTCCGAGATATCCACCTTCCTCGCACTAATGGGCCACCCTGTATAATTTATATTTTAGAGAACAGCGGAAGCATGTTGATTTACTGCAAAAACTGTAACCCGTAGTGGTCATTGAAATGTAAAAAACCTGTCAAGTGAGTTAATCTGCAGAAACGATTCATTTGACATTCAATTCAATAGCGCCGTAAAAATTTGAACGTAAAGTGGGGTGTGATCGAGGACACAAATAATAAAAAATAAATCCCTTACTATAAATAAATTTATTAAATTAGGTTACAATTTGAATAAAACAACAAAAGAAATTACGAAATACATTCGTTTTTTTTGCTTAATGTCAATAGTAGACTCGTCCGTTTCATTTTCGTTCACGGCGCAGGTCACGTGACAGGTTCTTTACATTTCAATCCGCTTCTACCAAAGGTACGGTTACTAAATATGCCTAAATGCAATAATCAACCAGATTCTTCTCAAAAACAAGATCAAGAAGATTGATCAACTAGCAGAAGAATCGAAAAAATAGAAAGTATTACGTTTCCCACCGTATACATAAAAATTCAAAATAAATAGTTTTCAAAAAATTATTATAATATTTTATGGTATCATTATTACCAACTTGTGTACTAAAGCTACTTTAAAATTATACATATTTCACACTAAAAGCAATTGTATTTTCAGACACAAAGAAACAAAGCTAGACCTGTATTTGGAAAGTCTTGAATGGTACGTACCTCAGCGATAAATAATTAAAACACCTCATGCAATAACGATTATATTACACGTACAGCAACATTACTTAATAATTAAACAATTACTTAATTACAGCTTAATAGGTACAA
Source organism: Abscondita cerata (assembly GCA_030710515.1). Taxonomy (NCBI): domain Eukaryota; kingdom Metazoa; phylum Arthropoda; class Insecta; order Coleoptera; family Lampyridae; genus Abscondita; species Abscondita cerata. Next base: position 192,664 of record JALBCR010000073.1, read on the forward strand.
GAAACATACATTTCCGAAAACAAAAAGTAAATTAATTAAATTTGGATGCATGCAAGGAAAATGAATTAGATATAGAATATAACAAAACGCAAAATAATTACTTCAACTTTTACTATAGATAGATACTCATAATAGAAATAAGTAAAAGAATCTGGATGAATAGATATTCTACGAACTAAAGCTACCAACAAAATCACGTAAAAAGGAAAAAAAAGAACGCCAAGCGTTGATGTATAGTGTTGGTTACAATATTCTTTTTTTGTTTTATTATAACAAACACCAAAGAAATTCGAAACGAATAAGATTACGTTTTTCTTAGCATTTTTGGCGTATTTGCTTTTATTATACTGCTTTGAAGAAACTTTAAAAACTTACTACAACTTGAAAGACTTTAATATTTCAATTTGTAACGACGAGTGATTTCTTTAGAAGTAGTGTCAGATTACATTTGTAAATGTATATTTCATTAAAATTTGTACAACAAAGAAAATCTTTTATCGTGTTCATTTAATCAGTATTGATACTTAAAATCTTTATGTAATTTTCAAAAACATGATGTAAATTTGTTATTTACTTATTTTAACATGATTTTTCCAACTTTTGAAAATTATAGTAAGTATAACTTATGTCACTTGTTCCATCTCGTCAAAATAAAAAAAATATTAATAAATTATTAAAAAAAATGTAATAAAACTTATAGTAGCGAATTTGTTGAAATATGTCGAAAAAACCTCAACTTTTTTTTTTGTTGCTATTTTTGTTTCAATTACTTGCTTCAATGACTTGAAAGTATGTAATCGTCAACTGTTGCAATAAATAAAATTATGTCAGTTCGTCATAGTCCGGAAAATAGTAATAACTGAAAACCATAATCAAGTACCTCCCGTAATGTGTTTCGTAGATGTAAGGGATGCTGTATATTTAGATTCCCAAAAATAATAAAATTGACTAATGACACTGTAGTTAAAATTGGTAAAGACAAGATTTTGAAAATCATTGGTAGCACATTTCAACCGCAAATAAGTACTAAAATTTTGTTTGAAAAATTTATTAGAGAAAACGCCCTTCCGATTTAGAAGCATAGGTAGTTTTTCTCATTTTGTTTGAGATGTTTGAATATTATCCATATTATTTTCCAAAAGAAGAAGAGAAGTGATGTTGATACTATATTCTAATATAGAATTTTGTCTAAGATTCTTAATAGTTTATAATATTTAAGAATAAAAAATTTACAATAATAATTTTTAAAATGACAAAATCTAGTACTAATCAATAATCCGAACAGGGTAGGGAAAATTTTTTCCACGACATACTTAGAAAACGGACCTTTCTTCTCTACAAATAGTGAGGAAATTGGTTTTTCCTCATTAGCGAGGAAAATAATGTCGTGTTTCAAAAATGCCTCTTTGAAAAAATGTTAGAATGTGTCATTAGAACTATATGCGCCTAGTACTTAGTTAAACAATTTAATTTAGTATTCAATCAGGTTTCTTTAATTTAATATCTCATATTTCGACTCTTAAACATTGCTACTCTACATTTATTGGTTAGAATTATGCGGCTGCGCTGACAGATTGAGATCACACCGATACTATAGAATACTGTAGCGAAACTATTGAGACCCACCTATTATCAACTTTTGCTTTTACGTACGAAAATGTGACAAAATTCTGTAACAATAAGTTAAGTTTTCAATAAATATTACTTCTTTCATTAGGTTGTTTTTTGAAGAATGTCGTGGAAAAAAAGTTGTGTCTAACACATGAGGAAAGAAAAAGGATCGCTTTCCTCACTTGTTGGACAAATAACTACTTTTTTACTCTCGCATAAATATCTACGTTTTTCTTCACAGTTAATTGCAGTCAACTGAACGTTTATGATTTCATTGGATATGAAATCGACCAATCACAATTTTAAGAATTAAGACGGCTATTCTTTATTAAAAGTCAATTACTGATAATATACAAAAGTAAATTATCAGGAAACATTTAGATGGTTTACAATGCCAAAACGCATATTTTAACATAAACATAAAAATTGTTACTGAAAAATATTGTTTTAATTGCAAAAACCTAGAAATATTAAACTGTATAAAGTTGGCAGCACAAATTTTACTTATGTATAAGATGTGAAAAAATCAACCTTCTAAATGTTTCACGGTTTCCTTTCAGACCTGCGTTACAAACGGGTACATACAAAAGCATCCGCTATTTAGTAGTGCTGATCATATTTAGGCAAACGTTATATTTAATAAGTAAAATATGTGTCTTGCGACATCTCGTGTAAACATTGACACGTATGAATAGTATAAACTAAGAGAAATGCCAACAGTTAACTGTAACGGCATGTGTTAAAGTGCAGCGCATCTAAGCGATAGCTTAATGCTTGTAACACATGTTGCCGATAAAACCAAGATAACTTGTACAAAAGTATACCGCACTTAAGTATGCACCTCTGATGAGCTCACAATAAGAGTGAAATGCTGCATCAGGTGTTCTTTTGTTGCGTGTGTACTTCTGTACATTATCTTGGTTTTATCGGCAACGTGTTACAAGCATTAAAGCTATCGCTTAGATAGCGCTTTGCACTTTAACACACACATGCTGTTACAGTTAATTGTTGGCATTTTTCTTAGTTTATACTATTCATACGTGTCATCGTTTACACGAGATGTCGCAAGACACACATTTTACTTTTATGTTCATTGCTCCACGAGAGCTTAAAAGACCAACCGCCGTCTTAGGCCAGCCGTATCCCGCACTTAAGTATACACCTCTGATAAGCTCACAATAAGAACTGAAATGCTGCATCAGGTGTTCTTTTGTTGCGTGTGTACTTCCGTACAAGTTATCTTGGCTTTTATCGGCAACGTGTGTTACAAGCATTAAAGCTATCGCTTAGATAGCGCTTTGCACTTTAACACACACATGCCGTTACAGTTAACTGTTAGCATTTTTCTTAGTTATATTTAATAGTTATTTACCTAACGAGTTTGGGAAAATAAATTTCCCGCATGAGCACTTTGTTTGCCGCACGACCGTAAGGAGTGGGGCATTAGTACCAATATGTTTTGCGATGTCAACTTATACCAACCTAACAAAAATTTACCTATTTCCTCGGAAACTAAAAACACCGCGGTGCGGGAAATGGAACTTCCGTGCATCGAGAATAACCGGGAAATCAGTAATCTTAGGCTATGAGTACAAAAATAATTTTTTAGTACTGTTATAAGAAATACATACATACTACAAAACAGTGGTTGTTTGTTAAAGAAGTCAAATGGTCAATGATCCACCAACTGTAAATGTGTCCCGACCCATAAACTAATTTTTTATCCAAAATATACACACATCTACATTTTCTTAACTTTTATAAAAACAGTGTAAGTGTTTTTGGTTAACATGCGCAACTAGTGTTGGCCAAAATTTTCAGATGCTTCAAGTGTTTATTATGGAGCATATATTTAACACTAGCAATTAGTGACTAGTGTAGCTGTATAAGTAACTTAATAAAAAGAGATAGAATGTACCTTCGGTAAGCTTATTAATGGGATATTGATTATATGTATGTGTTATGCTCAAAGGAATTACGCAATTCGTAAAAACGAGCATGACGCGTTGTGATATTTGAGGAAAGACAGTGTGTCAATAAAGAAAAACCATGACGTATTTTGTCAGCAGTTGGAGAACTATATCACAAAGGACAGGTCGAATATAACAATACATTAAAAGCTTAGTACACTTGTTGATTCGTTTCTTTTCTGTTTTTCAAAGTTTACTTGTATCAGTGCTAAACATGGCCAGTAAAAAAATAAATGTTCTTTTACGATAAATTAGGTGAGTCTATAGAAACAAGCAGTCAACGAAATTTTTTCATGAGTACAGAAAAAATACGAAACAAAGCCGTCTCGGCTTTTTAAAACGAATAACATGTATCTACCTTGACAACTGTATTATCGTCTTAAAAGATGTCATAACGTCTTAAAGTCTGTTGAAGTTGGGGTAGATAGTACAAGTTTAAAAATCGGTTGTTTTGTACAAAACAGGTTAACTATTGAATATTCTAAAAGAATACAATAGGCGTTCTGAAAGGTGGGTGACTGATAATTAGAAAAAAGGTTATGAAAACTGTCATGCTTCTTTTTTAACATTACTTACTGACCCCTAGCAAAGGTTAATTGCAACCATGTGTGTATGATTTGTTAGTAATAAACAATACACGCAGAGTGGCCGAAACAAAAAAATTTTGACAAAACTTACATTATTATGCTTAATATAAGCAAGTTAGTTGCATTTTATATTAATTGTAGATTGACGCAATCGGAACACACAAATTAACAAAAATTAAATTTGTTATCTGTATTAAATTCTCAAAAATTGGTGTATTTGGTCTTCAAATAATCAGATTTTTAGATTTTCATCAAACACATTATTAAATAACTTAATAACCAAAGAAGTTTTTAATGTTCTTTATAAATAAGGATGAATTTTATTTGTTAAATTTTTTTTTCCGCAAAAAATGTAATTATTTCTCAAAATATCAAAAAAATTGTACATTTTTGTAAATTACAACACTGTTGCAAAGTAAAATTTAATTAAAACTCCTTAGTTGTAATCATATTTTACACCAGACAGTATTTCTGTAAAGTATAGCCATCTTAAATGTGCGTTTTACACAAAAATTCAAATATGACCATTAAAATATGTAAGTATTTTTGAAATAATAGTATGTGTAAAAATGAAAGTGAAAGAAAATATGCCCCCTAAATTTCCTCTCGCCAAATGTTTTAGGCACTTTTGTTGGCGTGTTCATGTTAATGCTAATGGTAAATCGCAAAGGAACAGGTTTTTATTCAAAAAAAATTAAAAGCGCTAAAAATTAAATTTTTTACAAAATATTTTTACAAAAATTAAATGCGGAAACTCATTTTTAAGTTAGCAATATGACACAACATGCCAGAACAAACTCTATACAATACATAGAATGTGCTTAAATTGTAACAGCGCCAACTAATACCTTTCTTCTTTATTAATGTTATATATTTAATTTATTTTTTTTCTTAGTTTGCTTCCGGTAAAGTCAAAACATATCTACCAGAAATCATATGATTTACTAGATTACACCCAGGCCCGTAGGAGCCTCACGAACGAAGTAGTGGATGATCTCATACAATGCCAGCAGTAACATTTTCCAAAAATTGAATAAACCATTATTTAAAAAAATTTAAATAATTTTCACAATTTCAATGGTTTTTACACCGATCCCTCAAGCGCTTTTCCTATCCTACCAATGCAACAGCACGCCGCGATATACTTAACACTGGCTCAGTACTGGGTATGCTTGTTCCCCTATCCTAGCAACGTGAACAGAGAACCAAGGTGATAAGAAAAATATTAAGTTAAGATTTGTCAAGTGGAAAGCGGAGAACTCTTTGAATGCCAACACGGAAGAGGTTGTATTGGCATATTTTGTTGAAAAGGTAAGTCTTGAACTGTATGGATTTGTTATGCAATAATACATGTTGTATTTTATAGTCACAAACATACAAGTGGTCTTCTTTTTGGGAAAAATACTCAATGCTGAAATCTGCTGAAAATGTGGACATAGGGAAGTACTGCAAATTAATTGTATTCTTGAAACAGAAACATGTTGGATGCGAAGCAGAAAATCGTAGATTTTTTCAAGAGATGAAATTGATAAGTTTCTTCTTAAGGCGTCTGATGACACCTTTTTTTTGTAAAAGTACGTATACATTTTGAAGTACGTCAATAAAGTATTAAATTTTTGCATATTTTGTGTAGCTTGTGGCTGTTGTCGCAATTGCTGGGGGCTGTGTAGATGTGATGAATTATTAAAAATGTAGATCACCGATATAGATGAGCCATGAGGAACGGTATTTTACTATGTTGTCCACGGGATTTGAAATTAATGCTATTAATTTATATCGGAAATATATCAGTTTACGCCCAAAAAGTGAGCCTATTTTTCTATACAATTGATAACAAAATTTCTTCAGCTAAAGAACCCCAAAATTTATGCCGGATTTATGCGCAACTGGATACAAGCAAATAACTTGGAGCTGTTATCCTGGCCAGCAAAAAGCCCAAATTTTAACATTATCGAAAATGTTTGGGCTCGAATACTTGCTGTTATCCGAAGACAACAAGGGCCAAATTTTATACCAGTAAACCGTAATGCACTAATTGCAGCCATTGATACCGCATGGAAAACGATTAATATTAATTATATTGATACCTTGATAGCGTCAATGAGCAGACGCCTCCAAGAATGTATCAATAATAATGGAGGTCACACCCATTATTGATTTCTTATATTTATTTATATAGTAATACCTTTATTTAAAAAAAAACCTTTTCATTTAATTTTAAACTATAACTTGGTATCTTAATTATAATTATGTAATAAATTCTTGTCAAAAACTAAATATATACGTTGACAATTAAGAATTGCCTTAGTTTTTATTTTCACTTTTATATTAACTACAGAAAAAAATGAAACGTCATAAAATATACATTTTGTAAGGACTAAATATTATGAATAGAGAGTTTAATGATTTTTTAATAACTTACAATAATTAGTAGGTTAGATTTATTTAAAATAAGTAATAATCAGTCAACCCAAATAACCATGTTTAGTTTTTTAAATTAAAAGTTATTTCTAATTTTATTTTGTAAACATTTCCTAAACAAAATTTTGATTCGATAATTAATCGAGCTATGGTGTTTAATTAGCGATACCTTCAAATATATTCTTTAAAGAAAAAAATTAAGTAAGCAACGTAAATTACCTATTTTCTAAAACGTGCTTAGTGTAATGATTTATTCTACAGTCCTTCTATAAGATAACCCCTGCTGTTTCCTACATGATGATGAAATATATTCCACAATATCGTTGATTAAAACAACTTACTAATTTTAAAATAAATTTAGGGTGTTTGTACGGAAGTAATAATAAGTAATAATAATAATAATAATAAGAGAAACATTTGTAGGGTAAATGAGTAGAGATTTTACAAAAAAGTAAACCAAAAACAAGAGACGTTATTTATCTTGATTTTAAAAAAAAATTCTTGAAACCTTTCGCGGAAATTGTGCAGTTTTTGCTTATTTTCTAGTATAATCTGAAAATTTTAATAGTTTCTTTTCTAAACTTTTATCCCAAATCCGGGAAAGCAATTTGGTAGAATTGATCACTTGTTCGATGATAAAACCATTATAAAACTGAATGTTGAGTGAATTATATTGATCTTGATAGCGGATCTGTTTCCGAAACGGTTATTCTTGATGATGTCAAAATTTAAAAGACGACACCTTAAAACTTGATTATATTGTTGAATAACATACATATTTTAAAATAAGTGGGCCATTTATGGCGTTATTAGTGGTCTTTACACATGTACTGCCGTTATACATATTACTATTACCAGAAATACATCATCTCCCCGGAATGCATAACACCCAGATGATTCTATATTTGCATATAAACTTCCCTCAGTTGCCGATAGGTGGCGATACGTGTTACATTATTATAATATTTTAGTTTTCTGTTATTTTCGCACCTAACCTAACACTCAATTTAAAATTAAAAATTAATTCAACAAACTGAATAGTATACCCTAGTAATATTTATACAAATGAAATATTAAAAACTTTTAAAAAATCTATTTTTAAATTATTGCGTTGTTCCGTCGTGTGGTAACATTATTTTGCAATATTGAATCAATGACGAAACCGGTAAGCCAACGCATAACGCCATCTATCGGTGACTGAAAGAAACACTAACACGTATAGAGAATCTACTGCTTGTATCTATGGGCCGTTCTACATTCCGGGGAGATAATGTATTTCTGCTATTACTGATTCAAAATCTTACAGCAATGAGTGCGTATGTCGATTAAAAAACCAACGACACCAAATCCTTGATTTATATTCGCGGTCACACTTATACTAACGCGGATTAAAAACGGGCGCAACACGATTTTTTGGTTTTGTATAATTTTTCACAATTGTTCCGAGAATTTTCAAAAATGTTTCAAAAACATTCGATTGTTTTATAATTTATTGAGTATAAAAATATTAACGTAATCACTTTTTCCCTATAAACCAGTCTTGCACAACATACAGCCCGTTAAGAAATTCTTTTAGCCCGCGTGTAATTTCGCTCTTTATTACAATTCTGGCCCGTTACCACTTTATAAGAAGAATCATTTAATTTAGGCGTCTGGCCGACCAGCAAGCAAAGATGCCACGCAATCACATAATTAAAATCTACCGATCAGCGACGGACGAAGCTATACTATGGTTTACAAATCTGAAGAACATCTGAAGTTAAGCAATATTTTGTATTTATTTTTGTATATATTTTTGTTTGCTATTTCTTTAACCTACTATTTTTTTTCGTCATTGTCGTGACTGGCTCTTGAACCGGTCCATTATATGTCGTCATGCAATGGCTGTGCTGTTATATTTGATGTTCTTATTGACCTTCTATAATGTTTAGACACTTAATTAAATTATTACATATTTTTTTTATGTTATGTTTTTTGTTGTTATGTTTTGTCCAAGAAATGTAAATTTCAGTGACAATAAAGCTGTTTTTGATTTGATTTGACGTATAAATACTAAGGTGGGTAAGGATTAGCATGTGTGGGTTTTAGTGGTTTTCCTAAACGTTAAAACAATTGCTTTGTCCACTATTGAACACGGTTTCGTCACCACACTATATAGGTTTATACTGATCTTCTGGGACACCATACATAATACTTACATCACAATACAATATTTAAAATGTACCATACGAATAAATAAAATCGGAGACATAATAGCTTAAGATTCTTTATCGATAAGGCTTGGTTTCATCTTTATGGTTTTGTCATTTTACAAAACATGCGCATGTATACAATTTTTGTTCAAGTGTTTCCACTACACCGGAATGTTTATCGGGCTATTACATTATCGGGCAATGGTTTTGCAACATTTTTATCGGAGACATATTAACTTAAGATTCTTTAACGATGAAGCTTGGTTTCGCCTTAATGGTTTTGTTATTTCACAAAACATGCGCATATAGAGTTTATAAAAAACATTTTGTTAAAGTGGTTCCACTACATCTCCAATAGATATTTTTAGGAGTCGGAATGTTTACCGAGCCATTAATTTTTTATAGTTTTTATTTTTTCTTATAGCCCGGCTTGAAGAATTTAATTTTTGAACAATGAGTAAACAATATTGAAGAACAGCGTGAGACAATATTTTGTAAAATAGATGAGCTGAACACCCTTAAATGTTATTAAGTATTATCATCGGAATGTTGCGTACAGTAAAAAATGTCGCAAAGTTTGTGTGAAAAAATTGAAGATTTATTACAACTGTAAATTAATGTCAATTTTTTATTAAAATTTGCTTTGCTACAAATTATGACAGATTTTTTATTTATATTTTTATATTGACAGATAAAATGGCAAATTGATGTATTACATTGATGTACCTGTGCTTAGACTCGGTCGGTCATTAATAGTCATTAACAATCAATTTTGTTTACATTAATGTAAGTCATAAATGTACGGTTGACGGAAAAATTAATTTAACCAATCACCACATTCGATTTTGGGCAAGCGTTAATTGTAATAGAAAGTTTCATTACGCGTATACATCGACAGGATTGTGTTATTGTTAAAGTTTTTATATTTTTATTTACCTTTTAAAATTTTGATCATGTATGTTATTGTTTTTTGAGAATGTGACAATTGGAAGAAATAAATAATTATTAGAACGTGTCATTAGAATTTTCTATTGAACGTAATTTTTTGTTAAGGATTAAAAAAACTTAAGAAATCCCTAACAAATTGGTCCTTTGGGGTAACATATTGATCCTTCTCAGTTTGGAGGAGTAAATATTGAGAACCGTCAGACTACAATGTCATTGCATCAAAGAAGAAGTCGCAGGTCAAATGTTGGAGTTCCGCCTATTAGATATGGCTATAATGAGGAAGAAAAGTCCAAGGAAGGTAGAATATTGGCCGGTAATGGCAGTAAGGACGACAACCAAGGTGCAAGAATGAAAATATAGATAGTAAAGTTACGTCAAGCACTAGAAGAGATAAACTTAAAAAGAAAGAACGGGAAATTAAAATGCAGATGCTAGAGCTACAGCTACAGGAAGTGCAAGAGGAAAAGAAATCGCTAAGAACAGGCAGTACCAGGAAAGTACTTATTTTAGATGAAGGTACACCGTCAGAAAAACATAAGTACGTTCAAAATTGGGTAGATAAAAGTGATCAAAATCAAGGTAAGATATTCCATCTCTACTTTCTGAATTTAACGCCAATTTATCTGATCATAATGCCAATTTATCTGATCGTACTGATTTAAATTTGATAATTCTAGTGATGTTCGGGTAGATGATTTAACTAAACCGAATTCAGTGGAAGATATTCATGAATTTTCATTTTGGCTTTATAAATTTGGGCATTCAACAAAAAAAAGATGTTTTCAAAAGCTGAAAACTTAAACCGTCTTAAAAAGTGCCTGAAGAGACGTGCGAGAGAAACAGTGAAAGATCTATTCTGTAGCTCAGACAATGATACCCTTAAACTATGTTTTGGTCAAAAAGAATGGGTTATCATGAATTTGATTGAAATGGTTAAAGAATGCGCCAATCCGCGAGAGGATAGAATTCTTTTATACATTTTTCTATTTCTGTTACAAACATGGTAATTGCTTTAAATAATGTAGGGTGCATACATTATTTAGACAATCCTGAACTTTTGAGTAGATTAGAAGAGAAATTACCACATAGTTCGAAACGTTCATGGGCAATAGAAAAGATTAGGTTAAAAAATTCAAATAAAATGATTCATTTAGGACATTTTTCTGATTGGTTAAAAAAGGAAGTAGAATTATTAATGTCGGTTAATGTGGCTACTTTGACTACTTCCACAAATAAAAATAAAGAAAAGGTTTATAATTTGCAGAAATACTTACCACAACATTGACAATTGTGAATCTTTTTTAAAAATGAATATAGTTGAAGACGAAAATATGTGAAAGAAAATGGTCTTTGTTATAATTGTCTAGTTTCAGGGCACAAAGTACAGAAATGTTTTAGGAAGATAGGTTGCAACGTCAAAGAGTGCAAAGGAAAACACAACCGACTTGTGCATGAAGAAAGAAGAAAAGGAAAACGATAAGAAAAATGTTGAAGAGGAAACTCCAGGACCTTCTGGATTGACTTCACACTTCTCTGGGTTTGTTGGAAATGTTTCGTCTGTCTTAAAGATAGTCAAGGTAAAATTGTTTGGTTCAAAGAAGTATATGGAAACATTTGCGCTGTTAGATGAAGGGTCTACAGTAACACTGATAGATTATGAAACAGCCAAATCCATTGAATTAGATGGACCAACGTTGCCAATTTGGTTACAGTAGACTGATCAGGTAACCTACAGTAAAGATGATTCAAAAATAGTTAGCATGGATATAGCTGGAGTAAATAATTTAGAAAAAATTAAGCTCCGTCATCTTAGAACTTTAAAAAATTTAGTATTGCCAACACAAAAGGTTGATATTGATTATATTTGCAATGAATATCCATTTATTGACCGTTCACTTTTAGAAATTATTCAGAATGCCTCTCCTAAATTGCTGATAGAACAGGATAATGTTAGTTTAACTAATTCCCAGAAAATAATTCATCTAAGTTTTGATAAATTAACTTTAACAAAAACAAGATTAGGATGGGTTGTTCACGGTCTATATACAGGGTTATTCAATTTGGACGCTCACCATTGGGATCTCAGAAACGGTGATAGATAGAAGGTTGGTTAAATTGGGGCAAAGTTGAAGATTTTGGTGCTTGTTAATATTTACAAAAGAAATTTAACTTAGATAAGTATGTTTAATTTCATTTTTTAGTCTACAATTGACTACATCTTAAAATAAATTTTAATTTCAATTGTTTTTCAAATCAATAATAATAATAGATGTTTTTACAAATAAAATTATCTTATGTGGTACATTGTTGAAATTGCCAAAAACAATCTATCTAAATATAAAAACGTTTTATGACAATTATAACTTTACTATCGTTTTTAGCATAAAAACCTGCTACAGGAAAGAAAACCTGCTACAGGAAAGAAAACACATTTTTCTAATTTTTTACAGTACCTAAAAAACCAAAACGGTTAAGTCAAATTTCATTTGTGAATATTAACAAGCACCAAAATCTTCAACATTGCCCCAATTTAACCAACCTTTTATCTCTCACCGTTTTTAAGATCCCAATGGTGAGCGTCCAAATTGAATAACTCTGTATAACTAGAAATAAAGGAAACGATTTTAATTTTGGTGTTAATCTTTGCCAACACGACGATGAGTACCTAACAAAGTTAATAAAAGACACTTTTAGAATTGAAAATATAGGGGTAAATGATGGTGAAGAACTTTTAAGAAAAGATCAGAGAGTATTAGAAATATTTAACAAAACAACTGAAAGGGTAGGAAACAGATTTCAAATAGGACTTCCTTGGAGAGATGAAAATATTGTCCTTCCAGACAGTAAGAGGATGGCATTCAGTATGTTACGATGCATGGAAAGAAAAATAGACAAGGATCTTGAATTCGCTAAAGAATATTGCAGGAAATTTGAAGAATATGCAGAAAAAGGATATGCTGAGAAAATTTCAAAAACGGACGAAAATGAGAATAATGGAAAGGTATGGTATCTTCAACATTTTAGGGTAAAAAATGTTAATAAGCCAGGAAAGCTCAGGTTCGTATTTGACGCCGCAGCGAAGATAAATGGAGTAAGCCTGAATGATTTCTTATTAAGAGGACCCGATTTTTATTCATCCATTGTCTCGCTATTGTGGAGGTTCCGAGAACAAAAGTATGCCTTCTGTGAAAATATTAGGCAGATGTTCCACCAGGTGATCATTAGAAAAGAAGACAGAACATGTCAAAGATTTCTGTTTAGAGGTTTAGATCGCGAAAAAGAACCTGATACATATGAAATGCGAGTAATGATTTTTGGAGCCGTGTGTTCTGCTTCTATGGCACAATACATTAACAACATCAACGGTGAAGAATTTACCTCGGAATATCTAGACATCCACAAGATAATGCATTTACAACATTACGTTGACGACTACATAGACTGTAAACCAACCATAGAAGAGGCTATAAGATCAATTAAAACTGTTAGGCAGGTTCACTCAAGAGGAGGTTTTCAGATAGTAAACTGGCTAGCCAATAACCAAGAAATCATTAAGAGTATCCCTTAAAAAGCTGTTTCATTCAATGCAACTTAGATTCAAATAAATTTGACATGGTATTAGGATTGTTTTAAGACGTAAGAAAGGATATCTTTCTGTTTCAGAATAAATACCATAAAATTGATGCAGGCATACTCGATGGTACAAAGTTAGTTATGACCGTATATGACCCTATTGGATTTATAACTCCATTAATAAGTACAGGCCGAATCATAATGTAAGAGTGCTGTAAAAAAGGAATAGAATAGTATCAACAGCTAGACGATGCAATATTTGTAAAATAGAAAACATGGACTAAACAAATACTCAACATAGATCAGTTTAAAATTCCTAGGATGTATTTTACATTTCGAACTGAAGATGTCCAGTTACATGTTTTTAGTGATGCAAGTAACATAGCTGTTTGCACTGTTGCATATTTTAGAAGTAGATTAGGAAATATTTTAGAAACTTCATTGGTATCTTCAAAATGTAAACTTGGATCTTTTAGAAAAACCATAAATATGCCAAGAATGGAGTTACAAGCAGCGATTTTAGCAACCCGGCTAGGATGTCAAATCAAGAAAGAAAATAACTATACAATATCAGAAATTTCCTGGTGGACAGATTCCAAGGTAGTTTTGACATAGATTCGCTTAAAGACACTAAGATTAAAATTTTTGAAGCTCACAGAATTCAAGAAATTGTAAATTCAGTAAATATTGAAAATTGGAAATGGGTACCGTCGAAAAATAATCCAGCAGACTTAGGTACCAAATCAGTTTTCAAGTTCGACTTTTCAAAAAATTCAATATGGATGGAGGGTTTGGAGTTCCTTTTAATAAAAGAATTTTTTTGGTCCAAAGAAGAAACAAAGGAAAGTAATTTTGCAGAAGAATACGTAAATCTAGTTACTCAAGTTAATTTAGACTTACCAGATGAGACTAGATTTTTAAGATGGTACAAACTACTGAGAGCTACATGATGGATCTTTTGGGACAACTGTAGAAAGAAATATAAAAAAGGAAAATTGTAGCCAGAAGAATTAAAAAGGGTTGAAAACTTATGGTGGAAAAATATACAGTTGAAAAATTTTGCTGAGGATTTGGAAGTACTAAAAAAGAACCGACAGGTTTCAAAACATTCTGAACTGTTTAAACTGTCTCTATTTATAGATGAAAATAAAGTGCTCAGGATGGACAGCCGAATCAAATATGCGGATATTTCCCACGACGCTAAATTTTCGATAATTCTTCTATCAGGGAAGAACAGTAGAGTAGTACAACTCTTGATTCAGTATTACCACGAAATGTTATATCACACATGTACAAAAACATTAATAAACAATTTGAGATCAAAATTCTGGATTATTACCCTACGTCAAAGTGTCAAAAAGGTTTTGCAGAGTTGTCAGTTTTGTAAAATCAAGAAAACTTAAATTAAACCACCAGAAATGGCACTACTTCCTGAAAGTAGGTTAAAGGCATTTACACGGCTATTTTCATATTGTGGAATTGGCCCTTTGTTGGTGAAAGTAAAACGAAGTGTGGATAAAAGATGTGGCGTGATTATTACATGTTTTAACACTAGAGAACTTCACCTAAAGATAGCACACTCTCTTTCAACAATTTCGGCAATTATGGCACTTAGAAAATTTATTAGTAGGCGTGGAAGTCAATCGGAAATACACTCAGACAATGGGACGAACTTTGTAGGGGCTGAAAAGAAAATGAAGAGAAGTTTAGAAGAAATGGATCAAAACCAAATTGTTAAGTACCTCTCAAAAAACAAATTCAAATGGATGTTTAATTCTCCTTTGCCACCAGATCAAGGAGGTGTATAGGAACGCTTAATCAAGTCAGTCAAAAAAGTATTGTATGTCATACTGAAAGAACAACATCCCACTGATGAAGTTTTGTACACCTTGATTTGTGAAGTTGAGAGCCTAATAAATAGCAGACCTATTTCGTATATATCAAGTAGTCCAGGTGATGAATTACAAGCTCTCACACCTATGAACTTCTTGATTGGAATTCCTAATACGAAAAATTCTCCAGGCGTTTTTACATCGTCTGATTTATATGGCAGAAAACAGTGGCGCATTTTACAATATCTAACTGACTGATTGTGGCAAAGGTGGAAAAAGGAATATCTACCCAACCAACAAAAAAGAAGCGAATGGCATTTAAAAAGCGATAATCTCCAGATAGGTGATATAGTAGCTGTAGCTGAAAATTTTTGAAATAGTTGGCGAATTGGAAGAGTTAGTGCGATTTTTCCCGGGCGAGATGGCAACGTTAGGAATGTCGAAGTGAAGACCCAGAATGGTATTTTTGTACGCTCGGTGCATCAATTTTCTAAGTTGGTGGTTGGAGAATGTTATTGTTAAAATGAAAGTTAAATATTTCCTCCTATAAATGATTAACTAATTGGATTGTTCTTCCTTGAGGAGGGGCACCAAAAAACCATTAAGGCGTTTTATCAGGCAACGTTTCGTGCAGCCGAATGTGCACTTCTTCAGGCCTCTGTTTATTAAAAGAAAGAATACATTTAACGGTAAATTATATAAACATCATATCCTTAATATATTAATCTAAATTATAGGTGATTGACTCGACTACTTACTTAAAACAAATAAATGGTCCGCCACTTGGATAAGTGTAAAAAACACATAGATATTAAAACAAACACAAAATAAATTAATAATTAAATGTAAATAAATATCTCTAATAAAACACACACTCTATACGTAGAAACGAACAAACATGAATGACTAGATAACAATATGATAATGGGAATTCCTTCTTCTATTTTATTTTAGTGATTAAATTTCTATAAATATTGCTTAAATTTTGTGTGTCCGTGTTATAATTAATGTTGTTATTGTGTTTGATGATGTATATCATTTCAGCTATTAGACGTTTTTTATAATTCTTTTCTACATTTAAAATCGTAGGATTATCAAAATTAAAATTATGACCCATCTCAATATGGTGTACGGCTAACGCAGAGTCTGGTTTTTTGTTTTTGCAATCGTACTTATGATTTTTAATCCTATTACGTGTTTTTTGTTTGGTTTGGCCAACATAGCATTTATTACAGTCAAGACAGTCTATTTTATACACTACATTGTGTTTGTCAAGAATGTTTGTCTTGTCTTTTAATTGTGTGTAGATAATGTTGTAAATAGTATTGTTATTGTATGTAGCTATGTGGACGTTAGTAGTTTTTAGTAATGGGATAAGGTGTTTAGTCAAGTTAGGTATATTAATAATTTTAGTATAGGTATATTGAGAATTAGGGGGATTAATTGGTGATGGTGTGTTAGTGTTATAATTATAGTATAAGATTCTGTTAATAATGTTAGTAGGATAATTGTTATTTTTCAATATATTTTTTAGAGGTGTTAGATTTTTAGTGAGATATTTAGGACTACTTAGTTTTGTTATTTTGTTTTTCATAGATTTAACTATATTTATTTTTTGGTGCTGTTGGTGATTTGATAAATAATTGATAGTCTATTGGATGCCATGGGTTTAAAATACCAGTCAGTTAATAATTTGTTGGTGTCTTGATCTTTAATCAACCTCACATCTAAAAAGGGTAATGAATTATCTTTTCAATCTCGTACGTAAATTTTAAATGTAGATTGTATTTGTTAAAAATATTAAGAGTATTATGTATTCATCTTCAGGGATGCAAGTGATTACATCATCAACATAACCTATTTTTATGATAAGTTATGTTGATGATGTAATCACTTGCATCCCTGAAGATGAAATACATAATACTCTTAATATTTTTAACAAATACAATCTACATTTAAAATTTACGTACGAGATTGAAAAAGATAATTCATTACCCTTTTAGATGTGAGGTTGATTAAAGATCAAGACACCAACAAATTATTAACTGACTGGTATTTTAAACCCATGGCATCCAATAGGACTATCAATTATTTATCAAATCACCAACAGCACCAAAAAAAATAAATATAGTTAAATCTATGAAAAACAAAAATAACAAAACTAAGTAGTCCTAAATATCTCACTAAAAATCTAACCTCTCTAAAAAATATATTGAAAAATAACAATTATCCTACTAACATTATTAACAGAATCTTATACTATAATTATAACACTAACACACCATCACCAATTAATCCCCCTAATTCTCAATATACCTATACTAAAATTATTAATATACCTAACTTGACTAAACACCTTATCCCGTTACTAAAAACTACTAACGTCCACATAGCTACATACAATAACAATACTATTTACAACATTATCTACACACAATTAAAAGACAAGACAAACATTCTTGACAAACACAATGTAGTGTATAAAATAGACTGTCTTGACTGTAATAAATGCTATGTTGGCCAAACCAAACAAAAAACACGTAATAGGGTTAAAAATCATAAGTACGATTGCAAAAACAAAAAAACCAGACTCTGCGTTAGCCGTACACCATATTGAGATGGGTCATAATTTTAATTTTAATAATCCTACGATTTTAAATGTAGAAAAGAATTATAAAAAACGTCTAATAGCTGAAATGATATACATCATCAAACACAATAATAACATTAATTATAACACGGACACACAAAATTTAAGCAATATTTATAGAAATTTAATCACTAAAATAAAATAGAAGAAGGAATTCCCATTATCATATTGTTATCTAGTCATTCATGTTTGTTCGTTTCTACGTATAGAGTGTGTGTTTTATTAGAGATATTTATTTACATTTAATTATTAATTTATTTTGTGTTTGTTTTAATATCTATGTGTTTTTACACTTATCCAAGTGGCGGACCATTTATTTGTTTTAAGTAAGTAGTCGAGTCAATCACCTATAATTTAGATTAATATATTAAGGATATGATGTTTATATAATTTACCGTTAAATGTATTCTTCTTTTTAATAAACAGAGGCCTGAAGAAGTGCACATTCGGCTGCACGAAACGTTGCCTGATAAAACGCCTTAATGGTTTTTTGGTGCCCTCCTCAAGGAAGAACAATCCAATTAGTTAGTTATTGTTAAAGTTTGTATATTTTTATTTACCTTTTAAAATTTTGATCATGTAGGTTATTGTTTTTGTCAATGTGACAATTGACTGAGAAATAAAAATAATTTTGGAACTTGTCATTACAATTTTCTATTGAACGTAATTTTTGTTTAAGGATTAAAAAAACTTAGGAAATTCCTAACAGATTGTTTATTTAATTTAAATATCTTATACCGATGATACAATTTAAAAATCCGTTCCAAATTTGAATTTCTCCAATAAAGTTGTACAATTTGTAATTACCTAAGTTTGATTTATTTGTCGAAGACAAAGAACTCATTTAATTATACTGATTTAACTTAAAGTTGGAAATGAGCCAAAAGTTTAATAAGTAATCCGTAAAATTTCGTAAGGCCAGTCATGTTTTCCACATTTAATGTTTAATTTATATCCTAAGTCATACAAGCAGAGACAACAGCAAAATCTAGCTCAAAAGTAAATTGCTGTGTTTGACAATGTATGATGGTCAATTTTCTTTTATTGATGAAAAGAACAGTGTTGTTATTGTCGAATTTTATTTTTATTATCTTGCGGTCCTCACCGAGCTGATTAAAATATGTATAAATAGTACATAATTAAAAAGGTAATTTTCGTTTTATCTCTGAAGATTAAAGAGCTTACCATCGTAATTGGTTGTAATTTTCTAAAGTTAATGCTTACATTAAAGATAAAATACAAGACTTTGAAATTGTATTTCTCGTAATATACAGAATGGGGTTTTTCGCTTACTGCAAACATTTCAAAACATTTAATATAAAAAATCGCTGGGTATTGAAGTTAAAATTATAAATTAAATTAAAATTGTGCAATCCTCAAGAAATAAATCTCTACAAACAGTAACTCCAAGTAAAATAGGTAGTTAATATTAAGATCGACAAAATTATTAATTTATTAAATCTTAATGAAATCAGGAATTAAAAATAAATATAATTTTAAATTAGTCTTTAGCTTAATTTCTTTGAAAAAATTAAGTACTCTGCAATAGATTGATTTTTTAATTGAATTTACCGTACTAGGTCGGTACATATTATAAACGGACAAAGTGCAAGCACGTCAATAATTAGATTAAGTAATCTCTGCCTTTAGATAGAGTAAAGATGATGACTTTAAGGTCAATGCAGGGTATCGTAGCATCGGGTCCGTAATTGAATAGTTACTGCTGTAACTTTCATTACAGTATTACACAGTAAAAGGCAGCAATCGTAGTTAGTCCTAAGTAAGCAGAAAATTTGGAAAACTCCTAATTGTTTTATTTACGGAATGTTAAGAATTAATCTTAAGTTCAGTCTTAATGAAACGCAACAACGAAAGATTTAATGTAATTATTTTACTAATTAAAAATTCTACACAAAGAAAGACTACTACCAGAATTGCTATAAAATATTCACAATATTCACGATGAAGTCTGAATAATTAATGAATGAAGAGACACTTGAACACGGAAACAACGAAATCGTTTCATGGTAAAACTAATTTAGAAAAAAGTAATTGAAAAGCTTCTACAAGTAAAAGACAACAAAATGTATATTGGAAAATAAAATCGCAAATAAACTCCTTTCAAATTCACTACATTTTTTAAATATGTAGACACCAAATAATTTGTAGTTTATATAATAGTATATTATGCTACTAGGAGTAGAACGCATTCTTTTGTGTTGAGCGAAGGTATTGCGGCCGAAGCGCAGCTGAGGCCGCAAAGTACTTTGCGAAACACAAAAGGCGTTCGACTCCGTGTAGCATATACTATTTTTCTTCAAGCGTAAAAAACCAAATTCTTGAAGTAATTGAGGTGGTTTTAGAATGAATAGGCAACAGCGTTAACTCAACTTTACAACTGTCAAACATGACTGTCAAACAACAACGTTATTTTTGTTGTGTGTATTAACACGGTTTGTAAAAGGAAAATTTTTGTATTAATTTGTAGAGTAAGAAAGAAAGCTATAATTATTTAACAATACAACAATAATAATAATTAACTCTTATTTCTGATGAAAACTTAAAACAAACATTCCTTTGTAGTAACTATATAGTGGAAAAAATACCTATTTCTTATTTATAGTAATATTAAAGGTGCAATTTTGTAATGTCGAGTTAATAATATTTAATCCACTACTTGCTGTTTTAGAACTGACATTGACGTCATTATAGTCGTGATGGATTTCATATTCACTTGACTGGGATATGCTCGATGTTGCGGTGGAAGTACTAGGCCTGTTAAGATCACCTGATGTTACGGTAGATGTGTTACCTTCATCGCACCCTAATATTCTATTGGCAATTTCACGTTTGTTTGAAAGGGAGTCTTCGATGTATGCCTCAGCTACATTGTTAGATTTCCATCCACCGTGTCTTTTTAGAGTGGTAATGTCTCCACCATTGTCAACTAACAATGTAGCTGAGGTTCGTCGCAGTGTATGACCAGTGTATTCCTCTGGATTACGTAGTTTTAAAAAGTCGCCACTTGTTTTGGTATACCTGAAATTTTATGTATCCCCATAACGACACGGTGGCATCTACCATTTTGGTATTTTAAAAAGAATCTTGTTATGTTGATGTCATTAGGTCGAAGTGTCATATATTGTCTACATAAATTTAAATAAAAATCTCCAACTATGGTAAATGTCCGTGACTTATTCGTTTTAGTATTAGGAATTTTTACTAGTATTATACGTTCCAGGTCTTCGATATCCTGTATTCTTAAATTGACTAGTTCGTCGCAACGACATGCCCCACTAACTCCGAATATTAATACGATCTAAGAAAATAGTATCTACTTTAGCGATTGAAAAAGTTATATTTGAAATTACCTTCATGGCCAAATATTCATTGTTTGGCGCATTTTGTAAAAAGTTATTAAAATGTTCTTTTAGAAAACTTTTGCTTTTTGGTTGATACCCATCAGCTTGGCGCTTCAAGAAGGAAATTAATTTAGCATGGAATATTGTGCCCATAATGACGAACTTTTCATAGTTTCCGCCAAATGGGAAAAATACGCTAACATAACATTTTCTGTGTAATTGATTATATTATTTTCTTGCGCCCATTTCAAAAATTTATTGTAAGCAAAATCATATATTTTGCGCGATTTGTTGGGGATCAAATTTTCAACTAAGGCATCGGCGATTTGATTTATTTTAGGTGGAGTTCCTTCAATTTGCGACATTTTTAAAAGTTTAAATTTTAAATGGCGTTTCTGCTTAAAAAGTGCTAATACCTCTACCGGCAAACTAAGTTACTAATTGAGCGTAAAATAATAATATTATTGTACGCCGTAAAATAATGTAGTCGTTCTATATATTCAATGCGGTATAGTAAAATTCATATTTTAGCACGCTTGAAGAAAAAGTATTTTATTTACAATCACTATTGTAATGTGTGAATTGCAAACTTTCAAAAGGTTTCAAAGTTTGCCGTTATTAACTGCAATGACTTTCCACGGGTTGAAAGTAAACAGCTGTTCACTTTCAACCCAAGAGAAAGAGAGAGAAAGAAATACAAAGGAACAAGTTTCAGTGTTGCCAATATTAATTTAGCTTGTCAGAAATTTCTGTCGATCGTTGGTTATGTTAATAAATTTCCGACAAAGGATTTACCTAAATTATTGTAGAACGCAAGTATTATAACTGTTTTTATCTTTAAATAGTACTTATATTGTAGAGTCGCTGTTTTCAGTTTATATTATTTCATAACCTAAAAGTATATAATTGTTTTCAATTTTGTAGGTCGAAGCATGTGTAGGAAAGGAACGTTAATGTTTCATTTCATTAACAGTACAAGTCGGTGTTGCTCGAAATAATACAGGGTCATGCTATTAGGAACAAACCCATACGTTTTTTGCACCAACTTAAAGAAACCACATAAAACGGTTTTGGCAACTGGATGTATGTGTATAACCAGAAAATGCAACGGGGAGAAATAATTCAAAGAAACAATCCTATTTAATAAGTAAGAAAATGTATAACAATAAAAAAAGTATCTTAAAGTATTTTCAATTATATCCATTCAAGGGTTCATTTCTAACATTTATGGTTACGTTAGGATTACCGGATGCATTAAAACAAAGGATATTCCTTGTTTTGTTTGGCTGCTGCATACACTAAATTCATTAGAGCTACTTAGCCCGCTGTCATGAGTTGTGCTTGACAACATAACAGCAACTTTTTTTTTTGCCTTCTAACGAATTGCCCACATATGACTCTGCCACCGCACTGGACTTCCAACTGCCTAACCGTTTTAACTGCAGAATATCACCACCATTATCAGCTAGTAATGTAGCTGCAGTTCGTCGAAAGTAGTGTCCGGTAAATGTTGCTGGTTCTTTCAATTTAAAATATGTTGCAATTTTTTTTGGAAATGATGCAATTGTGTTATGCCCAAAAGGCTGTTTTGTAGTTTTGTTATATCAAACTTGCATAAATAACCTGTTATTTTCAATGCTTCCACTCATATTTATATATTGTTTTAATATGTTTATCCATTCTGGATTAGAGACCATAAATGCTCGTGAATGGTGTGTCTTCGAATCTGGAATTGAAACAGTGAATCTATCTTCTAGAAAATTTATGTCGCCAATGGTCATTTTAAAGAGCTCGTCACTTCGACAAGCTCCGGAAGTACCCAATATCAACTGGAAATTGTAAAATAAAATTATTTGTCACTTCGATAAATGTAACTCAAGTACAGCAAAATGTATTGGCTGTTGGGTAGACATTCCACCCTGTCCATTTTCAACAAAATACTATTGTATAAACAGATCCTTAAGCCCATATGGACATATGGCATACAACTGTGGGGTTGTGCCAGAAAGACCAATATTGACATCATTCAGCGCTTCCAGAATAAAGTACTGAGAAATATTGTTAATGCTCTTTGGTACTTTAGAAACTGTGACCTCCATAGAGACCTGGAAATGGATACAGTTAGCGAGACTATTATAAAATACGCCAGAAGTCATGAACAGCGACTTCTTCATCATGTTAACGTAGAGGCTATCCAGCTCCTCGACAATGCGTTGTTGGTTAGACGGCTCAAGAGGACTAAACCTTTCGAGTTAGTTTAAGTGTTGGTTAAAAAGCAGAGTAAAGTGCTGATAGTGTACACGTCCAATAAGTGTAATTAAGTAATCAGAGTCTTCGAACTGCTAATGAGTAGATTCCTAGTTCTAAGTTGTAGTAATTTAAGTCTGAATAAAATTACTTATTGATCAACCTGTGATCAGATTGTAATGAAATAAATAGCCTCAGGGATATTTAAAAAAAAAAAAAAAAAAACTTCGATAAATAAAAACTAAGGAACTTCTTCGGAATGTGTACCCGAAGGTTGCACACTTAAGATAGGTTATTTTAAGTTTATTTATAAGTTCTTAGCTTTAAGTTTCACTCTTAAGTTAGGTTATTTTTAGTTTAGTTATAGGTTCTTTGGATACACATCCATTCCGAAGAGGTTCCAAACTACTTACTTTTTGTGGAAGAAAGTCTAATAGTGCGTCTTTCAAAAACCTATTTATTTTAATTCTAGAAAACGTACTTGATTTTTTTTGGTTTGTAACCCACATTTTGTTTTTCAAATATGCTGTTAGTTTAGAAAATTTCGAGATATCTATATTTTCATTGATATCCAATGTTGTTCGTAACATTGAATATGTTGCCCATAATGTTGGATTTAGCCAGGTCGCTAAAATAGGCAAGCACAATATTTTCTGATGTCTTCTGCTGTACATTTTGGTAGCTCACCAATCTTTATAATCTCTGTAGACTTTTTAATAACGACTTTTGCTTTTCTCCGGTAACAAATTTTGAACCGCTTCGTTGGCCACTTCCATTAATTCTGGAGGAGTGCCTAGCTCCATTTCACTTCCTGAACTTTGAGACATTTTTAGTTCTCGAATTTTATACACAATGATTAGTGAATTTCAAGCCAAACGGAATTTTTTTTTTGTTTTTCTAAGTGAACTTGATCAAAGCATTAGTTTTGTAACAAATTAATACTGATTGTGATTGATACTAATCAACTATACTTTAATTTTAAATGTCGATTAAATGTCTCTATTGTTTTTGTGTTAATAAATTTCCAACCAAGTAATTACCTAAATTACTGTAGAATGCAAGTAATATAACTGTTTTTTATCTATAAAGAGTACTAATATTGTAGTTTCAGTTTATATTATTTCACTTCAAAATGTAATTGTGAATAAAATAGTATACATACCTCGGTAGACATTTCATTTCATGATGAAATGAAACATTTTTCAACTCGCATGTAATATACTATTAAAAACATGAGTCATCATTATTTTTTAGATTTCACGCAGAATAATAAATGTTTCCAAAATGTCAAACAACTTAGATTACACAAAAAATGCTTTTGTCTTGCACTAAAAATATATACAGTTTTTCTTACTTTTAAGAATAAATAAATAAGAACTAACGTAGATTAATCATAAAAATACCTTTATCTACGACCACTATAGAAAATGATGAATAACGCATAATTAGTAGGCTAAGTATGTAATCAAAAACGCACGCTGTGCGTTATGGTAAACAAATCGCACTGTTAGGGATTTTACTTTTCTAACTAAATAACTACAAGTACGATCAAAGTCAAAACTTTAAGATACCAGCAATATACCAGGCAAAAACGCATTTTTAAACTAGAAACATATTATAGTAACGATTTAAAAATTAAGCAGATATTACTTCTACGCGTGCCTTAAAGTTAGGCTAGTAAAGTTGTATATAACCTCTTTGTTTTTGCGACGTACGAAATTTGTTTATTAATTATTCTACAAAATGACGACTTCTTTAAAAGTACGAATTCAGGTAACACAGTATATGATAACATTTTATTTGGTTATATTTAATTGCATTCTTATAGGCAACATTTTGGACGCAATTGTGCAAGCAACTGAAGAATCGAAAACCAATTACTATTTAGAATCAAGGTCGAGTGATTGATTGTGAATAGAAATACATTTGCAAATGCAACTTCAACCCAACACTTAAACTTTCTGCTCAATATTCGGTGGTTTTTAAAGATGACAAAAATATTGGATATCCGGGAAAGAAAATGTCATTTAGAAGTTTACTGTTACAATGGGATACGTAAGTTTAGTATAGTAATATTCTATAATATATTTTCTTGTGTTTTATATAAGATAATAATGAAACGACATAACATTGCGTCTTTTGCGTTTCTACATACGTTCGATCAGTAATTAAAATCAGGATGACTATATCTTACAGGTTCGATCTAAAGATTATAAACAATATTCTACTACATAATGTTATGTAAATTCTAGAGGAAACATATATACATACATACTTTAAGCTCATATTCTTAAGAACGTGGTAACAGAAAATACTATGTTTAACTTTAATGATGTTATAAAACTACTTAGATTTTGGAAGTGTTTATGAGAAGAAATGAGGAGAAGTTGAATACGACTACATAAATAAGGAACCCGTATGTGATAAACCCAAATGAGAAGTGAATGTTGATCCCTTCAATATATATTATATTATATTATACACACTAACATAATATATTGCAATCCTAATTACAAAAAGTTGTCAGCGGTATTCAGGTGGTCGTAGATAAAGTATAGTACATAATTCGAATTGTAAAGCAATTACGTACTCCCGTGATTACTATGCATCTTACAATTCTCGTTACGTAATATACTATTAACTGGCAACGAAGGTGCTTTCAAGATATACCTACACAGCGATTATTATTACCTGACAAAAAAAAGACCGAGAGACATAAAAGTTTTAAAATTTATTTTTTTTTATTATTAAATATTAATATTTCGCGCAAGAAATTTGCGCTTCATCAAGATAGCTAAAAATTATAAGTAATACATTTATCTGATTAAGTTAAAAAAAATTTTAAAAACTTACTTAATTGACAATTTTTTTTTTAAAATTATTGTAGGTAAAAACAAACCGCATTGGTACAGAAAAATATTAAAATTAGTTATTAACAGTTAGTAATGTAATTTTTCTGTTAAGGTGTCTGACATTACACTTATAACTTATAGAAAGAAAAACAAGATAAAAACAAGCGTTTACCGCAGAAACTACATATCATACTGATAAAATTGTGTTTTAGAAAAATGGTTCAAACAAAAGTTATAGACAGTATAATTTCTAACAACTTTTTTTTCCTCAACTTTTTGTAAAATTGATATTGGTGGAGATAGATTATTGTGACGTGTTATATCTTAATAATTACTTATCGGACCAAAAAATAGTTTAAACAAAAGTTCTGTACAATTAAGTTATAAACAACTTTTATTTGAAACAAAATTGTTTAAATACATATTTTTCTAAATATTTAAAAATTCTATAATGTGTGTAGGTTAACGGCTCTTTTGGCTACATAGAATATGCCCAAAATCTAATCAGATCTGCGGAATTATAAATAACGTCCACGTACAAAGCTTCATAAAAATCGGTTGGGTGGTTTTTTGATATCTTGTTTACATATGGATGGACGGGCGGTCGGGCGTCGGGCATTGTATTTTTTTTTGCTTCATTATAACGTGCTAACTTTAATTCGTCCGAAAAAGTGAAAAAAAGAGGTGCTAAAACTTTCGGTTTGGAAATTTCGCATAACCCTTCATCTTATTTTACAAGATGTGAAATAAAAAAAAATATTATACAGGGTGGGCAACTACCAACAAAATATTCTGTAACATTAAATCGACAAATAATATTAGAAATCTTGAGGGATACATATATTGAGATTGTTCTAGATCACATTTTAAAATATTTTGGATTATACAGGGTGCTACAAAAACACGTATCATATTAAAGTTGGGTTATTTTAAATGGAACATCCTATATTTTTCCTATTTTTGAATTGTTTTTGCTTTTCCATGAAGGCATCGTGAAAATCTATTCAGTCGTTTCGTAGATTAGCCTTATCAATGAAACAGAAGTTTCGTACAATTATTAAATTAAATTAATCAAGAGCATGTTAAGGTTTTACAATTTAGTAGCGTATTAATCCGGAGTACATCAAAAGAACAAATAAAAAAATATATTGCTTTTGCGGGAAGCTCAGATAAAGAAAATTATTCGGAGAGCGTGTGGTGTTTAGGTAAATATTGACGCGGTAGTAAAACACTCTAAATAAACATAAGGTTTTAGATGTTCAACGTAAACTGCGCCGTCGTCTTACAGAATTGGACACAATTACATTAACAAAGTCGCGTAATTTAAAATAATCTAATTTACTAATTAATATTATAAATTTTATTTTTGTGCCAAATTAATAAAAGGAAACAATTAAATATACAATCAAGCAAGAAATTGCATAGACAAGTTTTTACATGTAAAATGCTATACCTACCGAGCGTCCGAATCAACACTCGATATTTATTATGGCTACACAAATCACATTTTAATTGAAGTAAAAAAAATACACTTATCCGAATACATAATGTAGTAGAACTGTCAAACATTTAACATTCTTCGGGTAAAGTTAAACAATTTTAAATCAAATTTGTAGCATGTTGAAAAATGATGAGTACTTGGTAAATTCAGTTCTGGACATTCCGTTTTGTTAGGTCCAAAATCAGATTTATTAAAAATAAGAACGGCATACTTTGTAATGTTTATTAATATTGTTATGAAGATTTGCGGCATAGTCGTATCCATTTCATTAATAGTGGGACATTGCTTTTTGAATTTGGAAATTGATGTTAACAAGTCTTAGAACCAATACAATCCTGTGCAGCACAACTTGAGTCTACCAACTACAAATTGAACAAGTTTTGTTTTCACTTTATTGTAGTAGAGATACCAAATCTTGTCAAATTTTACAAACACGGAGTAAATTTCAATTTAAATAACAGGTTTGTCATAAGTCGTTTTTTCTCGACAAAAATTATTCGTTCAAATATTAGAAACATATTCGTTTAGTCGACGCAAAAATGTTAAGCTTTTAAAACAAACACATGTCATCTGACTGTCGATTTCGGCAACTGTCAAATCATATGTCAGAAATCGTTGACTTCTAACATGTTCATGCCCCTAGAGTTACAACGTTCAAAAATAAAAGTAGACATAAACCGTAAACATAAACTTCTATTAAACTTTGTTCAAACCTTTACTTGTTTACTACCAACCTAATAAGTAGATGCCTTCAACTTCCTCTGCATTCAAGTTGAATACTTTTCAAAAGAGTCTCATCGACAATTTTAAAAAAATATATTATTTTTAAATATTAATGAATACTCGTACGCTCATTTGTGGTGAAAAAATTACTTTAGTTAATACAGCAGAAATTTTTTTTTATTTAGGATTAAAACCAAAACAAAAAAATTAAAGTATGCGTCACTGACTTCACTTACACCGAAAAAACAGTTTGGGTGTTAAATGCTATTTGTTTACTAAAGGAGAATTGAAATGGCGTTAATTATAATTGTAACAAAGCACATTACTTTAATAAACTTGACGAAGGTTAAATTCTCTCAGTGCAAATTTCAAATAGACATTACAATTAATACCCAATTTGACTTATCTTTGCGGTAGTCTTAAAAAAATAAAAAACCATCGGCGAGTTTTTATCATAGCCATAACAAACATAACCTACAATACCAAGCGATCCCACTTTTCACACAATTTTTTATTTCTACCACCAAGTGACCCGTCTATTCGATTTAAAAAAATTGACGCTTGATGGGGCAGAGGAAGATAGCGTAGTTGGGAAAACCCAATAAAAATTTACTTTTAGATCAGTTACTCTTACAACAAATGGAAAAATCTATGATATGCTCAAAGTCACTAACTTCACAACTAACACTGTTGTATTAGTAAGAGAATGAATGAAAGGTAAATATTTCCTCTTATAAATTATCACTAATTAGATTGTTCTTTGTTGAGGAGGGGCACCAAAAACCATTAAGACGTTTTTTCAGGCAACGTTTCGTGCAACACTATATATTATTGCATTCTACGTCAAATTTTAGGACCACTTTGTATAGCACTCTCTGTAGCTAGGAGTTACAGACTTCGAGATATTAATTTATTTAGTAAAATCTTCACAGTTGCAAAAGTTCACGGAAATATCTGTAAATTTTTTAGGAACTCCATATCGGGTTAATTTTTGTTTGTATAAAGAGAATGGACTATGGCAAACAAAGATGTGTCCATAGATTAAAAAATGTAATACTAATTGTCTCATGTTTGCTGTTACATTTTCTAATAATAATCATGACCAATTGATAGCAGATCTGGTACGCCCCAATAGCAGAAAATTGAACATATCTCCCAAAAGTAATAGCCATAATCCTAACAATACGTATATGATTTCAAAGAAAATTGCAACCTGCACCAGACAGAGTAAAAAAATACAGGGTGTTCCATTTGACTTAAAAAAGTTATTGCTCTTTTAAGATGTAACAGCAAATATGAAACACTTAATATTAAAATTTTATAATTTATGAACACATTTTCGTTTGCCATAGTCCATTTTCTTTACACAAACCAAAAATTAACTTGACATGGAGTTCCGGAAAAAGTTACAGATATTTCCGTAAACTTTAGCGTCTGTGAAAATTTTACTAAAAAAATTAACATTTTAAAATCTAAAACTACTAGCTACAGAGAATGTTATGCATGGTAACACTAAAATTTGACGTAGAATTCGAAAATACAATAATATATAGGGTGTTTTATTTAAAATAACAAACTTGATTTCGACTTCCAATGAAAATATTTACTTTGGTTTTAGTCATTCTAAAAATTTTCAAATTTGTTCCATGTATACTTTTCCGGCTAATGGCGGTTCCTGGTGAGCACCCTGTATAATAGAACATCATCATGATCAAATTGGCCCTATGTGGTGGTACCGTGATTTTTGTCGTTATCATTATTGTCAATCTTTTTATATTTTAATGTAAAAAATGAGTTAAATATTTGGCAAACACTATCCAACAAATTGCCAACTTATTAAATTTGCCATAATCATTAAATATTACTATATAAATTACTGATTTCAATGATTGGTTTATCTTTGAGGAGAAACACCGAAAAACTCGTTTTATCGGGCTACGTTTCGTGCAACAATATGTGAATTTCATCAATCCTTCAAAACAATAAAATTGTTCGCCACTTGAATTAATTTGAAGACACGACAAATACATTAACACTTATAAAGTTATTTATTTACAATTAATAAAATGACAAATATGTTGTTACCTATGAGAGAGACAACATGCTACTTTAACTTGCAACAACATTTCATGAAACCGTTTTGCGTTCAGGAGATTGCCATACATTACTAACAAAACAGTTATGTTAGAAGCACTGAATCTGTTATTAAAAATGTCAAAATTTTGGGGACAACTCTACAGCTGCTGAGAGGGTTTTAAAATACAAAAAGGAACATTATAAGATCTATGTATTACTTAACATCTAGAGGGTATTGTAGAAAAATTTTCAAAGAAGATCAGCTACTCACGTTGCCAGGAATCTATATTGTTAAGTTATTAAACTTTACTAAAGAGAATATGAAAAGATTTACCAGATAAATTAAAATCACAATTATTGTTCAAGATTACACAATCTTCAAATTGAATTTCATAAAGTAGAATCATATAAATAAAACTTTATTATATGGAAGTGATTGTATATAATAGAATTCCAGACACTATTCGCAGTCTATCGTATGTTAAGATTATAGAATTCATTGCCATGTCAATCTCAGTAAAGCAGAAAGGTTGTATTTCGTATGGTCACTTTCATTTTCATTTCATTCATTAATTGTTACGTCATTAAATGTATATAATAAGTCAAACCATTAACACATACATGAATTGAAAAATAAACCTTATTGTATATGACTGAAATGCAATTATTATGATTACTATACCTACATATATTGTTAGTAGACGTCCAGACTTTATTAGATCACACGAGTCTTTGCATATAAATTGTTGCATTTAAAATAATAAAGTTAGTAATAAACGAATATTTGAAGTAAACCTCTTTAAGTTTCCTACTTCATCTATCTTTTTTTTATTTAAGAAATCACAAAATAATAAAAAAATTAGACTTTAATCACAAGTAATTATTTTAATTCTTAAGTTTTGTTCAAAATGTTTAGAAAATTTAAAAACAAAAGTAATACTAAATTATAATTATTATAAAAAGTTTCTTAACTTAATTAAGTTAAAACTGTGCGGATTAACAAGCATAACTAAAACGTAAAAGTTTTTAATCTCATTAAAAATGCTTGTTTCATCCTTCAAAAACAAAATAACTTTTAATATAACATTAAAACAATTATATTAATCTGATTGATTCAATTTATTGTTTTTTTTACTTTATCTTTATCTTATCACTATTTTATCTCTCAGTTCGTTATCGATGAAAACTTTGACGCGAAATTAGAGGGTCAGATAGTACTCGATGAGATCTTCAAAATGATGTATTGTAACACCCCTCAGTCCTATTTCACGGGGTTGTGCTGCCCCCCAGTAGGGGGTTAAAGTTGTGCGGATGATGAAAACAGACAAGTTGGTCCTCCTCGAATCAGAAGTCGACGGGTCCGAGCGTTTTTCCGAATTTTCATTTTAAAGCCCTAAAATCGGGGTGAAACATTTTTGTTGGACCACCTTGTAAATAGTTTTTTTTATTTACGCCGATTGATCGATGAATCAAGCCCGCACTTGTGTATGGCTATCCTTATTATATATTTAATACAACGTATATCTATATATTTATTATTAGCTAACGTATTATTACCCCAGTCAATAGGGCAAATAATTAGTAAATTTTTGACAAAAATAATAGTAGAATATTGCCTACGCCATGTAATTGTAAATAGTATAAAGTACCTTAAATTCATGTTTTATACCGAAAATGAATTGTCAATATATAGTTAATTAACATTTATATGCAAAGAAACGTGTTTTTTTTCAACTTTTAATAAACCAATGTTAATGGTGTAAAAAAGAAAGTTATAGAACATAAAAACACGAATAAAATGAGCACCAATTGGACTCAATCAGGTAATAACTTTCCAAGAAAAATCGGAACAAGTGAAATATTTGGGTTTTTCTTTTCAAATTCGTAGAACCGTCATTTTTGAGATGTAGCATAAATCTTTATGGAAATAGGGAGTAATGATACGTACTTAGTGTGTGCAAAACCCTGCAATTGTTGGGCAATAAGTTTATGCACAATTGCAATTTAAATTTTTAAAACAATATATTCAATCGAGGCTGAATGCTCGTGTGATCATCCAATTGTCAAATTTAGAAAAGTATTGTAAAGTTGAAATAAAAAGGAACAAAACGTATATTCTCATTTTTTGATAAAATAATATTTAACACCCAAAAATGCATGCAAAGATGACTGAAAATGAACGAGTGTAAACATACGGCGGAGTAGTGGGGGTACCCGTCCGCTATCGCCGTTTGAGGGGATTGAGATTTATATAAGCGCTCTGCGGACGGGTACTCCCACTACTTCTCCGTTTTCTCTCAGTCGGCCATTTTCAGTCATCTTTGCATGCAGTTTTTGCGTGTTAAATATCATTTTATCGAAAAATTAGGTAATACGTTTTGTTTCTTTTTATTTCAACTTTACAATGTTTTTTTATTTTTGACAATTAGATGACCACATGAGCATTCAGCCTCGATTGAATATATTGCTTTAAAAAATTTAAATCGCAATTGTGCATAAACTAATTGCCCGACAAGTGCAGGGTTTTGCACACACTAAGTAAGTACCATTACCTCCTACTTTTTGAAAGATTTGTCCTACATCTTAAAAAACGACGGATCTACGAATTTAAAAAGAAAAACCAAAATATGTCACTTTTCCCGATTCTTCTTGGAAAGTTATTACCTAATTGAGTACAATTAATGCTCATTTTATTCGTTTTTTTATCTTCTATAACTTTTCTTTGACACCATTAACATTGGTTTATTACTTTCACTCAGGAAAAAAAGTTGAAAAAAAACACGTTTCTTTGCATATAAATGTTAATTAACTATATAATGACAATTCATTTTCGGTATAAAACATGAATACAAGGTTCTTTACACTATTTACAATTACATGGCGTAGGTGGTATTCTACTATTATTTTTGTCAAAAATATATCTCTATTTTCTGCACTATCCAAAAACTCTCCTGACAAACGAAGACCGGAGATTCCTTAGATCATTTTAAGACAATTTAACCCAATTCACCTAGGTCGAAAATGCTTCCTAAGGGAGATAGAGCTCTTTGAAGATGGCGCCTGGTAAAGTAAAAAATTAAAAGATAAACTTCGCGAACTGACAACAATTTGACAATGAAAAACGTAGGTTTTACTTTTGTTGGCAGTTCAGAGCCAACTAGTGCAAAAATATAAATTTAACTTTAATGACAAAAAAACCAAAAAATTTCAAATCCATTTTTCTAGAAAGCGGTGTATCCTAATGACTTAAAGTAAGAGTACCTTTTAGTACTAGAATACCTGAAAATTTAATAATCTAGTGTCACAAATGCTTAAAGGTTAAAAACAAAAAAGTTATGCGTTAAAATAACCGTTGACCTACCCAAAACGGACGCCTATGACCGATACTAGAAATTCGCAATTGATGGAGTCGATTCATCTCTGAAGGCTAAACAAGCATACCAGTTTTTGCTTTTCTAAGTAGAAGCGTTCTGGAGGTATTTAAAAAAAAACTATTTACAAGGTGCCATCTTCAAAGAGCTCTAGCTCCCTTAGGAAGCATTTTCGGACTAGGTGAATTGGGTTAAATTGTCTTAAAATTATCTGAGGAATCTCCGGTCTTCGTTTGTCAGGAGAGTTTCTGGACACCCTGTATATCAAGAGTGTCGTTTTGTATGTCTCGAATTAAGTCAAGTAACTAACAAGGATAACATTAACAACAAATTTCGTTTCCTTGTACCAACAGCTTTGATACTAACTTAATGTAAAAGTCAAATGACGGCTTGTCAATGTCGTTTGTAGATAAAAAACAACAAATAAGTAAATAAGGAATAGTTGGTATCAGTGCATGCTTTAAATTGCAGACAACTGTCATTTCGTGATTTAATGCATACATGACGTCATCGGGATAAGTCGAATGAATTTTACTTACTACCCTCAAGCAAATAGCTAACTAATGCTAAGATTTGTATGTATTACAGAAAATATCATAAAAGATATAAAAAGTATTATTTTTGTACTGACTCATTTAAAAATTGTTTACTTTTTTGACCAACATTTTATTAATTTATCAAATCATTAGTATATTGAGATACAAATTAAAACTAAACTCTCATTTTTTACAAATTAGCTCTGCAACAAATTTACATTCTACATATAATATACACTACAAGTGGTCAAATTCAAGTGTTCTACTCTGGTATGCACTACAAACTGAAGTTAGTAAATTGTTGAAGTTTTGCATAATTGCTTAATATTGCATTTCATGCAAGCCTAAATAATTTAATTGCGTTTAGATTTACATTAAAATTATGTTGTTGTATTATTAGTTTTGGTTCAGTTTTAAAGCATATTCTACAATTATATCAAGAATAATCGAAAATGTAAAATTAATTGTTTATTTTTTCTTGCAAAAATGCTATTTATATTCTAACAAGTTAATAAAGTATTGCCTAACGTTTTTTAAGTTTACATTCAAGTAGAGCCACACTTTTCTTTCAAGATATAGAAATGCTTAAATTTCTACATTTTTTTTTCTAATTGGACTTACCTGTATGTAATAATTCTGCTAGGTTAATTAATTTAAAAAATTATTAATGAGATTAAATTAAAATTATAGCAAATAAGTAAAATAAATGCCGTGTCAAAGTTAAAGCTGTTTTATTACTCATTAACAATACTCGGGTAAATAATGGAACAATTTGTATAAACATGTGTTCTTATAAAAAGTTGAATTTTTAATTTCTTTGTGTAAATCATGATATTATTAATAGCTTAATAAAACCGAATAAATTAATTTCTGAACATCTAATGTCGACATACTCTACATTTTATTTTAAATATTTACTCCCGTGTTATTGCATTCCTTTTGCATTAAGTAAATAACTACATATTTTCTGTAGCAATTTAATTTAAGAGAGACGTTTACTACAAAAAAAGTCCACTTTTAGACCTTTGCCGTTTTAAGCCTTGAAAAACCATTTTACATCTTTTGAACTTGAAATTTTGTAATAGTGTATAAGAAACTTGAATCTAGAAGGAGGCGCTCGACTTTTTCTTAATTTATTATTTTTTAAATAGATATTGGATCTCAAAAAATCACAATAAATATTTAACTTTGAACAGCATTTACATAACTATCACAACAAATAAAAAAAAATACGAACGTGGTGCTGTGCCTAGCAACGACAGAACTTCGTCGTTACTTGTCGATTAATAGAGATTTACGCGGTTAATTTTAAAAAGTATCTATTTTATTTCTGTTCCTGCATCTTCTTGGAGACAGTAGTGTATTTCATTGACGATCGATATAGGGAAACGCAAATTGACGTATTATAAAAAATTTTCTAGGAAACGTAGTAAACACCCTCTAATTAATCGAACAAGGTAAATAATATGTCAGAAAAAAGTTCATACTAAAGTTTTGTGTATTATATATTTACGATATTTAGGAATTTGCAAAATTTAAGAACTATCGGTCTCATTAAAATTTTATCATCTGTGAGTATTAGATTACATTACTATGGGTACCTAATTCCGAAGTTTTATAATTAATGCTACATGTATGCCGAATATTATTTAGAAAAGCTTACATTATCATTACAATTATGAAATGCACAATCCCGTTTCGTTTACTCGAAAAAAATAATTGTAAATTGTGGAACAAGTTCAATAACAAAAAACTCATGCATTGCATATAAAATTCGAAAAATTATTTTTACTTTTGCATTTATTATCGTAAATTGTAAATTAACATTTTGTTATTTTACTTTATTTTCTATTAGTCTCTTCGACCCAGGGTTCTGCAATGGCAAGATAATAAAATAAATATCCATGACAACAATGTATTATAAACCATGTTAGGTTTGAACAAACATTGTTATTTGGTCGTCAATTAGTAAAGTGTAACCACGTTATACATCTACGTGTAACTAACTAGTATACTGGCACTTTTTTAACTGAGGTGGAGATTTAATTCTAAGTGTGGTGCCACTGAAAAACTGTATTCTAACAGCCATGTAGAAGATGGTACTTGAGCGAAAGTGCAATTTTTCTTCGTTTTCTGGGATGATAAGCATGATTTTTTCAATTACAATTTTATTAGTTTTTGTATTACTGGTAGGCGTGCATAGTAGAGTTCTATACCAAAAAGATTATTTATATGGGTATCAGAAATCTATTTTGTATTATATGTACAAAAAGCAAAAATGCAGGTACTACTCCAAAAGAACACATCTGCCATAAAAATTGGACAGGTTCGGCAAATTCTATGAAAGCAGACATAATTGTGGAAGGCTTTCAAAAAAGTATGCAAATGTATAAAATGAAATATATAAAAGTGATAGGTAATAACAAACAAAAAAAAATTAATATAATTTAAACAATTTTTCTCAAAGTGACGGGAGACAGTAGTGTAATAGGCAAGCTGAGAACCATTCGTATTTATGGTGTTAATCAGCCTATTGAAAAAGTTGAATTGAACCAATCATGTATGCAACAACTTTAACAATTAGTTAAAAAACTTATCACTAAAAAAGAGTATTCTTTAATAAATAGAAATTTACTTAAAAAACCTAGAAAGGTTTCGTATTGCGGTTTATTGTGTTATCAAAAAAAAAGAGAAGCACAGAGTACATTACCCCTTCCGGAAAGAAAAAAGCTCACGTTGAAGACTTTTTAAATACACCACGCCACATATTTGGAGATACATCTACTTGTTGTCAAGAGCGGGAAAATGAAAGAAATAATTGTTTAGTATTGAAAAATGGTAGTTTGTGGGATGAAATCTTGAAATTAGTTTGTGATATTTTAATTAGAAATGCAGACAGTTTAATATACAGCGTCATCCCCAAAGTCTGCACCAAATGAGAAACTTCTTTATTATGGGATTTTTGATAAAAAGTTATTCTTTATAATTTATCCTCTAAAGTAAAGTGCCCTTATTCCAGTAAATATCAAAAAAATTTATTTGAAGAAGTTGTTTTTATTTAAAAAATCATCAAGATTTCAAGTCATGGCTATCTAGGAGAAATTTTAATTTTTTCCAATTTTTTTAAAATGGTTTTATAAAAAAAGATTTGCTTTAAATGATATAGTAATAGTAACTTTATTTCCAATGAACAAAATATTTGTATAGGAAACGTCATATAAAAAACACTTTGATGTATAAAAACAAATAACTAAAAATTAACTAACATTGTTAAAAAGTCATTGGCGGAGTAAAGACACTTAGATATAAAAAAATTCTTTCAACAATCTTTTAAAATTTACTAAATGTTTACATGTTTTAATGTTTACTGGAAGTTTATTAAAAGCTATTAATCCTAGACTGTTTAGAGATTTATATGTTTTGACGCATTTATTAAATGGAACGTGAAACAAATCAAAGGAAAGGAACACCAACTGCAGCGTCTATTTAACCAACAGAAAACCACCAAAAACTGCACCAAAAACTTTCCTCGGACACGTGTTTCAACAGCTAAGCTGTTATCATCATCGATACCGATACTAAAAATAAAAACAACGGGAAGCTTATATATACTATCTGCTTATCACGCATCGTTAAACTTAATTGATTCTTAGATAAGCTTAAATAATTCCGAAAATCCTAATGGACCGTTATCATCATAATTCATAAGCAAATTTCTGTTTTTAAAATTTCTAAACTTTCATAAGAATCAAGTTCGTTTTTATTATCTACCCTCTTAATTAATTCAATGTCGCCTACTCTATGGCCATTTTCAAGCATATGCATGGCAACACTAGACTTATCTGTGCGATGATATTTGACATGAGCTACGTGCTCTTTAAAATGAGTTTTAATAGGTCTCTTGGTTTGCCCTATATATACTTAGTTACAGTCTTTACAATTAATTTTATATATTCCCGATTTATCACACATATCTATTGGGTCTTTCGGATTGCCTAAAAGATTTTGCAAGTTGTTACTACTAGAGGTTACTGTTTTATAATCAAATTTTGAAAATATTTTTTGAAGACCTTTTGTGTATGTGGGATAATTTGGTAATTTGACATATTTCTTATCTATTTTGCTATTACTAGTTCCTAACGTTGTAATGTTTCTAATGTTTAACTTATGTTTATGTTTTCTAATTATGTTGGTTGGAACGTGAAAGTTTTTTCTGCTGCGGGTGTCATGTTTATGTACATCCTTCTTTAGCATAAAATTATTTCTGGTTTTGAAAACGTGTAGACACAGTTCGTATAGGTACATAGCTGGCAAAGTAAGTAAATTAAACTTGATAAAAATTGGTTTACAACTCTCAGTACTGGAAACTTTTCCTATGCAACGAATGATACGTTTTGAGTTAAAAAACTCCAGTAGAAGATGTGGACCCACCCCAAAAACAAATTCCATACCGCATTCTTGACTCTACAAAAGCATAATATATATGGATTATCTATTGCTGTGTTAGAACACTACTTAGATTTTTATTAAATATGAAATCATTCTTAATTTAGCAGCAAGATATTCACAATGGTGTTTCCAACTAAGAGTGTCATCAATGAATAATCCTAAAAAATTGACAGAATGTGATATAGGGACAGTTTCATTATCTACTTGCATTTCTATATCCGGGCAGTTATTATTCTGTCTATTGTGGAATCGCAAAGAAGTAGTTTTACCGGTATTTAAAAAGATATCATGTGAACAGAACCATCTATGTAGTGTAATGAGTAAATTATTACTTTTTTTTGCAATTCAATATTGTCTTGACTAGTTATAATTATATGTTATAACATCTGCTGGTAAATTTAATAAATCAATATTATTGATGTAGAGAATGAACAGAACTGGTCCCAGAATTGAACCCTGGGGTACGCCTCTCAAAGTTTTTGAGACCTCTGAGCAAGTCTCTCCACTGTAATTGTTATAATTATTAATAGTTACATATTGCAGTCTCTCAATTAAATATGACTTTATCAATCAAAAGCCCGACCAGTAACCCCATAGTTATATAGTTTGGATAGTAATTTATCTTTATTAACACAGTCGAATGCCCTGCTGAGATCGCAGAAGATTCCAACAGGGCATTCCCCGTTATTTATCGCTTTTACAACTGAATCGTAAAATGTGTGAATTGCAGAACTAGTAGATCTACCACAACGAAATCCATGCTGGCTGTTTGACAATATACTATTGTTAGTTAGGAATAATTCTAGCCTTTTTAGAAAACAAATTTTGTATATTTTAGAAAACACTAAATTTATTGTGATAGGCCTGTAGTTTTCCATCTCAAGAGGGTCGTTTTTTTAAACACCGGCACAATTTTACCTATCTTTAATTTTTTCGGAAAATATCCATTACAAAAGGATACGTTAACCAGATAAGTTAATTGAGGGACAATAAAATAAAAAAATTTTTGACAATGAACATAGGAATGCCATCAGGACCAGACGATTTCTTATTTTTTAATTTTTTATACACTACTTCAAATAACTCACATTCCGTGAAAGGACACAAACTAAGAGGTTCTCTTAATGGTAAGATATTTGGTTTATTATTAATTACATTTAAATTAGCACTAGGTATTTTGTTTAATATTTTCGTAGCGGCGTTATTAAAAAAATTATTGAACGCATTTGCTACATCATTTGGTTCATCTGTTAAAGCACCATTTAGCCGAACGACAATGTCAGTTTTATGGTTTGAATCAGTTTTGTTAATTCTGAAACAACGTTCCACGCAGCCTTATTAATATTTTCAGAAACAACAATTTTTGATTGATAATGCAAACTTTTACATTATTTATTAGTGTTCTATGTTTTCGTTTAGCTTGTCTGTAAGTAGGAATTAAATTTGGATACGCACGACTCAATACGTATAAGTCTTTTAATTTTGAACTTGATAACTTTACTTTATTGTTAATCCAGAATTTAGTTTTTCTGGGATAGTGTTTTCGTAAAGGAAAATTTACATTAAAATGTTGTAAAATGTATCGTGAAAATAATTAAATGCGACATTTGGATCGCAGTGGTTATATAATTTCTCCCAATTTTCGTTTATTAAACCTGATTCAAAATCTCTAATGTTTCTTTTATTATAATAACGCCTACGGTAGACAATCGTTTGATTATTTACCTGCGTCGAGGCAATTCCATGAAAAGAAAATAGTAAGGTCCGATGATCAGAGATGACATTATCTATGATATCACAGAATCCTGGCTGATTGATATTGGTGTAAATATGGTCAAAATTAAATGACATCTTGTATACAATAGTTTATTTAAAAAAGCTTGTAATTTACAAATTGCCCAATTATTGTGTTAGTTATGGTCAATTTTTTTATTCATTAGAAAAAAACTTCAAAATTTTTGTGCAAAGTTCTTTTGATTTTTTGTTGACACCAAAAATTACGCCTTTTTCGCCACATTTTGTTGGTGCATTTTCAGTTTTAGGGAATGCATAAACTTTTATAAAGAATAACTTTTTATCGAAAAATCCATAATATATAAGTTTCCCATTTAGTGTGGACTTTGGGGATGACGCTGTATAATGTAACAAATAACCATGCATTGTAGCCCAATTTGTGGGTGGAAAACGCTGCAATTTTATTCAACATGATTCATACGGTTCTCGGTGTGAAACTGCATTAGCTTCGTACAATAATAAATACAAATTTTATACTAATCTGCACCAAACCATTGCACAAACTAATCCCGAAAAGTACACAAATGATTACCATCGAAAGATTGTGAATCGAAATCCAGAAATGATATATTTAAGGTGGGTATTCGTTTAACGTTTTTGCAAATACAATTGTTGATAACCTTTAAAGACCAAAATCTACAGGACCAGACCTAGACTATGGAAGATTAGAGATACAAATTGATTTAGATGCAAATGATCTTCAGAAACTAAACAATTTTTGGAAGAATTAGATAATGCCGATGTTGAATTAAGTACAACTCAATAAAGGCACAACGTACTGTGGCATGCTGAACGTTTGAAAAGATTAACAGCATCAAATTTTGGAACTATTTGCAAAATGAGAGATGAAACCAATTAAAAAAAAACAGTGCAGAATATTTTGTACTCCATATTTACTGGCGGTAAATCAATCAAGTGGGGTCAAATGCACGAAAATGATGCGCTAAAAGAAGCTGCCGATAAATTATCTTTTAAATATAGAAAGTGTGGATTATTTGTTCATGAACATTTTAAATGTTTCGGAGCATCGCTCGATGCAGTGATAACAGGGTAAGAAGTAATAAATTATTAAATTTTGCACAACTTCAGATAACGATGAAATCACTTTGAAATGTACCCATAGTTACTATTATGAGGTCCAAGGGCAATTAGAAATAACCAACAAAACTTTTTGTATTTTTGTTATTTGGACACCACATGGATTGGCATTTAAAGGAATAGAGCGCAAATCTGATAAAATGGAAAAGAAACTTGGTACCTTTTATTTAGATAAGCTTCTTATAGAATTTGTAGATCCCAGATATAGCAGATGACTTCTTATTAGAGATTAATAAAGTGAAGTGACTATGTTATCGACACCATTTACAAAGATGGATCATTTCACACCCGAAACTTTTGATACCCTTTACCTTTTCCGATAATTTTATTTAGTTATTGTTTCTTTCTTCGACTGGGACAAAAATTAATGTAAATTACATAATTTCTTTAAATGAAAGTGAGATTTGCTCAGAAAATTTCAACCAATCGTATTAGTAGATATTACGAAAGTTACCCAGCAAAGGAGGATATCACCGAGTATTCGATGCACCATGCATATACTCGATTATTTGCACATGTACATAAATAGTGAGTATTTTTACAATTGCGACTGTCAATTTTTTAAATTTTTTTTGCATCTAAAATGTCATAGTTACGGTACTTCAACAATCTCGATTTTCTGATCGTAATTCAATAGAATAGAATAGAAACTGTCCTTTTGCGAGCACTCGCAAAAAGAGTTTGTGGTCACGTGATATACACGATTTTTTGGGACGACAAACGGTCAAACTTAAATTTTCAAATACCTATTACTGTATACCAACACATTTTCGGTTGGTAATGCCGTTTGGCAGCTGTCAACACGGTGTCATTTTGACATATATTAAAATACGTGTTTATTTAATGTTTACGTGTAAAAGGCCTATAAAAATACACTTTTTTTCAAATAAAATGATTATACATTTTACTGAGAAGGCCGTACCTAATTTATTTAAATAATTAATACATACATTAAAATTTTGGACGACAGTTTTATTATGATAATTAAAGCACTATGTACACGAATAAATAGTTACAATTTTATCTTTTTTTGGGTAAATATTGCATTACTCGTTTGCAATAAAACGTGATTTTGACAAAAATTTTAATGTATTCAATTATTGACAAATATGACAAGTCTTCTTATTAAAATTTAATACCATGTTCAATTTTAAAAATCCATGTCAAGCTGGCAAAATAGTTATAATCTTGAGTTGTAAAAAAAAATCCTCACTTGTACATTACAATTTCCAATCAAGTTCTACAACTTTTACTTAAATTTTGCACTTTAAAATTATTGAACGAATAAAATATGATCATAAAATCA
Source organism: Abscondita cerata (assembly GCA_030710515.1). Classification (NCBI taxonomy): domain Eukaryota; kingdom Metazoa; phylum Arthropoda; class Insecta; order Coleoptera; family Lampyridae; genus Abscondita; species Abscondita cerata. Next base: position 235,763 of record JALBCR010000073.1, read on the forward strand.
ACACAAAAAAAATGTAACAAATACTACTTATAGTATAAGATGAATTACACAAAAGAAAATCCTTATTCAAAGTTTAAAGCTTATTTACTTTTACAGGAAAGACATTTTTGAATTTTTTTAAAGTGTAATTATACAATTTCGTATCTATACAGGGTATCCCAACGAAAACTTGACCTCCCCTATAACGTGTAAACTAAAAAATATTTCAAAATTCGCCGAAACACGTTGATTTTTGTTCTTAAGGGGAGCTTTTTTGACAGTCAAGCCAACTCGATATGTTCATCCCCCTAATGCCTAGTAACCCCAACTTTAAAATTTCAAACAAGACTACCCCACTTGTGGTATATCATTTTAAAGCCCTTTTCATTGCAAATACAATGACACTTCGTTTTTAGAAATTGGTTGAGATTTGACTGAATTATTGGTACAAACGAAAAGTTGACAAACCAACTTACGCGTAGTAATTTCTACGGGAATACTCGCCACTCATAAGTTTTTTATCGACTACACACGACCACATTTACCTATTTTGTTGATGTGTCTATCAGTTCACAATAATAATCAGAAAGAGGACAAAAGCTGAAGCAAATAATAAGTCAGATACTAATTGTTTTTTGTTTATAATAAGTCTATAGAAAATCAGATCTTCTCTGTATAACAAAACACTGTCACAAAAAAGTCGCCGTTTTTTGCTTGTGACCAAAAATCGTTAATTTCAGCTTGATCTTGAAAGTTTTAACGTGTTTTAAAAATCATTTATTTAGTCGCGGAAAGAGTAGAAATTGTTGCAATTTATTATCGAAATAATGGTTGCGCTAAAGCTACAGCACGAATTTTAACGCAAATCATCCTGAAAAAATGTAAGCCCCAGTACGTTAAACAACTGATTGACAAGTTCGTTGCAACGGGTTTGCTTCTAAACAAGAAACGGAAGTAATTGGTCCAGTTCAAAATGAAGCACTTGAAGTTGCAGTTTTGGGTTATGTACAGATGAACAATAAGCAATCGATTACAACTGTATCTCAAGCTTCCGGCGTATCCCGTTCCAGTGTTCATCAAATTTTGAAAAAATACAAGTTCATCCATTTAAGATGATGCTGGTTCAAGAGTTACATGCAGATGACTTTGATCGCCGTAACGAATTTTGCGAATACTTTAGTGAACAACTTCTATAGAATCCAAATCTTCTCTACAATACATGTTTTTCCGACGAATGCACATTTATGTTGAATGGCGAAGTAAATAGACACAATTGTCGTTATTGGAGTGATGTTAATCTTCATTTAATTAGGGAATTTCATACTCAGACTCCTCAAAAATTAAATGTTTGGGCTGGAATTTTGGGCAACCATATTGTTGGACCATTTTCATTCAAGGTAATCTCAATGGAAACATTTATCTAGAATTATTAGAAGATACAATTGATCCTAGGATACCAGAGATTTTAGAAAGTGACGACAATTTACTAGAAAATGAAATAACCTTCCAACAAGATGGTGCGCTCCGGATTATACTGTGGCTGTGCGACAATTTTTGAATAACCATTTCCGGGACATTGGATTGGCAGAAGAGACCCTGTCGAATGGCCACCAAGATCTCGGATCTATCCCTTTAGACTTTTTTGTGGGGCCATTTAAAATCACGAGTGTACGCCACGCAGCCTGAAACATTACAAGTGTTACGTCAGAGAATTGTAGAAGAATACCAATTAATAACTGCGGATGTCTTCAATAATGTTCGAAAAGAATTTGAAAACAGACTGTATTATTGTTTGAAAGCTAACGGGGTCATTTTGAGCAATTCATCAAATAAATCTGATTATTATTTGCTTCAGCTTTTTTCTTTCATTTCTGACTTTTTTTGTAAACTGATAGACATTTCATAAAAATATGTAAGTAATGTGGTCGTGTGTAGCCGATAAAAAACTGTTTAGTGGCGAGTATTTGGGTTTGTCAACTTTTCGTTTGTACCAATAATTCAGTCAAATCTCAACCGATTTATAAAAACGAAGTGTCATTGTATTTGCAATGAAAAGGGTTTTAAAATTATGTGCCACAAATGAGGTAGTCTCATTTAAAATTTTTAAAGTTAGGGTAGCTAGGCATTAAGGGGATTAACATATCGAGTTGGCTTGACTGTCCAAAAGGCTCCCGTCAAGAACAAAAATCGACGTGTCTTGGCGAATTTCGAAATACTTTATAGTTTTCACATTATAGAGGGGTCAAGTTTTCGTTGGGATACCCTGTATAGATACTAATTACTGCACTTCATCTTATACAACATTGAATGCGAAGCAAATTTTATAAAAGTTAAGATTACACACTTGCGATAACAAGATATTGTTTTGTAAAATAGTGGTTTGTTTTTGAAACTTTGTGTTTCCGTATTTCTCTCATTTTTATGTATGCAAGTCAAATGCCTAAATAAATGTAGTACATCCTCAACATTTTTTTATTAAAAATTCCTTTTCAGGTAATCTATATGTTTATGTAATTGAATTAGACTAATTCCTAATCTCAATTTTGTTTTTTAACAAGCTTATCTTATTTTAGCTTCGACATCTTCATGTACAATTGTATTATAATACCATTACTCATGTCCATGTTATGAAAGAGATAAGAAAATCGCCAAGTAAAAAATAACCATAAACGAATAAAGGAATCCAAATTGTTAAAAGTTTTAACACGTTTTGTATAACAAGCGTACCGCTTTCGTCTAACCCCTCTTACGTTATGTGTGTTGTATAACTTGTAATTCTTAATGACGCGTTAAGTAAATGCCTCTGTTAATTCAAATACTTATAACACATTAAAACTTAAAAAAAAAATAAAGGTCGGGAAGAGAAGCGCTTTCTCAAGAATTCCAAATGTATGTGTTTTGTTTTTTAAATCGAATAATGAAATGAATCTATGATTATCAATTGTGAACAAAAAAGTATTTCCAATGAGTCTGTGCGGTAGCACTGCGATCACGGTTGAGATACCCGATAGACCTACTGATATAGTTATTTATTAGAGTCAGATTACGTCAGGAAGCAAATTTTTAAAAAATGTCTAGTTAAGAGAAGATGATGATTAGATGAGAGATCGTTGGGTAAATTTGATCCTTAGTCTTTCTCACTCAAGGGACTAACTACCCCAGAACACCTTGTTGCCTTGCCATCATCAGTATGGGAGTACTGCTGCGATAGAACTGTATTTCTTTCCTTCTCATACGTCCAAAATTTTGGCATTTGATAAATCTAAGGAGTCGCCGGCGCCGATGGGCACCAAAATCCACGACTACGAATCCGGATTTGGGTATATCTCAATAGGGCTTTCAATCAAAACTGTTTCTCTCACTCAAACAAGTAGTTCAAAGCAATCAAAAAAGTTTAACAAACTTCTGTGTCAGTAAAACCTCAGTTAAAACAGAGGTGTTAGAAAACTTTATAGTGGCAAGCATGACAGATCAGCGTGTAATAGACTCTTGTAGGATTATGACTGAGAGAATTAGTACACCAAAAGATTTAATTATTTCTTTCAACAAAGCAGCTCCTCTGCAAAAAGTCAAACCGAGTTTTCATTCGTTGCCCGTTTGTCTACACATACCTGATAGTGTCAGTCAAAAAATGCAAAAACGGAACAACGTTACGAGGAAAAGAAAAACGTTGACATTTGGATACCTGATACAGGTTTATCCTACTCTGATACAACTACTATCATACAAAAAGATGTAAATTAGCCGGTACTAATATTCAAATGAATCACCCGCAAATTACAGAACTAGTCTTCCAGTGAGATAAAACACTTTGAGCGTATTCGTTAACTCGCAGTTACTCAATGTTGATGAACGGAAACAACTCGATGTAATTCCGGGTATACTAGACGAACAGTCAGACAAAAGTCAGCATCTACCAAATTAAAAAAGATAAGGCAAACCTAAATCACCTGAGTTACAAAAATTTTAATATTCTCATTAAGAACTTTGTTTGTCCATTATTTAGATAACACTTGTCCACATCTCTTTATACCTAATTTATTTTTAATGTCTTACATAGTCAGTAAATATAGAACTGTTTGTCTCTGTTGACAAGCATCTGATCTGCAAGCAGGGCAACCGTATTCCATAAAAGAACGTTTCAAAATACATCAAAACCAGACACCAACCTACAAGCGGTAGATCCAGTGGAAATCTCTCAAAATTCTGTGGAATGGTGATCACTTCCATTTTGAAGTTTTGGCACAAACCATCAAAACAAACATCAACAAAGTAGTAACTCTCCTGACCGAGCACCTTTCGAATGTCTTGACGTTTGCTATTCCAAAATTAGAGGACCATCAATCTGTTAAGAAACGCGTCCCAAAGGGTTTCAACGGTTTCAAGGGGCACAAAAACCAAAAACACATAATCGAGTTTAAACGCGTTAAAAACAGGTCAAACGATGTTGCTAAGACAGTCTTGGAAAGAAGTATTTGTGAGTTCGTTTTGCGAGTATACGATGTCGTGATAGCCGATTCGGCAGAGTAATCGGCAAATAATTCCGCCTTTTACAAAACACGAATTAGACTAGACCGTTACCAAATATGATGTTCTGTTGTAATGTTTTTAGTGAGAACACCGGAAACAAAGTTATTTACAAATTTTTGGGAAAAAAATTACCTACTGGGACCAGAAAAAAGTTTTTGTGGTTCTGACTAAATCTGACTAAAATAAAAAGAAGACCAAAAATCACATAATTAATATTTTCAACAATGCTAAAGTGTTTATGAATGCATTTTTTGATAACTTACCAAAGCAGCGGTCACATTACGTGAGAAAGACAGTTTGCAATTTTGCATCAGCTGTACGAACTTTATAAAGAATTCGGTTAGGAAAACAGAAAAAAAAATGAAACATGCCTAGGCATAAAGTATTTTCGGGAATAATTCAACCAAAAAACTCTTAGCCTATTTACACCAAAAAAAGACAGACGTGATCTTTACATTGGACATGAAAAGAATAATGTGGAAGCAACATATTGAAGACAAAAATCGTAGCAGACAAGAAAGTTCCAAAGATACAGATAAAGCATGCAAAGGCGAGTGCATTTTATTTTGTAAGGACTTGCAAACTATAAAGATAGCATCGACTTTAAATGCAACAAAATTCTATTTCAGAACAAAGTTGGCATAGCATAATTTTACTATTTACAATGTTACTAGTCATCAAGCCACATGCTTCCCGTTCACTGAAGTGAACCTTTCAAAACAACGTTTTATCTAATGCACTTCTTAATAAAATAAATAAAACAGAATAACGAAGAGATCAACATGAATTGTACAGAAGATGAAAAAGTCAAACCTAAACCTAAAGAGTTAAGAAAAAGTCCAAAGCCAAATAATTTTACCCTACATGCTATGTTGCTTTGAATTAGTTTTTGATTTTTAGTTTGATTGGTATTATTATTATTATTTTCATTATAAACGTATAAGAATAGTTTGCTAACTTCTTCCCAGTAAGCAACAATATCTGCTAAGTACATTTACTTTTATATTCCGCCTTTCATTTCATATGTTTTTGTTTAGATTAAAAACCCCAAAAATAATAATAGTAAAAAAAATGTACTAGAACTGTTTTTATGCTGTTCAAATTTAGCATGAAGATATCTTGAGTTGACTACTTACCCACGTTTGAGGCAAAGTACTGCTAGAGAGAGAGATTTTGTTTCGAGACATATTTATTTTTTTTATTCCAGACAGATAATTCCCGTATTTTCTTGTAACTTGTTTAAAATGCAATAAAAGGTATGGAAAAAAGTAAAGGAAATACTAATTGATTAAACCTTAGAATTTATAGAGAATAAGAGAATTGCGGCTTAAAAAAGATTAACATGAATCTCGAAGAAATTGCAGTAAAATTTATTATAAGTGATGAAACACGGTTCCATCATTATGACCCTGAAAAAAAAAATGGAACGTGGAATGTGGGCAACAGGTTGCTATTTGATTATTTAGGGAAAGATCAGGCTGTTAACGAGAAATATTATCCAAATTTTAACAAAGAAGAGAGAGATTGTGTCGATAGTGGTGTTGCTTTGCTATGAGTGTCATTTACAATAAGAATTGGAAAAATCCATCGCTCATCGCCCAAATACTTATTCTTGTTACATCAATCGTATCATTCAAATGATGAAATCGATTAATAAATTCATAAAAGTGTTCTAATAATTAAACTTGAACTATCAATTAAAGCATCAGACGTCTAAAGTTTATAGTACAATCGATAACAAAAACTTTGTCAAAACTATTGTCGATAAGTAAGTAATTTGGTTTTGGGTAAAGTTTTACTATTTTATCCGCCTGAAGCTTTTAACCATTTGTCCGGTTATTGGTTCGTATAATATATCAAATTGAAAAGGCAATTTATTATTAGAAAATCTTTTAATTAAGCACTTTAAACGTAACTATTATTCCAACCTCTATTTTTGTTTTTATGTTTTGCTCACTTAGTTAATTTCCTAAACTTTCTCTCTTACCGTGTGGGATAAAAGTAAAATCTCCTCTGTTTATACATTTCCTACTTTCAACATCTTTAGGCAAGTGGCAAATGTGAATAAAAGTCTCACACAGGTAGCATCCCGAGTTAAACACTTTTCATCCCTAAATTGAATTAAACTAATAGCAATACTCTCTTTCGGTCATTACATTTGAAATACAACCAGCAACATCTGAATAAAGTTTAAAATTTAAACTAAGGTCACATTAAACTTTAATTGAAAAAGTATCCTAAAATAGCCTTACGTAAAATAAGCACCGGTTAAAACTGCCTTCCTAAAAGTATTTTTAAATAAGATTTAAAATTGGTTTCGGAAACGATTTTGTAATTAGTTTTGTCTGAACGCATCGTTTTCTAAAGACATTTAAAAAGTGTTCATGTTTCAAAAAGCATTCGGTAATCGTCTGCATGATCTACTAAGTGAGATTAATTTGATCGATTCGATCTCAGTAAATTATTACCAGATTAACAATAATCTACAAATTTAATTGATTCGTAATCATAGCTTAATTAAAATAATTGGTTTGTACTCGATCCCCGTTCACAATTAAAAAAAATGTTATCGATTTTTTTTTAAATGTTTCAACAATTTAATTCCTTTATCCTATGCTTGATACACAAAACAAACAAATCTGAAGGAAATGGTAAGTTCTTCCTTTCACATTAAATGCTAAGATATTACTTTTTACTTGTATAGATATAACAAGTGTTCAAATAAAAAAATGGGCTTGTTAGAGTTTTTTTGACGTATGGTAATTTTTTTAATAAAGTATTTAGGTGACACAAAGTTTAGCTTCACGCGAAAACAAACTTAACATTCAATTCTGTCAATTTTTAGGTTCTATTGATATTACATCATAATGCAGAGTTCCACGCCACCACGCGTTATTTTGCTGTACTTTTTGGGTACACTGTAAAAATTATTAAATAAATTCCATTCCACAGCCTGCCCATCACAGTTATGTTTGTTAACATTATTGAAAGACTTTTAAAGCTTCCGACTAGCGAGGATTGGCATACAAAAATATCAGTACTTTTTTTAACATTAATCGTAAATTTTGCAGCGTACATTAAAATCGAGAGCATCAATAAGATGATAGATAAAATGTTAATCCTACACATCCCATTCATTGATTCAGTTCACTAGATAGTTTAAACCTTTTAGAATATACATATTCTATCTAGCTTAAAAAACACAATATTACAAAAATTCGCACATTTTAAATTGTATTAGTTTACAACTGGGAGATCGCCAGTTTTTCTTAAGGTTTGAGCAGATAACGATAGGAACAAATTAAATATTTGAGAAACGCAGCGTAAAGTAAAAACAATTTGAAATTGCAAATTGCTTGCTCTGCAATATAATAACTCGATATTGCTAACGTTTTATTTTAAAGAGGAAATGGCTAAGTATTTATATAACGACTAGCAAACCCGGCGAACTCCGTTTCGCCACCAGATGGCTTCGTTTTATGTAACATTTCGTTTGGTAATTAAAAGATGAATAAAAAAATTTTTTTTGTTTTATATTTGAAAAGGAAAAACTTTATTTCATTTCACAACAGTAATGAATTCATTTCGATTACAAAAATGAAGTGTTATTTAGTTGAACTTCTCTAAGTAAATGAAAGTGAATCCAAAGTAAATACTGAATCGAAGCGTTATACGTGTCCGCAAATTATCCGTTTCATTGAAGTGCACTTTGGTAAACCACATTTTTTGTTTTTTGGTCTGACGTTAACACAAACAAAGCGGATGGTTTCCCAACTCGTGAACACGCAACGTATAACTGCCCATGTGAAAAACAATGATTTTCTAAATTTATCCCGCAAACACTAAGCGATTGGCCTTGCGACTTGTTAATTGTCATTGCGACGCACCGGCGCCATCTACTTAAAATATTGGTTTGTAGTACATGCTATGTATCAGAGACGGCGCTGTATGTGAAAAAAGATTTTCCCGCTTTTCTGTTAACATTTTTCCTGAATTTTCTTTGCTATAAACCTCACGGAGCCCGAGACCTTTCCAACGAATGCAAAACCGTGGAAATCGGTTCGTGCGTTCTGGATTATAGCGTCAGGAAGGAAAACCCGACTTATTTTTATATAGTAGAGAAGATAAACATATAGCTGTTTGAGTGTGTTATTAATATTTGTGCAACCGTGTTTTCTAATTAACATTAACATTTTCATTAAATAAAGTTAGAATATATGTATCATTAGTAATAATGTTTTATGTGGTGTACCAATACCTACAATAAAAATCATTATAGAAGATAATTCTGAAGTCGATAGATAAATATTTCCTCCTATATTCTATTTAATAATGAACGAATAATATACAGTGTGTCAATTTAAAAACTTACAATAGGCAATATCTCACAAACGAAAAATGACATCAAAAAATGCTTAAAACCGTTTCTAGGATAAAAAAGAACTCACTTTCATCAACCCCCTAGGCACCACATACCCTAACTAAAAATGTTTAAATAGGTAACACGTACTTGTGATACATTATTGAAAAACCTATAAAAAATGCTATGCAACGGTATAAATAATAATTGTTCAGGGTGAATCGATAATTGTGAAATCTTGCCTTATGGAAGATTTAATGAAGTTTTTGTTGAACTACAAATTTGTTAAAAATATCAATTAAGTAAATGTTCAAAGTGGGTTTTATTGTTTTGTAAACAATAATACAGCCTACTTTCATATTCTGCACGAACTTTGACAAATGTTCTTCTACTAATAGCGCCACATACTTTAGTAATTCTTCTCCGCAATTCACCAAGTAATGCAGGTTGAGTTTTATAAATAACTGACTTAAGATAACCCCATAGAAAAAAATCTGGTGGAGTTAAATCTGGTGATCTCGGTGGCCACTCAATAAGACCTTCCAATTCATTTGTTCAGATAATTAGTATCTAACCAGTGCCTAACTGCAGCTGCATAGTGAGGAGGTGCTCCATCTTGATAAAAGTGCAGCAAATGTTTGTCTAGAGCTAGATCGCCTTGGTCGTCTCTTTGGTTCTCTAATTCATGCACAATTAAATGTTCGATGGTATTTTCCAGCATATTCAGATAAACGTCGGCAGTTATATTGCCTGCCAATTAAAGCATCACCTAATATCCCTACCCAAACATTTAGTTTTTCAGGATATTGAGTGTGACCTAAATCGATGCGGGTTTGCATCACTCCAGTACCGACAGTTCTGTTTATTGACATTACCATTCAGCATAAAGATACATTCATCACAGAAACAAATATTTTTTAATAGTCTAGGTTCAACAAAAATTATTTCATGATTTCACAAAACTGAATTCGACGGTCTGGATCATCATTGCCTAGTTCTTTAACAATTTCTGTTTTGTATGGGTGAAACTTATGTAATTTCAACTTCCTAATCGATTCATGTTATAGCCCTCTCATTGAAGATACTTGAGGACTTGATGCAGTAGGGTCTATTCCAAATTGTCCAAGAAGCTCAATTTGTCTTTCTTCATTCAGTAATCTGATCCCGTTTCTCTAAACTTTTCAACTAAATCGCGGATGTACACGTGACTTACAGTTTTGTCCGGATGCCTAAACTGTTCTTAAATAGCACTGATTCTGGGAGCCAAATATAAAAATTATCTCCACACGTTCAGGTATACTGTAAAACCATCGTCGCAACTACAGCTGAATGACAATACTGATCGTACAAATGATGAACACTAATGACACTTAAATGTGTCAAATAAACAAAAAATTATTATCCTAGAAACGGTTTTAAGAATTTTTTGATATCATTTTTCGTTTATGAGGTATTGTTCATTGTAAGTTTTAAATTGACACACGGTATTTGTTCGTCCAATCAAATTGTGTCTCATTTAGATGATTTATTTACTACGTCTTAATTTATTATTGTATTTGTATTATCGTCGCCTTAATTGGCAAACTGCGTAAGTCTATTTTTTACAATGTTACAGGAGAAGGAAAAACTAAATTTATCATCCGTTTCCAATCAAAAACAAATATTACATGGACAAATGGCGTTAAAAATGGCAATACTGTGTTAAATCTGCCAAAAGTAATAATTAATAAAAATTATTAAAAATATTAATGTTTTTTATTTGAAAATGAACATAGGCACTTTTCTCGGGTAAAAAATGTTAAGAAATTGGAGATATGCATTTGGATAAAAATTATTTAAATTATTACAAAGAAGAAAACAAACTAATATAAAAACAGAAAGTAATAATAGAACTTGTTATCAGCAAAAGTAAAATAACTATGTCAAAAACGTAATCTAAGCTCAAAAATCGTGGTGATCAGGTTCTAGAGCCGGTTGTTCTTCCTGGTCTAATGGACGTAAACAACTTTAAAGTATAGAATTCAAAAAAAAAATAAACAAAAATAAAAATGAATGAGGCGAAACATTTTACACTAGATAGCATTAAACCCTTATTTCTGACTTTAAGTGGAGTTACGCAATTTGATAATTAAGCGACGTTATGTTAATTATAGTTATTTGAAGTGACGAAACCACTTACAGTTTTGTGTAAGTAGTCTAGTCAATTACCTCTCTTTTTTAGATTAAATTATTTAGATATGTAATTATAATTTTTTGAACTTTTCAATGAATTTTTATTGTATTTTATCTTTTAATAAATAGAGGTTTTTGGTATTAATCTATTAATAATTTTAAAGCAAAACCTGCATTTAAGAAAGAATTGGGCTAGAGGTTTCCATAAAAAAGTTTTAGAGCCACTGGTCGCCGTCAGCCAAAATAACTATTTTATGGTTCTCCTAAACCATCAATCTTTGCACAAGGCAAGCAAGTGGAGTTATTTGTTTTTATTTAATGATGCCTATAACCAGTTTAAATGTTTGCACATCTAGTAAAATCACTCTGTATTTAATCCATTGAGTACAAATATACCTAGTATTTTATGCCAATTAAGTTTTCTAAAAGCAGGGTTGATTACAAAATATAAACAAAGAAAAAACCAAGTATGGCAGCTGAATTAGAATTTTACGTACAATATATTGTAAAATAAGTACGATAATTCTACATCTATACGTGCTGTACCTGTATACTATGCTTTAGTATAGTACTTGTGATTTTTAGTTGATTTGCGTTACGTGTGGAACTTACAATGGTGGTATTCTTATATTGTTATATCTAAGCTATATTTGACTTGTAAATGTGGGCAAATATTAGGTGCCTCATTTGGCAATGTTATTACTTGCATACTATTCAGTTAGATTTAGAGATAGTTCCTCTCCAGTTCTAATCCAAAACATCAGTTCCCTCAAGTGTACGTGTATATGCGAATCGTTCTGAGGACTTATGTTTCTTAAGCCGTATTTCTGCATTATTTAATTCATTTTAGAATTTGTAGTTGTGTTAAATATCTTAAATGATAGAAAACTCCAAAAACTGCAACAACAAATTTTAACCGAACATATGCTTCAATAGATAAACTTCTCCATTAGCAATGTGATCAGTTGTCAAGGAATATTGCTGTTGTTGATGACAACAACCACTAAGAGCAAAGGAAAGGAACACCAACTGCAGCGTCTATTTAACCAACAGAAAAACACAAAAACTTGACTGGAGTGTTTCAACAGCTAAGTTATCATCAGCGATACCGATACTCACTTAGTATCGGTATCGCTGATGATAACAGCTTAGCTGTTGAAACACGTGTCCGAGTCAAGTTTTTGTGCAGTTTTTGGTGTTTTTCTGTTGGTTAACCACTAAGAGCTTCTTCAATGGTCTTGTAATTAAAGTTAAGGCCCTTGGTGTTTATGTACCCACCACTCATTAAGCTAATGTTAATAAATATTTAATTAAAATTTTGTTTAATGTACTGCCCGCAGTGCGATACGTACTGATCACAGAACAGCGCTCCTAAACGTTCACACAGGTAGCTACGGCGCGATGAGCGAAGTAACACTTTGCGATGCAATGAATTCAAACTCATGAACTTCAACACATGTATTCATCACACTATACAGGTTTATATTGATCTAGTAGGGCAACATACATAACACTTACATTATAATCGCGAGCTCATTTTTTCGATTGCTCATCTCGACACCAGCTTATCTCGACGCGAGCTCATCTCGACGCGTGCTCATCTGAATGTGAGCTCATCTCGACGTGAGGTTATACTTGCGCTGTTACAAAAATTAAAAGAACAACGATTACCATTATACAGGGTCACTGGCAATTTGATACATTCGTTTGGAGATCTGATAGAACAAGAGGTAAGGAGTAAATTTAACCCTAATATGTATTATATAGAACTCAATGGATTTTGAGATATTTCGATTTTCAATTTTTTTTAAAAGTTGATATTAATATGTTAAAATGTAATTTTCAAAAAATTTACGCCAAATTTGTTGAACTTTTTTGATGGAATACTTGCCCAACACTATGGTCTTCGGTATGGAATAAAAAATATCCCTTAGCATTTCCATCATGTGATAATTTCAAAGAAAAACTTGTACAAAATAATTTTTCAAAATCAGATGTGATAATTTTTTGAGGTTTTTTCAAATAATTCTCAACGCTTCTTGCGTACAAATTGTGTTAAAACTTTCTTGTCGCAATAGCTATCGAACAAGCTGCGAATGTTACAACAAACCCTTAAGAGTTCCAAAAAAAATAGTAAAAATGAAGCTGTCGACGGAATTTATTTAGCTGCTGTCCACCATTAGACCTTATACGTTTTCCATGTGAAGTGGGCGGATAAACAACTGAAGGTATTCTACCTTCACTCGTATAACTTTTTGACAGTCTTAAGTTCATATTTGAAGATTATTTGTTATAACTAGTTGTATTAAGTTCTTTAAGTTCGGTTTTGCAGATTTTCGTTGTTATTGTTGTTTAACTGAAATGGCCGCTTATAGCACTGCAGAATACGCCGACATCTTATTTGTATACGGATATTGCGATGGAAATGCTGCAGAAGTTCGTCGGGAATATGAACGTCGCTTTCCAAACCGTCGCACACCGAATGTTCGTGTATTTAGTACGACATATCGAAATGTCGCAGAAAATGGTTCAGTGAAACGTCGGCAAGTGGACGCCGGTGCTCCTCGCCTATATCAACCAGATGATGAGGAAGACTTCAACTGCTAAAGTGGCGCGGCAAACTGGTGCGTCACAATGAAAAGTCTAGTCTACGATACGGGGAGTTGGATGCCATTCTTACCATTATACCCCTGTCCAGAGCTTAGATGAAGGTGATCCTAGAAGGAGATTAAAATTCTGCCGCTTTATATTAAATTCAGATGCAGAGGATGAAAAATTCTTAACCAACAGTTTATGGACGGACGAATCTAAATTTAATCGGGAGGGCATAACCAAATTTCATAACATGCACTATTGGGCGGAAGAAAATCCACATTTAATAAGGGAAACTAGTTTCCAAAGGAAGTTTTCAGAAAATGTATGGATGTGAGTTGTAGGTTGCTATTTAATAGGGCCTTACTTTTTACCTCAACATTTAAACGGAGAGATCTATGAAGATTTTCTAGAAAATCACCTGCATGAGCTTCTAGAAGATGTTCCTTTAGCCGCTAGAACACGAATGATTTTTCAGCACGACGGTTGTCCAGCGCATTATAGGCTGCCGGTACGGAATTTGCTGAATGAACGTTTCCCTAACCGTTGGATTGGAAGAGCAGGCCCAATAGTTTGTCCAGCACGAAGTCCAGATTTAACTCCTCTGGATTACTTTGTATGAGGCCGTATGAAAGATATAGTATACGCAACCCCAGTCAATACAAGGCTTGACCTTAGACAAAGGATAGTCGACGCTGCCGCATCCATACGAAATACATTGACCACCAGAGTGGCAAAAACAGAAATAAGAAGACGCTGCCGTGCGTGTATACTTAATAGGGGCTCCCATTTTTAACAAGAGTTATAAAAATTGAGTACTAATGTACTTATTGTTAATTTAATTTACAACTGACTTCTATGTATAAGGTCTAATGGTGGACAGCAATTAAATAAATTCCGTCGACTGCTTCATTTTTACTATTTTTTTTTGGAACTGTTAAGGGTATGTTGTAAGATTCGCAGCTTGTTCGATAGCTATTGCAACAAGGAAATTTTAACACAATTTGTACGCAAGAAGCGTTGAGAATTATTTGAAAAAACCTCAAAGAATTATCACATCTGATTTGGAAAAATTATTTTATACAAGTTTTTCTTTAAAATTATCACACGATGGAAATGCTAAGGGATATTTTTTATTCCATACGGAAGACCATAGTGTTGGGAAGTATTCTATCAAAAAAGTTCCACAAAGTTGGCGTAAATTTTTTAAAAATTACATTTTAACAAATTAACATCAACTTTTTTAAGAAAAATTGAAAATCGAAATATCTCAAAATCCATTGAGTTTTGTATAATACATATTAGGGTTAAATTTACTCTTTACCTCTTGTTCTATCAGATCTCCAAAGAAATGTATCCAATTACCAGTGACCCTGTATATAATAACTGTTCCGTCGGATTTTTTTCGCCGTCTTTTTTCTCGTAGCTTTTCCATCCGTCGACTTTTTTTACTGGTTTTTTTATTTTCCGGCATTTTTTCCAGGGCTTTTTATTCCGTCTTCAGATTTTTAAAATAGACGAAATCGGCCAATGTCCGAAATTTTCACTTATAATTGCACAAGAAGTTTGCATTTTGCCGAGTAAATTTAAGTGTTTAATGAAAATCTGTTGTCTAGTAGTTTGAAAGTAAAAGATAACTAGAACTATTTATTTTGGATAAATGTAAATATTAAATTGAATATACTGTCAATTTTTAAATTAATGGAGACCGCAATGATTGATTAAAAAATGCTAAAGTTAAAAAACACCAATGCATTTGTTTTAATTTAATTTTTTTGTTCTATAAGTTTGATTAGAATGATACGGTAATCACGTGCCTTTTAGTTAACAATATCTTCACTGTTAATAATGCCAAAAAATAAAAGTTTTTGTAAAATTTTTATTGTCGAAAACTTTTATTTAAACATATTGTTTGCGATATGGACAAATGTTAAGTACGTTGTTATTTTTTACTAAATTTTAAGGCAAAAAGCTAATAAATATAAGTCTTAAACAATCTTGTTTTCATTATGCGAAATAAACTCGCTTTGAGATGGGCTCGCGTCGAGATGAGCTCTCGTCAAAATGAAATAGCGGCAAAACAAACTCGCGTCGAAATTAGCTTGAGTCGAAATGAGCTCGCGTCAAGATGAAGTCGCGCCGAGATGAGCTCAAGTCAAAGCGGCGGTGTCAAGAAGCCGGCGTCGAAACAGACGCGGCGAAATAAGCTGTTCCGCAAAACAATAAAATACTATACGAATAAATAAATAAATAGAATACGCCATGCAATGCTACCTCGAGCGATGGTTTAAAAATCAAGCATGTTTGATTTTATGGCCAGTCGTCGCCCAAATCGCAAATGACGCCACTATCCTATTGGTGTAGTGAGGGTAGTTTTATTTGTCAACGCTTAGTTAGCCATAATAATAGAAGAATCGACTTACATAACTGTTTTTTTACCTGTCGATAAAGTTGCATTAATGCAAAGGTCACTTACAAGCGTGCTATGTTAGCACGAGGCAACACCAGATAATGCAACACTATATTTGTAGTACATGATTTGTCTTCTTGTGCGTAATAAGTCAGCAGCAGCGCATATTGTACATTAGTGCAATTATACTAAAGTTTTCTCATTCCTGAAAAGTCCCAAAAGAACCAAACAGCTGTCGACTGATTGTACATTTGCAGTAGTGTTATTTTTGCCAACACTCAGTTGGCAATAATAATCGAAGAATCAATTAATGTAACTGCCTACACATCTGTACCCATTTACGTTATTTTTTTGTTCCCACTATATATTTTAATACAGAACTTTCGAAGAATGTGTCGTCAAAGTTTACCCATTGTGCAAAAAATAAACGCCAAAACACAAATCCACATTGAGACATAGCAGTCTTTGTGAACTTATACTCTGCCTCTGTACAAAAGTACTTCCAGAAGCGCTTCCAGCAGGACAGAGCTCTGTACCCGGCATCATTAAAATATATTCTCTAGTTTACCATTTACACCTACAGAAATTGTTTTTTTTTAAATAATGCTAGCAAAATATTGCGAATTAAATTGCAACTAACAAGTGATCGGTTGCGTTCATCAGGTCTGAGTGCTCCGGACCAGCTTCTAGCTGCTACCAAAAGTCTCGAAATGTTGTTGAGCGGTACGTCGAAATTTGACGTAGCAGTAGATAGTGATTTTTAGGTTAGTTTTCCACTACTACATTTATGCTCGATCGACTACCATAGCAACCACAACGTGTCATGTAAAATTTGAAAAGTCGAAGTTGTTTTTCAAATATTAGAAGCAAATATTAATCCTCAGATAAATAAAGAAAGTGAAGGTTATAAGTATTTCACTAGTATTTTGACAGCTGATAAATATCCGCCATGCTTTGATGTAGCATAAAATGAAGCGAGCCCATCCTTTTAAATTTCGTTAATTCAAGTCACTATAGCAACACCGACAAATAATTAGGTAATTCTAACGAAATAAGTTGAAATGGGAGTTCCCTATCATCTTTACTGAAAACTGCATGTTTGGGGTACAAGAAATAAAAATATATATTATTTATCATTTATAAATAAATTTAGTTTTTTACTAAGTTTAGGTTGGCAATGACAATTGTGACAATTAAAATAAAATTTAATACAATTCAAAATAAACAATTAGAACACTTAGATAATAAATCAATACAAATGTATAATATTAAATATTGAATATTAATTACCATTTAATCTTTTAATTAAAATAAATTATACTTAGTTTTAATTATGCGTCACTTAAAAATTTGCTTCAATTCACTTTTTTAAATCTTATCATTACAACAATACAATGCATAAATGAGGGTTTTGTCAACGTGTAACAAAAAGAAACAAATTATTTCATAGATCGATAGGATATGATATTAAATATTGCTTTATTGTATTAAAAATGAAAATTTTCAGTTACTGTTGGAAAACTGATGGAATAATTAAGAAAATAGAAGTAAACCTATATCGCTGATCTGAATTAATTATATTATGGTTTCCGTAATGTCAAAATATTTTCAATATGTTTACCTTTTAAAAAGTTGTTTATAGTAAAAGCGCAGCTTAGTTCCACTTTAGCCACAGTTTTGTTTATTTTATACTTGATGCTATAGGGAATATATTCAAAATGGTGGAAACGTTAATCTGCTTTACGGTCGTGAATAGAGCAATAATATTTTAATGACTTCAAGCGATCAATCAATCATTCTAGTTAATGCGTGGTTGAGTAAATAAATCCAACATCACCTTTAGTTAATTTGCAGACAGATTTCTGTTAATCTTAAACGGATTTTTAAATCTATTAAATTATTTTTAAAAAATAATTAACTTTAATCAATTTTTTTTTAATACTGTGACTGCGCTAATATATTGCACTCTGATGGTTGTTGTTGCATTAGAAATGGATTCAATTTAACCAAGTAATTTATTAAATGAATACAAAATTTGTCTAAGAACTTATAAACTCAATGTATGAAAAAACATAATGACGTAAAATCCGGGATAAAACAGTGCTTACGAAGTTTTACTCAAAAATTTTTACTTCAAAAAGTGTTTGCTGATATTGATTTTTGCATTACATGTCTCGTTTACAAAGTCTACCTCACATTAAAAGCTTTTCATATTTCCAAAATTCATTTATAACAATTGTAAATAAAAAGTGCTTTTATTTGTCGCTACCATAGATCATCAACAGTTGAGACTGTCGTAAATCTTTAATGCAATAATTTAAAATTATTGTTCTTAATATACCTACTATTTCAAAAAGTATACGTAACTCGACCTATACAGTAAAGAGCTCTAATAGTTGAAAACATACAAGGGCACATCCTCTTTAGTATTTTGGACAAAAGCTAGTCAGCTGAGCACATTTACATACGTACCAGTCTCATTTTAACGAGTTGAACACGCTTGCGTACCAATGATGTCCATTTATAAACAAAGATGATTTTAAAGTTCCCGCCAAATTTAATAAAAATTGACAAACGGCCAAATTGTGTCGGTAGCACGCATTGTGGTTACAGTTAGCAATAACGTCCATATTCGTCTTCTATTTACCTAAATAAGGTCAGATACGGAGATGGACTGAATTGGATGGGCATAGATTAAACGTGTATGTGTGAGATGATCTTTGATTTTAAAAAAATAACGCACATAAACCGAAACAGCTTTTCGCGCACTGCAAGGCGACATTCCGGGGCTGTATGTTGCGCAAGCTCAAAACGTTAGCACCCGGAAGCAAATAAGGGCAAGGCCGGGACAAACCATAGCTGTTCTTTAATGGATTCAATTTAACATACATCAACGTATTTGTTTTAAGACATGTATTAAAGTTTAGAAAAGAAAAAAATTGATTTCCCCTAAGAGAAATTTATTTAAAATAAGAAATTTCGGTGAAGGTAAAAATATTATTTGTAACAAACATAAAAAAGTTCACCTTTTCTGCATGAGATTTTAATTATGTGGAGAATGTACGTACACAATGTGCACATGTAGAATTTATCTGATATAAAAGCACACAAAGTTTTATAAAATCCTTGACCGTTCCAATATAAGTTGGGATTAATCTCGATAATGTAGGGCGAAGGTTCTTTTACTTTTGCTTTTAACTGCATACATTTAGCCAAGAACCTAATTAATTTAACTGTCAAAAATTCAAGCTAGTTAAATTTGCTTCAAGAAAATTACATCACGCGCTTTTTGTACACCCCCGATTAAATCGTTTAGATTAAAACGTTTGCATAATTACATTTTAAATTAATCAGATTTAGATAAATGCGTAACATTGCGGTCCTGTCTGTTTTTCCAAAATTTAGTTATAAAATAAATGTCTTATTCGCTTTGTAAAAATGGCGTGCAACGTATGAGCTGGAAATACATAGTAGGTATGTCTCCCAGGTTGACATATTCGGATCTCTTTCGGAAATGTTTTATGCGTGGCATAAAATAAAATTTCAAATGTTTGCATTTTATTTGCGCTCTTTTCGTGTGTGAAGTTTGTGTATTAAACAAGTACGAACAATTTCGAGAAAATAACACGACTTTTCGAGTACATAAATTAGGTATCGGCTGTAGCTGAGATATTGGACTACATCTGTTTTACTGCCGCAATAAAAAAACTACACTAAACTTTTACCGGAGTTACATTTTTAATAACTTTTTTTAAATATTTATTTGTTGATGGTTGCAGTATTTTGATTAAATATTTTCTGGTGTCAGAATGTGTTTCAAAGCAGTTTCTTTTGACAGAATATATTCGCATAGAAATAGTATTTTACTACTATACATATACATGGTGTATCATGACGAACTTAAACTACATGCAAATAGGAAACTAATCACGTTGTAATTGTAGTAGGCTAGAAGAGGGTTTTTCAAGATTTTGAGATACAGATTTGTTCACCTACCATCAACAATATATTAACATCATGTATTACAAATAAAATATGAAACCATCAACATATCTTAGATTTACATAACTTTGATGAAAAGCTGAAAAATGTAATAAATAAATACCATAAGAATAGTTAACTCTATAGGTTGTGTAATCCTAAATAGTGTCAAAAAGATAGTGTTCTCCATAGCTAGCTCCTTAAATAATTCAAATTTAAAAAATAACTTTGATTTCTCCAGTCAGTAGTTATTCCTTTTTGTTGAAAATCTTCCTGGGTTGAAGGTGAAAATGAATCTGCCTTTATAAGACTAGGGCCGACGTTTCGCCCCTAACAAATAGGGGTTTTATCAAAGCCGGTTCCTATAAAGCCAGTTTCAGTTTCACCTCACCCCATGACAAACCTTAAAAAAAAGCAATAACTTTTAATGAATAATAATAATATCATTGATTATAAACTTCGAAAAGATGCGCATTATGTATGAACGAAATACTGCATTGTTACAAGATACTGCATTCATTATTAAATTAGTTACCGTAATTTTTGTGACAATGAGTAAATATGAATACGTCAGTTGCATAAACAATAAAAAGAATAGCGTAGATGCCGTAGACACACGTTTTTTAAAATTTCCTACAAATAATGTAAATGGTACAAGGGAGTAGCAAAAAAAATGTGGAAACATTGGTATTGCGGTTGTGGATATTGACACTTTAAGAAATAAATTAATATGTGAAAAACTTTTTTTACCCTCAGAAATTATTATATACAATAACCATAAATTATTAAGTAAAATGTGTGTTTTGCGACATCTCGTGTAAACGTTGACACGTATGAATAGTATAAACTAAAAAAAATGCCAACAGTTAACTGTAACGGCATGTGTGTGTTAAAGTGCAAAGTTTTATCGGCAACGTGTGTTACAAGCATTAAAGCTATCGCTTAGATAGCGCTTTGCACTTTAACACACACATACCGTTACAGTTAACTGTTGGCATTTTTCTTAATAAATTATTAAGTATAAAATCAGTGCCTGTAAAATTCGAGATAGAAGGTAAACAAATTACTATTTTTTTATTTACCCACTAAAATAACTTGTTAGGGTTTTTTTTTTTTAATTTCAAATTGATGAGATAAATATTATGCTTATGCATTCATGTAGCGTACGTATATAGCGATCAAAAGGGTTTCTAAGAAAAATGAGAAGTCCTTTAACAACTTTTTTGTTATTTGTTATTGGAACATTCAAAGTTGTCATTAGAAGGTACTAAATGTGTTGTGTATAATTAATTTTGAAAAGAATATAAAAAATTAAATACAATTGACTCAGCATAGCTTGTATATGTTATTTTTTAAGAGTTAACTTGCACATCTAAGCAAATTACAACCGAGGACGTCCTTCTCGACTAAAAAAAACTCATCAGGTTTATCGTTTCCAACTGGCTTTAAAGTGAATAAATTGTTTATGTAAATAATAACCACAATTACATGGAAATACAATACATAAAATTGATGTTTTTATCATAACTTGTATTGAAGCAAATTAATTTTATTTCTTCCAAATTAAATTGTTTTATTGAAGTTTGAAGCAACATTTAAAAATAAATTCGTGGCAAGATAAATTAGTTGAGTGCACATTTTTTATTTTTTATTGTGTACGTGCAAGTTACTTATTTTGCGATAAGAACACACGGTTTTGGAAACTGCTAACTTTGATTCTTGAATCATTCACGAATGTAGACATCGATGTTGCATTTATATGATGCAGTAACAGAATCAATCGTTACAGTATTAATCGATCGTGGCCGCATTTTACAAATCAAAAGTTTGGCGATCGAGGGTGAAAGGGGCATTGTGGGAGATGTAGTTAAGAGAAACATTAAAATTTGCCCATTTTTCCGAAGTTTATAATCAATGCTATTGTAGTTTGTTTTGTGGAGAACGTTATGAGCAATTGGAATACATGTACATGTAGTAAATCACGTAGCAGAGGTCACGTAACTACAAAGTTTATCTTCCAAGACAAAACTTACCAAAACTATATAAATATGAAACCTTGCTCGGGTTAAATAATAAAATGTTACTAATTATTCTTTGAATGTATAACATAATACAAACAGTTTGTCCATCATTTAGTATGTATTTTCAAGTCGCATATCCGTTAACCGGATGTTGCGCACCCCTTTCATGTATACAGGGTGAGTCGCGACAGCGGTAAAGTAACTTTATGACGGAACATATTTTGTAAATCCTTTTGCAACATGAGGATGTAGGTCAAAAGGGGAGCATTGTAAAAATATTTTCCAATATACAGGGTGATCTATAAAAAATTAGATACCAAAGTTATATTTTTCTTATAGAACACTCTGTATTTAAACACAACTTTGTATTGCAGTTAAAAAATAAACCAGACTTTTATAAAGGTTTCCTATACCTAAACCCTCAGGTTCTTGAGCTATTTCAGATTATTTAAAAATACAAAATTTTAGAAAATACTCAGTAGTCTGAAGCAAATTAATTTTAACAGATTTTATTTTGACGTTAGATTAAAAACTGTTTATTGTTAACATATTCAAATGATAATATCGAGCTGATTTTAAATGGAGTACCCTGAATTTTATGAACTCAGTTATTAGTACATTTAACTTCCTTTTTAAATGTATGTTATTTACATATTCTTACAACTACATGCGTTTCAACCGCGGTCGTGACTCACCCTGTACATGTTGTACGTGACAGTAGACACATATACATGGGACCTACAGTTTAACGTCGATTACGAACGGCTTAAGTTGAGAGGTTCACTAGTCAAGTATACTATCGTTGGTACTCTTGCGAGAGAGTATGGCCGAAAAATTCAATGTCTTTAAAGCCGTTTTTGCATTAACTGTTTTAGTAAAATTCAACAAATAAAGTATCATTAGAAAGACAATTTTATGCCCTTTCAAGTGATAATTACTCGACTTCTCTTCCATTTAAAACTTTAGGTTTGTTACTCACCCCCGCCAGGGGGTTAAAGACACAGGTCAAAAAATATGTTTAAAATGTGTCTCCCTCAAAAGCAAAATCGACGTGTCCAAGCTTTTTTGCTTTCAATTACAAAACAAAGTGAAAAGCTAGGTGCAAAGTTTTTGTTGGACCACTGTGTATATATCTAATAGTTTGTGGAGTGGCTTCTTATTGCTATTTAGACGTAAGAGTAAATTTGTTATGATTTGTTGGATTAGAAGATATTGATTTTTTAAATACTTCATATTTTAAGGAAAGTCGACAAAACTTTATCAACCTGCAAGCTACTAAAATGACAAACTTTTACTGTTCGCTATAAATCTCCGTCCCGTTGGTGGTGATTCACCCTGTATATAGTTTATTTTTATAGGACTGGTTACCGATTATTAATACAATTAAACGGTTATAATGTCCGACGAATTAGATGCTGCTATTTTGCAGTCCGACAGCCCAAATAACGAGGATATGTTTTGCTCGGAAAAGCAGCAGTTTTGAAAAAAATCGCAGAGAGAAAGTGTGTCAGATTCGGTAATAGTAATTCACTCACAAAATATCAAATATATATGTATCACCAACCTTCATGTATCCTAAACTGGTAAGTATTAGAACATAACGTTCCGTGACAGTATGTCGAAAACTATTTGAACTACAATATTGAAATTTGAAAATTAGTAGGTAGTCCATTGTAAGTTAGAAGTAACGATGTTAAAAGGTCACATTTTGGGTCACGTAATATTATTTTAAAATTTGTAATAGGACATCCTGTATACTTTTGCACTACTCTAAAGTATATGGGATGTCCCCTTAAAAATTTTAAAAATGATATTGTGACTCCAAAATGTGACGTTCCAACAACGTCATTTCTTACTTATATAATAGACATAACTACTCACTGTTTACAGTTGTCAAATTTTAATATCGTAGTTCAGATAGTTTTTGACATATAAGGTGCCCGAAACCTCATGGGATATACTGTATAAACTAAAGAAACTGGTTGAAGCTGAAAATGTATTAATATTTTTAAATCGGCACTATTAGGTCGGTATATTAGCATTCATTTGACGTCCAATGTACTTAGGTTAATCACTTTCCAAATACATTTTTTTATGATTATTTTTTAAATTATTGTCTGATTTAATAGTTGCTGTTTTAATTAATTATAAAGGGCGAAGAACGACAGTAGAAATTTTCTGTTACAGTTTTATTTAAAGAGTTTGAGAAAATGAATGAGATGAATCCCTATAAGCATCTGGAAATATGTCCAACATAACTTGACAAGAGGTTCTGGCCACCCTGTACATATCATACGTGAATGACAATGTTGCTGAAGAAATCAACTTAACACTTCTGTTAAATTTTCTATGTTTATCAAACAATAAAAGATACAAAAGAATCTGATTGGAAGTGTGTTATTTTAGTCTCCCACTAAATGATTTATGAGCCTTCCATGATACCGTAAGTTTGACTTAATTATCAGTTTGGCTCCAATACTTCTTTTTTAAGCTTAATGAAGGTCCGACACATCTCATAAAACGTCTCTACCATTTTAAGTATACGACTCTTCCAACGGTTTTTCGTCGGTCCTATTTATAATCTGTTATCACTGCCTTTCTGAATATTTTTAAAAATTTGAAATTCTCGACACTTTTTCGCCTTTCAAATTGGAACTATCATTTTGCAAATAATTATTAAATGACTTGTAATTAGCCTTAAACGATTCAGAAAATTATGCAGATTCTTTTGATATATGACTTATGTCCGTAACTTTCTAATTGTTGACTTATTTGCATTATTGTCAGCATTTTCATTTTTAGGTTATAATTTCCAAGTTTTAATTCGACGCATCATCTTTCGATGGTTTTTAACTCAGGAATCAATTCTTGGAGTTGTCTTATCCCTTTCATGTTTTGTACAGGCTGTTTTTTCTAAATAAATTTGAAATTTCAGATACATGGTCATTTGTCACGAGATGGCTTTCTTTCTCATCATTATCAATGGATAACGTTCAATGGGTTAATGTTCGATGCTCACAACACTACACACTCGTTTATACAATGTTTTTGGGGACTGGAACATGTACTTGAAGTTATTTCACACTATTTTTACATTTGTCAAAGAAGTAATTATGATTCTTAAAACAAATATTACAGTAAATTTGTTTCAGGGATGTACTGGATATGGTTTTCTGAACTCTATGCTACTATACGCTTTTAAATTTAAGTTATTTATTTATAATTTTTAAAATCTTAAAAATTTTTCGGGCTCCAGCTGTATAGGTATGCAAACTTTACTCATAGCAATATTTTTAATTATATTAAATTTTGTTGATTAGATGTTTTGAATGATAATTGATAACCCTGATTGACGTCATAGGTTTGGTATACCAATCAGTCAATAGGTTTTTATTATTCATTAATTTACAACATACCAAGGAAAGGGATTTGGCCATTTTTTTCTATTTCAAACGTAAACTTAAGATAATGATCATATCAATTGAATAATTCTAGAGTGAAATTTATGCTTCATTTCGAATACATTAAATTATCTCGTCAACGTAAACATAGATAAATAAAAATCATAATTTAAGTTTTCTTTTACAAAAATTAGTAAGTCATTCATGACTAAACTGGCTGAAATGGGAAAGGCTGAATTATCCATACCTGTGTCTATACTGGCAATCTTGAAAATTACCATAACTGGTTTTGAATAAAAATTTCACTAAATTAGTAAATTGTTGTAAATTTAAAGTATGTAACTGAGTCTAATATTTTTTTCTTAATCTAGATACTAGTTCTTTAGTAATACTGGAAATAAAGAGGTAGCATCAAAAGAAATGAGGGTAAATTTATCAGGTATATGAATGTGTTTGATAAGTTTATACAAATTTTTTATATTAAAGGTAAATATATACGATAAGTTAGTCATGGTTTCAGTAATAAATTGAGTTAGTTCGTATGTAGGAGAGCTCATAAACAAAACTATAACTCTAATGGGATTTTCGGTTTTGTTCATTTAGTTACTCAAACAAAAACATAAATACTTGAAGGTCCGGCCTGATTGTGAACCCGGGTTTGTTTAGAAAACTTTTTAAAACCGCAACATCACAAAATTGAGTAAGGACTTCAAGTTTCCAGTAAACTTCAAAATTTTTTATCCGCAGACTTGCGAAACGGAGAATAATACTTCTAACTAACTTCAAACACGAAACTTATTTATTCCCGGTACCCATTACGTGCGTTACACACGTAATTGCAAACTGCGAACATCGACTGATACCAAACGCCCAATTGCCGCACACTTTTGTTTCCTTCACGTACCGCCCTAGAACTTACTAGATGTAAGCCAAGACGCAGCCAATGGTAGCCCCTTGTCTCTTTTCGATAGTGGCCAAAGCTGTATAATCACGTCCCGCGTGGAAATCGGTTCACACATAGTCCGAGAAGAGCCCGCAGCAGAAGTTGAACCCACCAACCCACTATAGATTTAGTGTTTATAGTACTTTTATCTCAAGGTTTATTTATTTTATCACAAGGTGAAGTCGACGAATTGAAATCGACTTGGAAGTAAAGATAACGAAACTGCACAACTAACACGTGAATACCAACAACAATATTTTAAAGGGAAACATATCGAAATTGCTGGCTAGGATGTGGATGAACTCGATTTTTGCCTGCCCGATCCTCTAATTCTTATAGATTACAAGAGACCTTATTTGTTTAGAATGAATCAAGCTATCTGAAATGAATTTTTAAATTATGCAATATGAAACAAGAAAAAAAACAAATTTTAGAGACAAATACCACAAGAATATTCATGTAATGTTTTATCGATAGATCAATTTAAATTTTGTTTTCAAGAACAAATCAACAATGTTTTTCTGGAATATTTAAGGGACTGAAACTAGCAGGGTTGCTCATATGAATTTTTATATGAAAGAGCCATATTATTTTTCGACAAAAATCGCCATTACATTTTTTGCA
This sequence comes from Abscondita cerata, assembly GCA_030710515.1. Classification (NCBI taxonomy): domain Eukaryota; kingdom Metazoa; phylum Arthropoda; class Insecta; order Coleoptera; family Lampyridae; genus Abscondita; species Abscondita cerata. The sequence continues at coordinate 262,776 of JALBCR010000073.1, forward strand.
CTTGTGTATTTACACCCTGTATAGGTTTGAATGTGTGTTTTCTCATATGATAATTGGATTTTTTCTTTAAAAATAATTACAGTAAGCTGTATTTGGGTTTAAATTGAGTTACGTGGCGGAATTTTATTTCGCGAATGCAACCCACTTCAAAACTATTTTAAAGATTCAACCAATATAATCTCGGAAATTTTTACTTTTTACTTATGTATTTATTTGCTACATCACAAAAAATAACAGTAAAATGGAATCAATTTTTAAGCTAAAAAACCAACGTTGGAGTCTACAAGCTTACAGATAGGCGTACAAAAACAAAAACTACCACACTAATGCGACAACTTACTGAAAAAAAGTTTGTATGTATGATCATAAAATAATATTTTGCACAAATATTTCTTACGACATCATTGCCTGGTACTTGAAAAACAGAATAAATAGGAACAGACCACAATCTTTAGAAGATTTGTAAATAATTTGTACAATAAGTGTAATTATTGTATTGTTTCCACGGTCCGAGTCATTACTGAAACAAAAACGTCTTCCGGGATTGGACCGTGTCGAAAAGGTAACCGTAGTTACTAACGTATCCCTACCTATCGTAAGGGGCTTCATTATAGCGAGAAACTTGAAACAAACAAAAAAAAACAGATTCTTGACAGAAAGAAGTCCTCCTTTAGTCTAGAACCTGGATTGGTCACAAGTTGATTACCTGAACTTTTTTTTGTTTGATTCAAGTTTCTCACCTTGATGAAGTCCCTTACGATAGGTGGCAAAAAATTAAGCAATTATAAATAAGAAAATTAGAAACTTTACTTCGGGTACCAAAGAGTAACAATGCTATATCGTAACTTAAAGTCTATAACTACAGGCTGTCCCGATATTCCTTGTACATAGAGCTACTGTAGATTTCTGATTACCTTACTGCAAAACTTGATAGTTTCCAAAATACAGAGCGTCAAAGTTATTATTTTTTATTAGTTTTTTAATAGATTTACTATTTGCACAAAATTGTGGAACTCGGGGGATTTTTTTTAGGATGAGAATTCGTAATCCGTTTTCATTTTTGTGGTAAATTGCAGAGGTGTCACTTACAGCACTTTTTTACATTTAAAATGTCCTAATTGTTTTGGGTCTTTCTGTATGAAATTTTTATTTAAATATTTTTATGCTACAACTTCTGCCGCAAAAAAGTATATTTAATAAATGTCGCCCCGAACAACAATTTCTGAGATAATGGGATTTTTGCTTTCTGTTTAATTAAATAGACAACTTCACCAATGTTTCTTCACACTTTTCCAGACTTAGGACTGGTCCAAATTAATAATTGAACAACTGGCAACCAACTAGGGTCAACTGGCAAGAAAAATAGTACATTTAAAGACCAAAGGGTCAACGATATAAATAATGTAAAATCAAACTGAAATCAAAGGATAAAGAAAAATGATAATCCCTTAACTTAAGTGATTTTGGTTTCACAATAAACGTATAATAAATGGACACTACTTTTAAATAAATATTTAATTTTAAATGCTTAATATCTATCAAAAATGTCAAAGATAAAGCAAACATTCAATTACCTCAGAAATTGTGGCTCGGAGCGACATTTATTAAGTATACCTTTTGGAGGCAGAAATATAAAAATATTCGAATAAAAATTTCAGATACAAAAAATTAGGTCTTTTTAAATGAAAAAAAAAGTACTCTAAGTAGCGCCCCCTGCAATTTGTCACAAAAGTGAAAACTGATTTCGAATTCTCATCCCAAAAAACAACCGAGTACCAAATTTCGTGCAAATAGTACAGCTATTAAAAAAATTATTTAAGAAAAACTATGAAAAATAATAACTCTGTATTTCGGAGACTATCAACTTTTGGACTAAGGTAATTTGGGTTAAATCAGCATAAATTAGACCCAGAAATATACAGTAACTCTAACTACACGGAATATCGGACCACAATTAAACAATTAAGCAAGTGTTATTGACATTTGCTGTTTTGCGTTTTTCTTTGAGGAAAAAAGTTTCAATTCAAATTGGCAGCTGTCAATATCAAGTGTGACCAACCGCTACATTGCACACACAAAAAATCACCCCAAGTTTGTTTGACATAATGCAGATTTATTATTTTTAGAAAAAGTACAATTGAAAAGAGTTTTTAATGCGCATTCGTGTTTGTAAAAGTAAATTAAATTTTTCTTTGTGAATTTTTTCCCCAAACATTATGTCATAACTTACAAAACATGAAAAACAAAAAATATATATATAATGAAAAATCTATCGAACACGTTTAAAAAAAAAAGCTTCAAATGAAGAAAACATTGTTAAGCTTTGAAACACTTTCACTTTTACACGCGACAATTTCGTTTTTAAATGCCTATTTTTTCCTGTTTTAACGTTGTGCCATGCGAAGTGTCCTGCACATTAAAATTGGGTCGCCCGCAATAATCGCACGCACAAACTCAACAATTTAAACGTAATAAAATCTTATCAAATTTTAAATTAAACTTTGAAACAGCTTTATAAGCAATTTTACGTAACCCGAACCAATAGCGATGGCATTTATGTCGGGATCCGGCATTACCCAAAGGGATGATTTGGAAACATAATTAGTGACAACCGAATTCTACCTTCGCATCATTGACTTGTGAAATATAATATCATTTGCTTCACAATAAATCTGTTTTATCTACATCCTAATCAACATTTAGCTTCCAGCAAGGAAAAATAAATTTCGTCTTTTACGCAATGTGGACGAATCAAGAACCGTATAAATTGAAATGAGAAATGTAATTATGTTACGTGTCATTATTAACGACGCCGTTTTATTTCCTTATAAAAAAATATAACGACGATTTGCATTATGAATCAAAATTGTACTTACCTCGGAAGACGTAAGATAACATAATTTTGAATCGGCACTTTCGATGGAAGCTTGTTGAACGATACCATAACGTGATTCACGATCACTCATGTAATCAGAACGAAGACTATCCTGACGATCGAAGAGACTTCTGAAACAGTCGAAATAAAATTGCGATAAATACAACGCGTATTTCATAAAAGCTAATTAAATAGATCAATTTGTTCCTTTTATATAAGCACACCATGTGACCTACATCGACCTTGTGCTGTTTACATTCGCGATTTTTGTTTGTTTAATACGTGTATGCATAGTATACAAAATTAGAATTAGATTTTTTTTAAATTTTTGGAAAAGTGTTTGCTTAATCACTAAGAAATAAATAGAGAATCAACAAGTACCTACTCTTAAATTTAAAAAAAAATAATCGAATTGATTTTGTTGAAATTGTTATGGACGAAGATTTTTGTTGAAGCAAAGAAGTGTTTTTCAATTTCCATAAATTGTTAAAATAATTTACAATAAGGTTAAACGAATGTTTGAATCGCCAAATGTTTGTTTTAGCTACTCTTTAGCAATTATAAAGTGTGTCCCAAATTGAGTACGATTGTATGGTTATTATTGTTATTAATAAAGATAAAATTTTGGTTAAATGTGCCATGATGTACAATTTATTATTATGCTGATTCAGGTTCTGCTAAGAAAACTCGAAAATTCCGTTACTCAAAAAAACTCAAAAATTCTTATCGTGGAAGTTATGAAAAAATTTTTAAACAAAAGCAACACATAAACTCAAAATAATTAAAAAAAAAGGATTACTCTCATCGTTCTCCAGATAATGTTAGTATAACTGTATTTTTTTTCCATCTTGGAAATTATAATCAAAAATTTAAATTTTTATCCTGTTTTTAATGCTTTCAAGTAATAAATTACTGCGTATACAGGACTTCAAAAGCAAGGAGTTTGAGCTGTTAATTTTAAGTTACGAATTATAAAATAGCCAGCTTCTCACTAAATGAGCAATTTGATAGGTGTTGCTTCTACATAAGATGTATGTGAACACATGTATGCATAATAAATAATTCAAAATTGATAGCTCAAACTTCTATTTAGTTTGAAAGCATGACAACATAATGTATTTGTTTTCATAGCCTACTGGTGTGATATAATAATTTTAAAATACGCAGCAATTTATTAGCTGAAACAAAGATTGTTTTACATTATTGACAGCAGCAGAAAATTTTCAGTTTTAGATTTTAATTTTAGTGAGCCATTTTTCATTTTTTGGTCGTAATGATTTTCGGATGGTGTACAGTCAAAATTGTGTTTGTTCGATAAATTATTAAATTTTAATTAATTTTGATTAATTTTACTTAAATATATCCGCAGTTAAAAGTACATTATTCCAAAAAATTACTGAGGTTGTTGTAAACTACATCTGTGTTTTTTACATGGACGACTTGTTGTTATATGGCGCATACTACTGTACAGTAGTGTAGTTTTTCTTATTTACCTTTTTTATAGTAATATTTGAATAAAAATTATGATTGTTGTTATTTTTAAAATTAAAAAAATTAAATTTTGTGGACATTTTCTAAAAATAAATTTTATTAATGTACATATCTTGTTTTTTGGGTGCTATAACAGGATAATTAACAAAAAGTGTCTTTTTATGAAACAACTGTGAAGTTAAAATTATAATTTTTTTGAGTGCAATTAATTTTGTATCAATTTTATTTTATATTTTATACCTAACAAGAACTGGAGTGCATAAAACAATGTATGAGACACAGTACTAAAGTGGGTTAATCTCTTGGGCGATAATTTGTCCTTGCTCCGCAAGATTAACAAAGCTCTTTAGTCCTTTGTTACATAATATACTATTAATAGAGAAACAGAAAAGACAAATGTGTCACCTTCGTTTTGGGTTAAACTTAATTTTTCTTTAGATTTTACTATAAATGATTATTTAATTCAATAATTAACGTTTTGAATTTATTTTCGAATCATTTTAACATATATTGCATTTAAAAAAAATAAGAAGAAGGCAGACATACTGGATTGTAAATTAATTAAACACGTAAAGATTAGTATGTAGTGTGTGAATGAAGCGATTTATTAACGCTCATAAAGGTTTCGTCAAAATTGTAAACAATTCTACGTTCTACGTTTATGTATTTGATGCGGTTACAAGCACTTTACATCGGCTAAACAAGAAACTAATTGCCGGTACTCAAAAATTTTAGTGTATTAAACATTATCAGCCATATGCATAGTCATATTTAGTAGAGAAATAGTATCTAGTTTGCCGCTACTAAGGTAATTGCGATGCACAGTCGGTATTTAGGAGCTACTTTCCTTAGTAGTTACTTTTATTGAGTAGGAAAAAAGTACCGCCAATAGCACAATTTTCTGGCTACTTTCACGTTAGTAGCGTTTAATAGGTGTTTTGTGACCGATTGAGGATTTCAATATATTAGAAGGAGTGAATGTAAACAACCACAAAAAATTTAATATGGATCATATAAATCGATTTCATAAATATGTTGATGACCAGTTTAGTTTAAGAATAAATATCTTATACAAAAGAAGAGTGGTTCGCATTTTATATTATCGATTAGAGATCAATTGAAGGCAGTTCTGGTCGTTGCGGGAGACCTGTGTCTCCCCAAAATTCAGTTTTTAGATACTGTCAGATATGTATGCAGAGAAGCATATAAATTATGAGGTATCATTTTTTTGATGACAAAATCATATTTTCATGAATTAATTTATATTTAATATATTCAAATATTTTTTCTTTGCGTCCATTTTTATGGGGATCTACTATTCATGCATATGAGTGATTTACCTCATGAAACTTTTATAGATTCATGTATATTCCTCCATGCAACTTGCTTTCATTTATTTGAAATTGCAAAGTTTTTTATTTTAATGGTTTGAATAGAATTTATTTATATTTAAAATTCGGGCTAGAATATTTTCTTAGATGCTTCAGTTTTCTGACCGATATCATTTGATTTGCTGCGAGATCTTTTCTATCTTTGCTGTCAACTTAATTGTATTTTATAAAAAAATCAAAATACCAAATGCCATTAATCAAATTCTTGACAAAATTACCGATGTAGTCAGATAATTTCTTATTACATTTTCCTATTTACTAGTAAGCTTTAGTAGCCACTAAACTAGGCACTATGCATTACTTGAGATAGCTGTTAAAAAGTAATTACTAGTTAGTAGACTTAAACTAGCTACTTTCCTAAACGACTAAGCATTCGGTTCTACGTGTTACAGTTGTGATTAAGAATGTTTTTGATTGAATTAAGATTATAATTTAAAATTGCAGTATTTATTTATTATAATATTATAATTTATTCAAATTATATTTGTGGTTGACACCGCAATCAAGTAGTTTACGAAATAAAAACAACTAATCCTCAGAACTTTGGAAGATGTAAAAGAGTTATGTTATGTGGATACACCGAAAATTAAGAACTTTAGAGAGAACTTGGAGTAACAAATGACGAAAATATTTCAGGTAGTTTTTGTTAGGGTACATTGTTAATAAATCGTAGGATAAAAAATAGGCTCAAAGTAGTCCAATACAAATTTAATGTTAATGGGTGAAATGTTTAAAGTTTATGCTCATAATATAATAATACTAGTTTCGACCTACTAAAAAGGTTAGGGTGATCCAAAAGTAACATAAGTTATTTATAAAATAATAATGATGATTAAATGATGTGTGTTAAAATTTTTAAATTTGGGGTTGAAAATATTTAAAATAATTATTATTAAAAGGCATTTTGAGTTATAAAATCAAAGTAATACAAGAACATTGTTAATATTTCACTAACCTACTACAGAGTGTTGATAATCGAAAAACCTCAGATAACTTGTTGTTTCAAAAAATACAGACTGTGCAGGTGAGAACCGTTTTTAATGTATACATTTTTTAAAATTTAAAAGTTTTAATCTATGTAATTTCATTCGCTGAGATTCACTATTTTCTACAATAATGAAAAAATAAGATTATAACATGATTTATTACCGTATTATTTAGAAAAACATCGAAAACTGTAATTCTAAACGAAAAAGTCCAAGAGATAAAATTGTTAGGGTTTTAAATTATAAAATTTAATCAAATTTAAAAAAAAGTGTATTAAAACTTTTTTAATTAAATTTTGGTCGATACTTAACCTACTGCTATAATAATACAACCATCATCCTGACGGTTGGCCATATACTTAATTATTACCGTATATTTACATAATATCTTCACAACGTTTTTAGTTTGACCGTAAAAAATTACTGAGACACTCTGTATACTACTCAACAGTAATATATTAAATTTATTTTAAAATCAGTAAGTAAAACTATAAAATAAATTTTTTGCACTTCCTATATTTAATGATTCACTTTACACCCGCTTCCGCAAGCGTAAAACGACTCTTTTTCGCTCGATTTACTTTTGCGCCCGCATTATTTACTTTTAGGCCCGCATATATCGTTAATACCGAATTGATCCGAGAATTTACGATTAATCATTGACAAAATAAGAATAAACGGTACGAAATTATGCATGAGAAATGACATGAGAATCACTACAAATTATTCTTAAAAATCAAATTTTAATTAAATTGTAGAATCTGAATACAAAGCAAAATTTGCTTGTAGAACTGGAGTAAATACAATAAAAGCACATTTTCCGTTGCTTTTTTAAGTCGACATCATTTTAAAAAGTAATCGTATGTATTTTCATATATTTTGTTGGATTTAGCAAGTAACAAATCCGGAACCACGTTATCTGCTACCTCTTTAATACCGGGAGGAGTTTTAGAAAAAGTTCTTCATTATCAGTTTCCATGTCCACTGATTTTGGAAGATTTGTAATTTAAATTTTTAAATGACGTTTAGGAATGCCGGTAAAGAATACCCTAGAGGTCGCGACCAATTTATGTTCGTAAATTTAAATTTTTCAATTAATTTGTTGTTATTAATACCTTTAAAATAACAACAACTAATCTTATTAGTACTATTAATTTAAGGTTTTATTGTATTTTTAAATTAAAATAAAAAGTAAATCTGTTTCGACTTAGTATTACTAGGAAGTGCAAAAAAATTTGTATGCACCACAGGCTTAAAAGTGTTACTTTACACCCTTGGTACATAAATAACTATTTTACACGATCAAGCGTAAAATTGACTTTTTAACCCCATTTTTGGGCGTAAAGTAGAACATTTTGCCCGCGAGCTTAAAAGTGTTACTTTTGCGCCAGTAGGCTTTTGGTTTTTAAATCATTAAAATTGATGTACTGTATATTTTGCTGGATGCAACCAAATCGCCATTATTGATGTATATTGTATTGACTATTCTTTAATCAACTTTAACAATATTGTAATGGTTGATACGCTTGTTAAAAAAATTGTATTCTGTAAACGTTTATGTGCAATTCGCACTTCACACTTCACAGTGCTTCTATTTCACTGCATGAATGCAGCCATTCCTTCTTAAAACTTTAGTAGTGTAATCTCCTTAACCTAACCTTAATCATTTTTCTTCTACTTTTCCCTTCCTTTATTTTCTATTTGCTTATTTTAGTCCTGTTATCGCTTGTTCTCTATGATTTTGCATTCCGTTTTATTATTTCCATTGTAATCCTACTCCTGTATGACAAAATAGTTTTTATAAGGCTAAACACATTTCGAAATCATTGTTTCGGGTAAGCATAAAATAAGTGTGTAATTTATTATTAATCCTCTGCTTGTATTTTAGATTAACAACATGTGGAATGCAATTCAAACAAGGTCGTTTATTTCCAAAACATAGGCCAGACTAGTCCTTCACAATCATTAAAACAGACCCTAAATTGTCAATGTCGTCAATGGATAGCTGCGACAATTACTCTCTGCGGCAAGTCCCAGCAATTCCAATGATTAAAGCCACCTAATTTTGTATATTATGTTAGGTATAATATTATTAATCAAAACAATTTACTTACTTTCATCATTAAAAGTCTATTATTTGGAGATTCTATAATAAATTTTAAAATTCGTTCCATTGTTAAAATTTTTAATTTTTAGGTTTGTATCCGTCCCAATTTCTTTTAGGAATACAGTTACTTTCTTGAAATTGCTTATTTCTAGATTTTCATTAATTGATATAGCGGCCTTCAACACTGAATAAATCGACCAAGGTGTTGATGATTTCAATACTTCTGACTTCTCAAATAAATATGCTAGAAGCACATTTTTTGATGTTTTTGCCTTTTTTCCGAGACACCACTTATGATAATCATCGTAAGTTTTTTTAGAAATTTTCAGCGATTTTTGATCTCCTCAAAGGACTAGCGACAGTTTCTGGTGGCGTACAAGATATCGAAAAATCTTCCATGTTTTTGTTAAATAATAATTTGATGCTTGCAATTTTACAATATGACAGTCACTGTGAGTGACAAATGATGGTAATAATCACCAAATCTTAGTTTTTATGCTAAATAGCTGTAATTGCATATTTGAATATAACTTTAAAGTTTAAACAACTTTACTTCATACAATTTTTTTGTATTGTAAAAAAATAAAAGGTACTTTACTATAGAGTAAGATTAATATTTTTTAACAAACCTCGTATACGGCTCAAAATAAGAAATATCTGATGATTGTATTTTAGGTTTTAGATAATGCAGAACTTTTTATAAAGAATAACTTTTTTTCCTAAAACTACTAATAAAAAAATTTCCCATATGAGTCCAACTTTAGTAGACTCACTGTATAACAATCCGAAATTTTCATAGCAATAATAGATCCAGTCAAATTTTTTCTATAGTAATAATCCTATGTTGCGTCTTGCCAGAGACACACGGTATAATCATCATTGTTACTGAACTTATTCTTAGCAAGCGACAGTTACCATTTCACACTAGTATGCTAAAAGTTACTGAACACCTGTTCAAGTAAACATTTAACGTTAGCACATCTCACCGACGCGTCGGTAGGTATACAAGTAAGGAAAAAATCAAGTGCGCAATTTTGGTCAACATTAATGAACAGAAATTTTGGTTAAATTTATTTAAAATCAGATGTGACTATTCTTTTAGGTAATCTACGTGAAAAACTATGGTGACTTAATGTATACGAGTCTTACTCAAAAAGTAGATATCAATTTTTACACACTTTCTTTTGCCAATATTGGCTTTCAGATATTTGTGGTTTTTCAGGTTATGATTTACAATATCAAACTAATTTTATTTACACTTAGGGCGGTAACAACCTTAACTATCCATGGTTTAAAAGTTAACATACAGGCTATGAGAAAAAAATGTCAAACTCTGTAATCGCAAACGATGAACAACTTAACAAAATCAAATAGAACCCCCTGTATATTGTTTCTAAATCGATGTAAAATTAAATTCTCTACAACTTTGCTATTGATGACTGTCTACCAAAACTCAACAGTTAGCCGTGAAACTCGGGTGAATTTACATATTTATTTTAAAAATATTTTATAATCCTTTCAAAAGGCTAGTTAGATCCAAGGCTTTGGTATACGGAACTATATTTAATTTTTAGTTTAGGTGACAGGTAAATCACATATCATTCAATATAATGAAAAAGCATGAATTTTACTCAAAAAAAATACCAACAGTATGAAGAGCTAGATATCAACAGTTACTTTGAATTTGTGTATTTCAATTGATACAAATTGTGCAGCATTGAATTTGTTTAAGGAATAAAACCCAAAAATAAAAATTAAATAGAAATATATTTTTTCTCTAAAAGAGCCAATACACCAAAGTCTTTTTAGAAACTAGTTTGCCAATTTTAGTATCGGTTTTATAGAAATACAAAAATTATTAAATAATTTCAAAATATACTGTATACTTAACACCATATATTTAAAAAAAATTGGAATATTTTGGTCTCTCCTCCTTGAGGTTTTGCAATATCCCATTTCCAATGACTCACCCTGTATATAATTTTCAAAACGCTTGGAAAATCTGTATTTTTTACATTTTAGTAAAAAAAAAGACTTGTCAAATGTTATTCGGATATGGGATAATTGATAAAAACGTAGACCAATCACTACTCGTCATTAACTCCAAAGTCAAATAAGTGATGCTACCAAAACAAAAAAAAATAGGAATGATATTATTTTGAGATGTGCACTCTTTCACGGACACAATTTACCGTGTCACAAATTGATCTCAACAATTAAATGAATAGGGAATCTGAGGAGATGATTAACACAACTAAAACTCATTTTAAGTTGTTCTATAAAAAAGCACAGAAATATAGACATCATTGTTGAATGAAACTTTACGAATAAAGTATATTGTTTTGTGGACACATTTTTGTTATATTAGTCATACTACTAACTGAACAAACGCGTGTTCGAACAGTTTTCGGTGTCGTTTTTTGGTTTCTAATAAGAATGTGTTTCTTTGGACATTATTCCGGGTCCCAATTTTTGGTTTACCTGGTAGAAAAAAGTATGTAACGGAATTCAATTAGTTTTTTTTTCTAAAATCTACTAAACAAACAATTAAACAACTTCACCGCTACAAATTACTATCAACTTTTGCATCAACAGTTGCGAATTAATTTAATACAAAGTTAAGGATCATCCGAAGATTAAGTTACATTATTAATGAAGCAGCTACTTACAACTATGAATAATTAACTATAATTCTATGAATTTGAATAGTAGTGATTTCTGTACTTAACATATTAGTATTTATTTACTGGAAAATATACCAGTAATGTTATTAGTAGATTATTTTTTCTTCAAGCAACATTAAAACAGCATATTATTGAACTACTAGCTGACGCTAAAAAGGCATTTTACTGTCTAAACATTAAAAGCAACAGTTTCTTTGTTTTCACAACAATTTAGAGGTTGGTACCTCGATTTTGTCATATTATGAATGTAACAGTAAAGTATCAACTTGATTGGTCTAGAATAAAACGTCACTATAACACTCGAGAATATCAAAAATTTGAAAATAACACATGAAAACTAGCAATAAACGCTTGAAGAAAAAAAATATTTTTAATAAGTGATAGACGACACCTGCATTACCTACAGTAGTATGTGTAACCTCCTTCAGTTATTTGCTTCCAAAACGCGTTAATTATTTATTACAATTGCAAACAATTATATAAAAGCGTTATCAAATAAACAAATTTTAATAATATATTCTAAGAATTAAACAAATTAATTCATAACTAATTTGTTTAAGTGTATGATTTAACTCGCAATGTACAGGGTTATTCACTATAAATTCCCACCCCTTATTATCGTTATTATTGCTCATAGAAAAAAAAAGTTATATATGAAAGTTGTATCGATCTAACTGAATTTTTTTAAAATGCCATCAATAGTTCAGTTACTCGCCGTTTACAGGGCGCAACAAAAATATGATGAATTTTTTTAATGTCACACCATGTATATTATTATATTTTTGAAAAGATCTTTTTTTTTTATTTCAAATAAATATAATATGTTATCTTTATATTGAGCCGTTATTGAGTTATTAATCGTAGAATATCACAGTTACTTAATACGCAATTGTTAATATTGTCGAAGTAACCCATGTAAATGGAAAATGTTGTCTTTGATAATTGACATTTTATTAATAAAATCACCAAAATCGTTTATAGCGAAGCAGTTGGCTGGAAATACAAGCTCTTGATGTCCTACCGGTGGTTTCATATGTAACTGTGATATTCTACAATTAATAACTCAATAACGGCTCAATATAAAGACATTATATTTTTTTGAAATCAGAAAAAAAAAAGATCTCTTCAAAAATATAATAATATATAGAGTGTTACATTAACCTTTCAGTGTTAACGTGCGGACTCTCAGTCCGCACAATCCGATATCGGCCGAAATTTTACAAACGAATTCGGTTTGACGGTTTTCCCGCTAAATAGCTTTTCAACTAAGGGTGCTTTTATTCAGTAAATAAATAGCACTTACCGTGTGTGTTGTGTTTCTGAGCTAGAGTGAATTACGGACCGTGAGTCCGCACGTTAACGAAGTTTGAACAAAATTTAGGTACGTTATACAAATTGAAATACTTCTATTTTACCTGATATGATGCAATATTGTTTACATTTGTTGTTAAAGGTTGATGTATTTTTGTTTATAAGTGAATCATGTAATACATTCACTATGATGAACAATTTTTTTTGTTTTCATGAAATTCTGAATTGGTTACTTCTTTCATCGCCTACATATTGCTAATTTTTTATAAGTAATAAAATAATTCAATACTTAACGTAAATATTGTTTTTCGTCTGGCAGCGGCGGTAATGTATATAATACTTGGTTTAGTAAGTTTTGTTTGTAGAAATGAATAGAACTTATGAAGAAGAACAAGAATATCTACAAAAGCTTTATGATGAGTTTTTACTAACGAGGAATTACCTGTGGAGCCAGACGACGACGACATAAGCTTAGAGGAAGATTTTGAGGAAAAGCAAGACCATGATACCGATATGGAAGATGATATTGAAGATTTCCAAGAAAATCTAGATGTTCTATGTGTTCCCCAAAGTGAACCTTACTTTATCGGAAGAGATGGGAAAACTAAATGGAGGAAGCATTTAGGAAATCAACGTATACGAACTAGTGCCGAAAATATTATAAAAGTGAAGGTATCTTGCGTGAAAGGAAGTGCTCGAGAAACGAAAACAACATCAGAGTTATTCGATTGTTTTTTCACTTTAGAAATGTTGCAAAAGTTGTAGATTACACAAATATATATATATAGAAATGTGTTCTTATGGTGCAAATAATAGAACTACAAAACATGTTGATGTTTTAGAACTTAGAGCACTATTCGGTCTGTTGTACATAGCTGGAGTAAACAAAAATAATCATAGGAATGCAGCAGACCTCTTTAGGACAAACGGTACATCACCAGAAGTTTTAGATTGACAATGTCCCTGGCGCGTTTTCAGTTTTTGCTGAAACACATTCGTTTTGATGATAAACGGACGCGTTTGGAGCGGCAGAAGTATGATAAATTAGCACCGATCAGGGAATTTTTGATGCATTTAACTCAAATTTACCAAAGCATTTTCACTCTCTTCGTATACAACTGTGGACGAAAAACTAAAGGTTTTTCGTGGCAAATGTGGCTTTAGGGTGTATATGCCTAATAAGCCAAACAAATATGGCATAAAGATCTACGCTCTAACAGATGCCAAATTTCCTATACAGCAAATTTGGAAATATACGTTGGTCAACAACCTCCAGGCCCCTATAAAATTGATACGAGCAACATGGCTCTTGTTCCTCGTCTTTGTGCTCCAATTTCTGGTTCAAACAGAAACGTTACAATGGACAACTTTTTACTAGTTTTCCTTTAGCCGAGTTACTTTTGAATCAGCATAAACTAACTATCTTAGGGACAATCAGGAAAAATAAAAAGAGCTTCCATTAGAAATTTCTAAACCAGTTAGACCAGAAAAAACCAGCATGTTTGCTTTTCGAGAAAAATGCACAATCGTTTCATATAAACCCAGAAAAAATAAAAATGTAATCTTATTATCTACCATGCATCGTGACGACTCCTTGGATCCAAATACGGACAAGCCTGAAATGATAATTGATTACAACAAATCTAAAAGAGGCGTAGATTTGGTGGATAAGATGAGTGCTGCCTACAACTGTGCTCGAGCCACTCGTCGTTGGCCTATGGTTATTTTTATGCAGCAATGAATGTTGCAGGAATTAATGCATACGTGCTAAATAAATATAAAACAAACATTCCTGTGCAAACGCCCAGAAGAATATTTCTGGAGACTCTTGGAATGGAGTTAGTAAATGATCACATGACTCGGCGTTACTCAAATAAACGTATTGCCCGTTCAATAAGATTGAGAATTAGAGAAGTTTGTTGTATCGAGAAAGAAAATACTGCACCTGCACATCAACAGAGTATTCGTAGGGGTCGTTGTTTTTATTGCAGTAGAAAAAAAAAACCGACCAACGAAATACAGTTGCGAAAAATGTAAAAAGTTTATGTGCTTGGAGCATGCAAAATGCATATGCGACAATTGTTTAGGTAATGTAAGTAGCGACGGAAGTGACGAAGACTGACTTAAGTTAGTAAGTTTTTCAAATTAAGAAATGTATATTTTTAGTTTGTTATAATAATATTTTGAAGAATAACCAATATTTTTAACTTTCTTATTCTTTCAAATACCAAATTAAATAAAGCAGTTTCTGTTTCTATGTATAGAGTATGGCCTCCTAAAATTAAAAATGCAAAGTAATTGTGCAATAAAGAATGTTGCTTGTTTAAAGGACTTTTTTTTGATAAGAGAAGTAACGTATAACCGCTTGGAATTTTTTTTTTTTTTAAATGGGTTGTTTCTGATCAAGTCAAGGTTGCGGACTGTCAGTCCGACGTTATAAGTTGTGAGACAAAAGTCACGTTAACACTGAAAGGTTAAAAAAATACATCACATTTTTGTTGCGCCCTGTAAACGGCGAGTAACTGAACTATTGGTGGCATTTTAAGAAAATTCAGTTAAATCCATACGACTTTCATGTATGACTATTTTTTCTACAAACAATAATAACAATAATAAGGGGTTGGTAATTTATAGTAAATAACCCTGTACTTGTAACTAAACGAATTTAGTATCAATGGAGGGACAAAATTGTAATTGTGTGTGCGTGCAAGTGCATCAAGCTGAGTTTTAAATTATATTTACCAAATTTCAAACTTCGAACAACAGACAAAATTGTATTTTATATTTTGTAAGAAAAGGAAATACCACACTAGATCTCGACTGTCAACAATTTTAATTTACTAAACATTATTTTATGACGAATCTATTGTATCGAATTTATGATACAAGTTTATGAAGTTAGACTTTTATGCACGAGTTGCGAAGTTTAAAACGCAATTCGCAGGTGAATGTTTTAAAAGCAATGAGCGCATAAAAAACAATTTTAACAAGTTTGTGCATTTTTTGATAACCATACTTTTTTGATAAAAATCTTTTTGCTATGTTCGTTGCCAACAGCAACTCGATTTTATCGTAACAGTGATATGCAGATTTCTGACGTTTTTTAAGTTCTTAGGTTTTATTATTTTTTAAATTAGCTTTACTTTTTAATTCTCAAAGAAAGGAGAGGTATTGATAAAAATATGTTTAAGATGGCGGAACTTCCGAAAACACCGGAAGTGGACACATACTCTCTTATTTTAAATTCGATTACATATTTTTTATGGCTTTTTTGGTTTTAGCAGCTAATTTTAGATGAATTTCCATCAGCATTCCCTGTACCTAACTGTAGCCGTTCTTCAGATATTTTAACTTTACCATATTTTTTTACATTTGTAATGTCACGCTTGACGTCATATACCACCGTCGTTACCTTTGCAGATATAGCGCTAAAATTGGGATGATGCCCAGCAGAAGTATTACTTTTTATCACAACTATGCAAATGATATAGCTTCGACAGGTTGTCCAAGACTTAATTTCCAAACAAGATAATTTCAAACCACAAAAACTCGATTTTTTTAAATACGATGCTTTACTTTTTTTCTGTAATTTTGATACAAAATTAAATAAGGAATCAATCATTAGTAGCATTCTCTATACCTATCTACCATGATTTTTGACTTATTAATGAACTTCATAAAAGTTGAGAATTCGTTTGGAAATAATTGAAAAGCATGCCTTGGAAAAAATTCTCACATTTTAAGTCAAAATAAAAATAAAATATAATAAAATCTGCCAATGTTCGTCAAAAACCTCTAACAAATGATGAAACTACAAAAACTATAATTTATTAAAACATAATCTTTGAATTATTAAGTATTAGGTAGTTTCCTAACGAAGTTAGGCCTTCACTGAGGAGTGTACCGGAGGATTCTGCTTCAATGACACTCAAGTATCTTCTAGGAAAGTTATGAAAAACAAGTTGTTTATCCTAGAAAATACTTGAATGTCATTGAAGTAGAATCCTTCGGCACACTCCTCAGTGAAGGCCTAACTTCGGTTAGAAAACTACCTAATACTTAAATATGCTATAAATGCTCTATATGGTCTCCGTTTTCTTGTAAACACCGGTTGATCTTTGTATAAACAGTTTCTGTACAGGCCTAGTAAATATGTTTTGGATTCAACTGGCGGAATGTTGCCTTGACGCGTTCTTCTAATTCTTCTCTGGTTTGAACTGAGCTCTCATACACCCTATTCTTAATGAGACCCCAAAGGAAAAAATCAAGTGGCATCAAATCAAGCGACCTTGGTGGCCCAAGCGTAGGACTATGGCCAATCCAGCGATCCTCAAAATTCTGTGTTAGCTTTCGATTCACTTCCTGAGTTGAATGAGAGGGAGCTTCGTCCATCTGGTACCAGGAATCTCGCCAAGCCTTGAGGGGTAATTCTAGTAGAAAGTCTTGTTAAATTTCCATCATAAATTACAAACGTATATCGGTTTCCCATGAGCAGACAGAAAACGTTAACATTGAATTGACATTGGAAGTGATTTTCACGCTTCAAATGCGTCTTTTCAGCAGACCAGAAATAAAAATTTTGTTTGTTGACTAACCCTTTTCTACGAAATTTAGCTTCATCTGACCAAATGACTTTCCGCAAAAAAAGTGGATCCTCTTGTATTTTTAAAAGCATTTCTTCGCAATATTCAATTTTTCTTGCATCGTCTCCTGGGTGAAATTCCTGCACTTTAGTAAAGGAGTAGTTCTGCATTTTAGGTTTTTTTAATATTGCTTGAACAGTAGAATATTTTAAGCCCAGATCTTCTGTCGCAGATCAAATTGAATGCCGGGGAAATGCATTGAAATAATACGTTAATTTTATCATTTGTTACAGGTTTTGGCGGCCATTAGCAGATTTCACCCTTCCATACATTATGAAGTTCGGTGAAATTTTCTCTGATTCATTGCTGGTAGATGAGGGTATCTCTCATTGAACGTACGACATATTCTTTGTATAATTCTGTTACATTCTCCATGGATATAAAATAAATTCAAAATATCTGTGTTTGAATACTGTTGATTTTCCATCCTACATGATTTAACAATGACAATTATTAATAAACAGTATTGAGAATTACTATTTATTTGGACGTACAATGTGAGAATTTTTTTCCAAGGCATGCATTTCAATTATTTAAAAACGAATTTTCAACTTTTATAAACTCATTAATAAGTCGAAAACCATGGCAGATAGGTATAGGGAATGCTATTAATAATTGATTCCTCATTCAATTTTGTATCGAAATAGTTAAAAAAGTAAAGCATCGTATTTGAAACAATCGAGTTTTTGTGGTTTGAAATTATCTTGTTTAGAAATTAAATTTCGGACACCCTCTAGAAGCTATCTTATTTTGCATAATTGCTATATCTGCAAAGGTAACGACGGTATATGACGTCAAATATCTGAAAAGCGGCTACAATTAGGTATAGGGAATGCTGTCTATCTGCTAAAACCAAAAAAACCATACAAAATATGTAATCGTACTTGAAATAAGAGAGTATGTGTCCACTTCTGGTGTTTCCGGAAGTGCTGCTATCTTGAAAATAATTTCGGCCACCAACAAAATTTCAGAGACATACGACTTTCCCATCCCTAAATTCTTCTAATGTACGGTTCCAAAGGATTACTCTGTATATGAAACAAAATGCGTACAACGAATAAATATAATTTAGGATTCTAATGTCAGTATAGATAAATTTATCAAATCTGCATGTATGTATGTTCAAAGGTTATTCTATTGTACTTAATTTATTTTTATTGAATTCGTTCGCTATTATTTTATTGCATGTATGATTTTCATTTATAATTTTTTTATTTTATTTATTAAATTACTGTATATAGCACTCAAGTTATTAGTATCTGTTTTAAAATGAAGGATGTTTTTAAAGATTTATAATACACCATTTCGGAAATTAACTGCTTTTCTAAAATTTTGTTGTACGTCCAGTATACTTGTGGTCTGGAAATCAAAATTATGTTTTTCGTTAATATGTTTGTATTTTCCGTTTTTTTTTGCAATTATATTGATGATTCTGTATTCGATTTTTTAGTATTTGTTTTGTCTCTTACACGTAACAGAATCCACAATTAAAGCAATCAATCTTTTAAATAAGACATGGTTTATCTGTATTGTCTGTTTTGTCTTTTAGTTTTGAATATATAGCATTATATATCGTATTTTTATTATACAGGGTATCCCAACGAAAACTTGACCCCCCCTATAACGTGAAAACTAAAAAATATTTGAAAAACTCGATATGTTCATCCCCCTAATGGCTAGTAACCTCAACTTTAAAATTTCAAACAAGACTATCCTACTTGTGGCATATCATTTTAAAGCCCTTTTCAGTGCAAATACAATGACACTTCGTTTTAGAAATCGGTTGAGATTTGACTGAATTATTAGTACAAACGAATAGTTGACAAACCAACTTACGCGTAGTAATTTCTACCGAAATACTCGCCACTCTTCACAATAAAAATCAGAAAGAGGACAAAAAGCTGAAGCAAATAATAAGTCAGATACTAATTGTTTTTTGTTTATAATAAGTCTATAGAAAATCAGATCTTCTCTGAATAACAAAACACTGTCACAAAAAAGTCGCTGTTTTTTGCTTGTGACCAAAAAATCGTTAATTTCAGCTTGATCTTGAAAGTTTTAACGTGTTTTAAAAATGGTTTATTTAGTCGCGGAAAGAGTAGAAATTGTAGCAATTTATTATCGAAATAATGATTGCGCTAAAGCTACAGTACGAATTTTTAACGCAAATCATCCTGAAAAAAATGTAAGCCCCCAGTACGTTAAACAACTGATTGACAAATTCGTTGCAACGGGTTCGCTTTTAAACAAGAAACGTGAAGTAATTGGTCCAGTTCGAAATGAAGCACTTGAAGTGGCAGTTTTGGGTCATGTACAGATGAACAATAAGCAATCGATTACAACTGTATCTCAAGCTTCCGGCGTATCCCGTTCCAGTGTTCATCGAATTTTGAAAATATACAAGTTTCATCCATTTAAGATGAAGCTGGTTCAAGAGTTATATGAAGATGACTTTGATCGCCGTAACGAATTTTGCGAATACTTTAGTGAATAACTTCTACAGAATCCAAATCTTCTCTACAATAAATGTTTTTCCGACGAATGCACATTTGGCGAAGTAAATAGACACAATTGTCGTTATTGGAGTCATGTTAACACTCATTTAATTAGGAAATTTTATACTCAGACTCCTCAAAAATTAAATGTTTGGGCTGGAATTTTTGGCGCCCATATTGTTGGACCATTTTTCATTCAAGGTAATCTCAACAGAAACATTTATCTAGAATATTTAGAAGATACAATTGATCCTAGGATAACAGAGATTTTAGAAAGTGACGACAATTTACTAAAAAATGAAATAACCTTCCAACAAGATGGTGCGCCCCCGCATTATACTGTAGCTGTGCGACAATTTCTGAATAACCATTTCCCGGGACATTGGATTGGCAGAAGAGGTCTCGTCAAATAGCCACCAAGATCTTCGGATCTATCCCCTTTAGACTTTTTTGTGGGGCCATTTAAAATCACGAGTGTACGCCACGCAGCCTGAAACATTACAAGTGTTACGTCAGAGAATTGTAGAAGAATGCTAATTAATAACTGCGGATGTCTTCAATAATGTTCGAAAAGAATTTGAAAACAGACTGTATTATTGTTTGCAAGCTAGCGGGGGTCATTTTGAGGAATTCATCAAATAAATCTGACTATTATTTGCTTCAGCTTTTTTCTTTCATTTCTGACTTTTTTTGTAAACTGATAGATATTTCAATAAAAATATGTAAGTAATGTGGTCGTGTATAGCCGATAAAAAACTGTTTAGTGGCGAGTATTTGGGTTTGTCAACTTTTCGTTTGTACCAATAATTCAGTCAAATCTCAACCGATTTATAAAAACGAAGTGTCATTGTATTTGCAATGAAAAGGGTTTTAAAAGGGATGAAAAGGGATTTGAAATTTTAAAGTTGGGGTGGCTAGGCATTTGGGGGATGAACATATCGAGTTGGCTTGACTGTCCAAAAGGCTCTTCTCAAGAACAAAAATTGACGTGTCTCAGTTTCGAAATATTTTATAGTTTTCACATTATAGAGGGGTCAAGTTTTCGTTGGGATACCCTGTATAAAACTATTGTACTGTCATTATCTTTTAAGATGTTAATTAACTTTCTTGATAAACCTCGTATATTAATGAGTTTTTTTTGTAAGTTTTAGGTGTTAATATGTTGTTATTAAGTATTAGTTTATTTAATGTAGTGGGGTAGTTATTATTTTTAGTATGTTATGTATTAATGTTAAGTTTTTTAATGGAAAGTGGTGTTACTTAGTTTCTTAATTTTGTTAACTATGAATCTAATAATATTAATTTTCTGTTTGTGAGAATGTTTGGAATGATAATCTATGAGTCATGCATCACCAAATTTGCAATAAAAGGAGAAGTTAGATTCCCCATGGCCGTACAAAAGATTTGTTTATACTGACAATTATTATAAGTAAAATAACTGGAGTCGACTAAAAATGACAATGCATTAGTAAATTCAGTCTAAAGTACTAAACGCACAAGTGTTTGAAGAATTACAGTTAGTAGATTGTACCGTTATTGTACTTAGACAAAAAATTTTGACTATTTGGTACTAACTATAAATTAGTTAGAATATGGGCATAATTTGTCAAACCTAAAGGCGTTTTAAATTTTCTGTTCTTTAGAATATTTAAAATTTGTTTTCCATATAAAGTTGTTTAGTTTACAGTTACATAGTTAAAGAAGTTTTCCTATAAAAACTCTGAAAGAACACTTGGTATTTTTAATACTTCTTTATATACTTTATGGATGTTAGACAAAGGAGCTAAAGTAATGCTTGAAACCAATTTTTTTTAAAATAATCTTTTTTTTTTAAATTATGGTTATCCAACTGTAAAGTCAGAAGACCGTGAGAATTATACCGGGTGATACTTTTTCAGCGGCTATGTCACTTTTTCTGCCCTGAACTTTTTTGTGGTGTACAGCTTGTAGATTCTAAAATAAAAAATAGATTCACTGTTCTGTTTAGAAACTTTTTAGTCTTTTTGCAGTTTTTTTATTTACAATCGTTTTCTATAAAAAATTAGAAAAATATCTAACAAAATTAAATTTTTCAAAAGTGGTCAAGTAGGCTGTAGTTATATTTGGATGATCCATTATATTATTATGTTTGATAAATTTTGACAGTTTATTCGCAAATATTCTGCTAAAAAATAAAGCTAAAATAACTATTTTAGCAATGATTTAGAACTTGAAAAAAATTGAAATTATAACACCTTGTAGTCCGCTAAGGAAGCGTTTGCGGACCTATGTTTATATGATATTGTAGTTATAAAATAATCTAAACAATCACCTTTTTTTGTTTGTACATGATATTTAAAAACACCCTGTATAAGAGTAAGAGTATGTTTTCTGTTGCATCCGATTATGCAAAGATTAATTACGTGATACCCGTAATATGAAGTAACTTTTACAATGTTTCCAAATGGTTTAAAAATTTGTCAATTTTGTTGCAAAAATTGCATCCTTGTCTAAAGCAAAAATCGTTAAAGTTACCAGTAACACTGTCATATATATATATATATATATATATATATATATATAAACGATAAGTTTTTCGACATCTAGAGTCGACTCGCGAAAGCGTTCACGTACGTAAATGTTAGCAACTTTGCCGACAGGTATGTAAAGCAGTTACACAGTCGATTCTTCAATAATTATAGGCAAAATAACAGTTGGCAAGTATAAAAATTTTGAATCGCCTGCAGTAAAGTACGCAAGAGGTTGTACAATAGCAAACAAACACTGAGAATCACCCGACAGCTGTTTCGTCCTTTGGGACTCTTCAGGAGTGAGAGAACTTAAGTGTAAGTTCACTATTGCACAAACGCGTGCTGTCGACTATATGCCCTACTGGAGGGATCACAATATTTAAACGATAAGTTTTTCGACATCTAGTGTCGACTCGTGAAAGTGTTCACGTACGTAAATTCCAAATTATTGTATTGTACAACCTCTTGCGTACTTGCCAACTGTTATGTTGGCTAGAATTATTGAAGAATCGACTATGTAACTGCTTTACATACCTGTCGGCAAAGTTGCTAATATATATATATATAACAATAACTCTTGCAATTACAATACTTATATCATTATATACTTTATTAATTTATATTAGTATATTATTATATAAGTATTGGTAATTGCAAGAGTTATTGTTTTATATATAAGTACATATTAATTTTGCCTAATCCATTCTTAACTATAAGGACAAAATGAACATTCAACAAACTTTAATTTACTGCAATTGTGGTATTTTTGCCTTGACCTAACGAGAGGAACTTTCACAAGAGCAAGACAAGTTTATTCAACACTACTGAAGAAGAACTATTAGCGAGAATAACACAGCATGTTAGCAAATAACATTGAAAACGTTTTCATTATTTTTATATTTTAATAATATTGGAATGACCATAAATCTGCAAAATTTTCAAAATTTTGGATTAACGAGTATGTGGTAAGTGCGTTGCTGACTTTTCTGATGATGTAAACTATTTTCTCTAGTATGGTTTTACAAAGACAAATTGTATTAAATTACACAAGTTGGTTCAATAGTTCGATCCGAAACGGCAAATCGCTGGATACCCTCTTTCGGGCTTTCAATCTCCGTTAAGGGCCGGGCTCTTTGAGATTTCTTTAATGACAAATTAGATAGATATTAGAATAATTTCGATTAATAGAATTATTATTTGCCGTTCTTAAATTCTTATCATCTATCTGTTCAAGTGACGCCAATAATTTTTGTTATTTCGCAATGTGTATAGCTTTGTTTCAGTATTGTACACGATACGGAAAAAGAAGCTCTTTCCGTACTGTTTTAAGAATTTTATAAATATTAGTGTATTACCAAATAATTTACAGTTTTAATTTTGACGTTAGAAAATTAAGTGAAGTTTTGTTTGGTTAGTTTTATTAAGTTGATTTTAATATTCAAAGGAAATTTAATGTTAATTCATGAAACAGAATTTAACAGACAATATTTTAACACAACTTTGTCAATTAATAGAACAATTATTTTTAATTTTAATTATAACAGCGCAATTGTCACTTGTAGAAATAGGTACACCTGGTAGTTTTCTGGTGTTCTGCGTGTGAGAACATTCCACTTCTGTTGTTATAGTACTAATTGTACTTTTCTAAGTGTCTCTATGTGTTGAGCTGTCTCAAGTTGAAGGTTCATTGGTGGTTGTTCTCGCGACAGCATCTGTACGACTTCAAGTTTTTTGGCCGCCTTCGGTCGGTTTGCAAACTTTGTCTTTGTGCGACGAAAAGTGTCGTTGTGACACTTGTTCTTCAATATACTACTGTAGCTCACTTTTGTAAAATGTTCACTTTGCAGTGTTGTGATTAAAAGTTTGCTCAATGTTTAATAAGAACCTCTCACTTTTAAAGGAAACTTTTTAACAATTAGAAATATTAATGTGAAAAGACCCCCGACCAATGAGCATTCTCAATAACTGACACGAGCAGCAAAATTTTCCCCAGTTACTTACTCTAATTCTTACAAAATGTGCCTTTTTATAACGGACACTCTAAGCAAAAAGGAATAGGCCGTAAACTCAAACTATTAGGTGTTTATACAACACACAGAAAATATGGTGGTAGGATATGGGATAATAGTACAATTTTACCTACATCTTAATGCGCTTTCTGTTTTTTTATTATTCTGATAAGTGATAAAGAAAGGTTGGCATATTTAATATATTTGTTTGTTTTACTGTTGTTTATACAGTGTGTCCGCGGATTGCTGTACACAACACTGAAAAAATTTGTATTATTCATTTTACGACCAAAAGTCATTCTTTATAATAAGTTTTGCTGTTCGAGAAAATGAATTCATGATAAGGGACTTTTAGATCACTTGTACAGGGTGTTAATACATTAGGAAAGTATTATTTATTTATTTATTCGAATGGTACATTTTTAATATTGTATTGTAATGTAAGTTTTATGCATAGTGCCTCAGAAGATCAGTATAAACATGTATAGTGTGATGACGAAACCGTGTGCAATTGTGGGTTGGTTCGTCTTGGCAAAGCATTTGCTTCAAAGCTTAGGATAACCACTAAAACCTAATCATGCCAACTTTTACCGACCTTAGTATTCATATGTAATAATATTAATTAAGTGTGTAAACATTATAGAAGGTAAATAAGAACATAAGTAAAATGTGTGTGTAACGACATCTCGTGTAACATAGACACGAATGAATAGTATCAAACTAAGAAATGCCAAAAGTTAACTGTACCGACTGTGAGTGTTAAAGTGCATGTCGTTATCAAAGCGATAACTTTAAATGCTTGAAACACACGTGTGTCGATAAAGCCAAGTAATTACTTATACAGTAGTACGCACGCAACGAAAGAACACCTGATGCAGCATTTCGCTTTTATTATAAGCTCATTAGAGGTGTATACTTAAATGCGGTATACAACTGTACAAGACGGCGGTTGGTCTTTTAAACTCTCGTGGAGCAATAAACACAAGTAAAATGTGTGTCTAACGACATCTCGTGTAACATGGACACGTATGAATAGTAACTTGGCTTTATCGACGCACGTGTGTTTCAAGCATTTAAAGTTATCGCTTTGATAACGACATGCACTTTAACACTCACATTCGGCACAGTTAACTGTTGGAATTTCTTAGTAAATAAGAACATAAAATATAACAGCACAGCCATTGCATGAGGATATATAATAGACCGGTCCAAGAGTTAGTCACGACAATGACAAAAACATAATAGGTTAAAAAAAGACCATACAAAATAATGGAAAAAAACAGATACAATAGAATACAAAATATCACTTAACTTCAGAGTAAAATATCGACCCTATTCCTGAAACAAAGATTAGACAAGAAATCAGATTTGTCTTTACTCAACCCCTCAACATTAATTTGTAGGATACTTGATGTGTGCCCTATATTAGTGTGTGATTGTGTTTACGTTTTTTCCTAATTGTCTGAGAGGGTCTTGATGACCAGGTCCCGAAACCAAAGTGGTGATTCTCGGAAACAACATGTTTTGTTTGTTGACCATGGAGTACTGTAAAGTACTGATTATCTTCCACATGTTATATTTGTATTAAAAACGACTAAAAAAACACAAAAAAAAACTCTAACGAATATTGACGCACATGACGTTTTGACATTTTTTATTCATTTTAAAAATGCTTGAAGTGATAAGTACCATTAACAAACTAAAAAACCAAAAAACTGCACCAAAAAAACTTTACTCGGACACGTGTTTCAATAGCTAAGCTACGGTTCGCTGATGATGATAGCTTAGCAATTGAAACACGTGTCCAAGTAAAATTTTTTTGGTGCAGTTTTTGGTGTTTTTCAGTTTGTTATATAGACGCTGCAGTTTAGTGTTCCATTACTTTGATAAGTACCATTGTTTATTATTTTTTACAAAAATTTTATAAAACAAAGTTTTTTATAAACTAAAGTAAATTCTAAATACAAATTTTGAAATAACTATTCAAATGTTGAAAAATTATTCTACATAACTACCTCCCAACTGGACACATTTTTACGCTAACTTAATATTATTTTATTTTTAAAAATTCGAATTTTTATTTCAAAATTAGTATTCAGACTTAACGTTAGTTAATAATAATTTCGTTTTATAAAGTTATTTTCCTACTTTCCTAATTTAATAACACGCTGTACATGTGTTCTAAAGTTTTCTGATCAAGAATTAATTTTCTCAAAAACAGTTTTTATAAAGAATGACTTTTGGTGGTAAAATGAATAATAAAGATTTTTTGCCTATTGGGTACCACAATCTGCGGACAGTGTATGTAATAAAAACCACTTAATACTTGTTAGTGTTTTGTTAATAATGAAATAAATAAATTACTACTCAAGGTTATTAAAACACACATTCAAACTCTATTTAGAAAAAAAATTCTTATTATGTTATACGATAATTTTAAACAATCGATTTATCAATTTGCCAATTACGATTAATGTTAAAGGACACGTCATATCCAACAGGTATCAACAAAAAATATTAATATGAAATTATTACTTCCATATATTTTTCATTTAACTTTGTAAAAGACAATACTTTCAAAACTTTCAAACTTCTCCAATTTGTAGAAAAGTGTGCAAAACAATTCAAATTGATCTCGTTTGCGGAATTTCAAATAAGGTGAACTACACTACCGCATTACCTCAACCACATTTCGGATCATTTTATTATTTTGAAATTACTTTGGTTTCTCAAACATTGGAAGTTAAGATAGTGGAGAATAGATATAGTTTTTAATCTCAAAAAAAGACTTTATACTAAACGAAAACCGCAATTGAAAATTAATTTTATTGTCATCAAAATGTAAATATTAAAAAAATCGCCTTTAAAATTTTAACAATGAAAATTTTAATCTTTATTTTGAAAGAGATTTTACATAATAATAAAAACACGCGTTTCCTTAGCTACATTTTTTAACATTTGGACAGTGATTTCTTGTATTTTTTAACCACTTCTGTGTAATTTAGATTCGTAGTAGCAGTAACTAAGAAAATGTATTTATATTATGCTTCATATCAAATCCTTTTTTAGATAATGTATACAGCGTGTCCACTTAAGATGGCAACATATGGAAACTTTTTTATTATTCATTTTACGAAAAAAAGTTATTCTTTATAAAAAGTTTTGCTTGTTCTAAAATACAATTACCAGATATTAAACCTTTACAAACGTATACGCAGTTTGTAAAAAATGTGAAGAGTAAAGTACCTTTATATTTGACAATATCAAAATTTGTTATAAAAAAGTTGATCAAAACTAAAAATCAGCTTCAAATATAAAATTACATTCAATTAAATAAAACAATATTTTTTCTTTTTTTGTTTAAAGTTATCATGTTTGTAATAAATAAAAAAGATAAATAATCGGTATTGATAATTTGAGTAAAATTAGTAAAAAAATTATTTTTAACTAGATGAAATTTTATTGATATTAAAACATAGTTTTTATACCAAATAATATCTCATAATAACAGTTTTCTATATTGTTGCAAATAATAGTATATTATGCAACACATTTTATAAACAGGGTTTTAGTCTCGAGATTTATTTAGGGTCGAGTGAAGCTTAACCCTGCGAGTGACTAGAGATATTTATACAACGAAATGTCTACTATACTTTTTCTACGACCAACACAAAAATACTAAAATTTATAAATTGCTTTTCTTTAGCTTAACAAATACGAGAACAATTCAATTTAAGGTAACTATAGATTAACAGTGACATTAGAAACATTTTGACAATTAAAACTAACCCTAATTAAGTGACAAGTATTCGTATCGTAACTAAAACGCACAAAGCCACATCTTGTTAATGCGTATTTAAAAGGTTACTTAACAGCGTGGCAACATATACGATTATTTGTGTTTTAAAGGTGAGAGTAGAAAAAGATACTTCACTCCTATACCAAACTCATACTTTTTGTCAAACCTCGTATAGAACTGAACAAATGTAATATCTAATGATTGTAATTTAGATTTTAGAACATGCCGAACTTTTATGAAAAATAACATTTTTCGTAAAATTAATAATAAAAAAAATTCTCATATGTTGCCAACCTAAGTAAATACACTGTACATCAATTAAAAAATTGTAGTTGCTTTAAATAATTTGGGGTCGTAATCGTAAACAGAATAATAATGTTGACATTGTGTAAGTGTGCTTTTTTTAAATTCATCATGCAAAAGCATATAAAACTAATTTTTAGCTTCTTGAACTTTCAGTTGTTCATACTTGTCTGGAAACTCGAAATTTATACACACAATGCGGTAAAGTACGGCTACTATGCGGTAAAGTAGTGGCTGATTTATCTGCTATTTGGGAACGTTTTCAAAATAAACTAAGTATAAAATCCAATAAACTGATTTTAAAAAATTTACTTTACATCATACTTGACACGATAATGTACAGAATATGGGCGCATTTAATTTTTTTATTGATGATGATATTGTTGGCGCCATCTATACGCCAGTTAAACAAATGAACTGACACATATTAGGTGGTTTATGGTGAAATGGTTAAATCAGTAAAAATAATATTGTTCTTTTTTTAACTTCTTGTTGATGATTGTCGGCCAAAAAATATTATACAAATTTCGTCTGTAAAGTGATTTTACGACGCTCCAGCTAACAAGCAACTCGTTCTTTGGACTCGTTCCTCAAACAAAGCTGTCGCGCCGTAAAGTCCTACTTTCAACACTCTAATGTAAATAACTGTTGAAAGAAAAGAATTTATATAACTAAATTGAATTTAGACCTCTAATTATAAATTGCATTTATTATGTCAAATTGTTTTTTGAAACCTTTAATTTGTTTGTTCTAAATTATCAATCGGTCATAATTTACGTATACAGGGTGTTACCTCCATATTTCTTCTCTTGCGTCTTTGTCGTTTGAACTAATAATTTAATGCTGTTTGCACACATTTGTTTCAATAAATTTCAATAAATAAAATTATGTTTTTTGAATAATATCTCATAGACGTTCCATTTGAGTATTAACACCGACATAATTAATACACATTAAAATCAAAATAACTGTGTAGCTTTATGTTTAAGAAAAATAATGAGTTTATCGTTACGAAGGAAAAATATCTTATTTTAAAATAAAGTATTGGAGAATAAAAAAATTCTGCCTAAATGACCATGACTTTGGGAGGGGTCAAAAATCACTATCCCTTCGTACGCCTCTGGCAGTAACAGAATTTAGTAGAGTTCTTAATACCTACACTTCCTGGCTAGTATGACAAGGATATGTAAAATAGTTTTAAAATAATGGCTACAAACAGTCTTTAAATTTTCAAATAAAACACGCGGTAACTCAGTCGAAAGCCACATTTTATCTAAATAATTTGAGTTAATCCTTATTTTTATTTGATTTATATAAATACCAATTCCAAGCGCCCAGTGTTACCTTCCAATATGTACCGGATACTTCCATAAGGTAAAGGTTAATAAAACTGGGTTTTAGACCTTTTGTCCCTAACATATGATGGATTTATTAAAGCTAAAAACTTATTTCACGGCAGCTATGTCATAAAGCGTGATTTAAAAAATTTATCATCAAACTTTGCCATGAACGACAAGCAAGATATAGCAGGTGTATATTAGCTTAGCTTGAACATTTGTCAATTCTGACAGATTTAATTTCAATTTATGATTGTGTGGACATTATGGCTTTCACCGACCACCATAAACGCTGTATGTTAGAAATGTATTTTCCGAACGGTGCACAGTAGGGCAGAATTTACTTTTACGCGGCAGAAAATCGAAAAATGAAAGCCAGAAAATTTATGTAAAACCAATAAAATAGTGGAGTAAACTTGTCAATGCATCATGTTCAATAATAATATTCTAATTGGTAACTTGTTTTCCCCCTGTCCTAAGCAATTAAAGTTGACAATGTGACAGGTATCAGATTACGTCAGTAATCACTCATCGAGTGGAGTGAACTTTTATTTTTATTTTTATTTTTTCTATTCAGTTTTGAAAAACCTTTGCAGATGGATCAGTTAGCTAGTAGTAAGTACTTTCTTTTAATGTATATTTTTTTAAAATGTTTTTCCACGGATTTTTTCCATTTTTCATAAAAATACTTGGACCTACAAAAAAATCCCCACTGATCCCCACTGAGATTTTTTTCTTAGATGTAGCCTATAGTGTCCACTTTTAGTAGCAAAAAAATTAAGACCCGTAACCCCCCGCAAATACTATTTTTTTTTCTTTCTAAAAGATGTTGAGGTTGGAAATATAAGGAAAATTGATAAGATACATTTTATAAGATTCAACTCATTTTCTTTTTATTATATTGTTTACAGATCCTACAACTGATGTCTTAAATATAAAAAGAACTGATTTATTCTCAATTATGAATGATGGGGGTCCTTTATGGCAGAGATCATTTGGTTGAAGTTCTCCAAGCGCGATCTAATTGCCCGGAATTAGAGAAGAAGGACTTGAAATTGAACGTTTCTTGTTTTACTTAAAAACTGAAGCAAAAATGGACCAACAAAAATATAACAAAGAATCATTTGCCATACGCCACAAATTATTGATAAAAATATTCCTTAAAAACTAGTTTTTATTTGATATAACGTGAAAAATTTAAGAAGAGTAATCTACGATCTACCTACGAGTCATAAAAATAAGTTTTACCTAAATATTACCGATATTAGATTTAATGTCGCGTAAAAGTGAATTCTGCTCCACTGTGCGGTGTAAGAATTGATGGGCAATGGGTTTATTCTACTTGTGCTGCGTTCCAAAAAACCTTTCCCGAAGTGATCTTTACTTTGATCGATTTAATAGACAAGTAAATCATTTACATTTGTTGCATTAAAAAAGTTTCTTTTCCGATTTGCTGATTAATAATTCAGAAAACTTCAATAATTAAATAGTACTTTGGTAGGTCCAACACATCTAGTTTGATGAATTTAGAGTGGACGTACGTGAATTTTTGCATGGTCCACTTTCATGAAAAAATTTTATGAATCACGGGTTATATTATTGTGACAAGTATTTCGATCTTTTTGATATTGAAGATTATTATTAACCTAAGCTGAAAAAAAATTTAAATTACTTTAAAAGTATTTGTTGAAACTTACGAAAATGTAAGAAGCGCGCATGGAAAGTTTTGATAAAAACAAAAAAAGATAAAGTAAATTTTTGTTGTTTGATTAAAATGGGCTGGGTATAATCTCCAAGAAACTTATGCATAGTAGTTCAGAAAAGTAGTTACTTTCTAGGAACTATCTCAAGTAATGCATAGTGAATTTATCGGACAATATCACTAATTATGTCAAAAATTTTATTACTGACTCTTGGTATTTTGATTTTTTTATAAAATAAAATTAAGTTGACTGCATATATTTCATTTTGAATATTATATAAACTCATGATCTTGAAGAAAATCAAATTTATTTATCAAATGGTATTAGGCATAATAACCCTAATTTTAAATCCTGTCCAAACCAATAAAAATAAAAAAATATGCAATTTCAAATAAATCAAGGAAAGTTGCATGGATGAATATACTTGTCCCTATAAAAGTTGAAAGTTTCATGGAGATAGATCCCTCGTATAAATTAACAGTAGTCCACCATAAAAATGCAGGTAAAGAAAATAATATCTGAATATATTAATATAAACTGATACTTCATACTTTATATGCCCCCTTGCGTACATATCTGACAGTAGCTAAAAACTGAATCTTGGAGAGAATCAGATCTCCGCAACGACCAGAATAGCCTCCAACTGATCCCTAATCGATAATATAAAATATGGCCCAATCTGCTTTCGTATAGGACATCTATTCTTGAATTAGTCATCACCATATTTATAAAACGGATTTATATGATCCATATATACTTTTGAGTACTTGTTTACATTCACTCCTTCTAGCATATTGAAATCCGCCATCGCTGACAAAACACTTATTAAACGCTACTAACGTGAAAGTAGTCAGAAAATTGGCACCGCCACCAGAGCTACTACATTCATTAGTTTCCGAAAATGAGTCAGATTCTAAACATTTTTTGATTTATACCCAGTAATATAATAATTGCTTTCCAATGACGTCATTTGACATAACAGAAGTTCAAGGTAAATATAATGGGAAACAATAAATTTTTATCATCATGTGGCTGGTACGATGTTTGTTATGAATTGCCAAAAGTATCCGAAAATGAGTATGTTAATTTTTTGATTTTAATTTCTTAAATAGAGGAATGGGAGTGCTGTATTTTGCTAGTCACATAGCTGTACAAACACTTTGCTATAAAATTACCTATATTACATTTATTTAATAATTAGATTCATGGTCAAACTTGTGCAACTTTTTTTATAATCGAAAGATGGCACCAACAAAATTTCCAGAGCCTTCTTGGTTAAAGGTATGCAGGGTAAAATTAAAAATTTTAACTTTTCTACTATCTTCTGTATCTCTGTTATTCTTTAACATATCAAAATAATAAAAAAATGTGTTTTATACAGGTTGGGCACTACCAACGAATTATTCTATAGCATTAAAAACGACAAATAATGTTAAAATTTTAAAGCATACATATGTCAAGATTATTCGAAACCACATTTTAAAAATATTTTGGGTTGTACAGGATGCTCTAGAAACACGCATCATATCAAAGTTGGGTTATTTTAAATGAAACACCCGGTATTTTTTTCTATTTTTCATTTGTACGATAAAAAATAATGTATGTTTTTTAACATGTCCATATACCTACTTACTTCCGTTTTTGAGATAAATCAATTTTACCTGATTTGCAGACCCTCCAAAAAAATGCAACACCACCTTATTAAGCGCCTTCAACATCTTTTTTGCAATATTTATTATTACGTTATCATGCAGTGGCGGCTTGTCCATAGGGTCATTTGGTCAATGACCTCCCAAAAATTTTGACAATATATAAAAAAATATTAAATTATTACGCGTTTTATTAAAATAGATAATTTACTCGCAAAATTCGCAAGTATAATAACTTAAAATTTATCGGCTGTCGTTCGTAATTCATCTTCCTCAACCTTGGGCTAGCGGTGCGAATTGTCCTCATTGAGTTAGATCTACACGGAAAAACTCGAAAAACGTGCAACACCCACATAAACGCGAACGTCCTAAGCAATAATCAACTTTGGGTCATAAGCCGTTGGCTTCGAATAGGGTGTACATCTACGCTCGATTTTTGATTCGATTTTCGCGTGTTTTAAATCAATGTAAGAATTTATATTAATAGTTTTTACTGTTGCTGTGTTGTTTTGTAAAAAATAATATTTTGGTTCGCGTGTGCATGCGCTATTATAGAAAATGTCGGTAGTGCAGAAAATTAAACAACTAAAAAGTGCTAACTAACTTAATTTTACAAAATTAGCTGAGTTTAAGGCTAATGGTCGTCCTTTGCCACAACTAAGTTTACGACAAACTAGCAAAGACAAAAATAAAGATGTTCATCGAAACTTACGCAAGGTAAAGTACGATTTAGCTGACTGTATATGTGGTTGTGAAGTATCAAACGTATTTTACTGTTTTGTTTGTTTATTATTTTCTAAAGACTCGTCAGACTCGTTATAGTGCAAATCCGGTGTAAGCGATTTAAAACATTTAAAAGAGAAAATAAAAAAACATGCTTCGTCTGCAGAACACATGAAATGCTCGGTAAATTTTGCAACCGTAGGAAATATTGATATTCGTACACAGCTAGACAATGCTTATAGAAAATCTCTTAGAGATTTTAATGAAAATGTTTCGAAAAATCGCTATATTTTGAACAAAATGGTAGATTGTATAAAATTTTGCGGTGCATTTGAGTTATTTATATTTTTTTAATTATGCCTATTTTTTAAATTAATTTTTGACCCCCCAGCATGATTGACCACGAGCCGCCACTGATTATGTACAGGGTGTTTTGAATACTACCGCATAACACTAACGACTTAAAATTTAAATAACTTGTTTAACTTAAATAAAACACCTTACAATTCTGTAGCCTGTTGAACGCTAGAATTAATTACCTTTTAGTCGGTATTTTGCTTACCAACCCCTAACTCTCATAGTTTTTGAGATATTTAACAATTTACGATGTACTGGAGTCCAAGTTACCTGTGAAATATCCGCACATTATCTTGCAATCTTCAGTTTTAAATATTTACCTTAAAAATATTTATTTTTTTTTCAGAAACCTAGTATCTCGGGCTCTAAGAGTCAGTCGAATTACGCACACGGGTCACAATTTACTGATGTTTAATAATAGCAACCGTTATTTGGTACATCAAAAATCGATCATAGTATAAACATCAACAAACTTTAACCTGTTAACCAAAAATGTAATACAAGTCGCTCTAATAGTAGTACGATAATTTCAAAAACCATCATTTTTAGAATTTTTTTAACAAAGTTACCAATGTTTACAGTGTCATCGATTTTTGCTAAAACTAATAACGGTTGCGACAAGTGGGCGTGATTCAACTGACTCTTAGAGCCCGGCATAAGTCATGAGCACATTTGTTATTTTGTTTTGAAAAAAATTTTTTAAGGTTAATATAAAGGTGGCTTAATGTAATGTTCATTTTACTGATATCTCACAGGTAACTTAAATTTCAGTAAATTACAAATTGTTAAATTAGGAAATTTTTAAATATCTCGAAAACTATCAGAGTTAGGGGTTGGTAACCCTAATACCGATTGAATACCGGTTGTATTTAAAATACAAAACATTATAGTAAATGTTGCAAAAGAGATGTTGAAGGTTCTTAGTAAGGTGATGTAAAACAAAATTGCTTGTTCTTATTTATCTTGAAGTTATTGTATTTTTTCGAGTCTGCACATCAGGTAAAATCGATTTATCTCAGAAACGGATGTAAGTTGGTAGAACATACATTATTTTTTATCCTACATTTCAAAAATACAGGGTGTTTCATTCAAAATAACCCAACTTTGATATAGTACGTGTTTCTGGAGTACCCTGTACAATCGAAAATATTTTTAAAATGCGGTTTCAAATAATCTAGATATATGTATGCCTTAAGATATCTTACATTATTTGTTGTTTTAGTGCTACAGAATAATTCGTTGGTAGTGCCCCACCCTGTATAGAATCCAATCCTCTAGTTAAATTATTTTTATTGTATATTGTTTATGAGATATTAAATAAACTTATGTTTTTTTTAAATGGTACACCGGGTATATTATTGCAGAATGTGATTTGTTTTAATTTTAGTTACTAAAAAATATATCTTACTTGTTACTTATTTTAAACAAGACTAAAATTCAATTTTTTGTAAATTTGTCGTTTTGATTTAGTAGGCTTGGAAAAAACGTATGAAATAAAAAAAGTAAAAGTTCAGAAATAGGTGTTATACTTATTTTTATCTAAACCTACTAATTTAAAGAGACAAAAGAAGTAAAGTATGAGCAAATGTATACAAAAAAAACATCTTTTCGAAATATTGAAGAATAACAGACATACAAGACATAGTCGAAAAGTTAAAATTTTAATTTCTCCCTGTATCTCTTAAATCAAGAAGGCTATGGAAATTTTGTTGGCGCTATTTTTCGATTTTCAAAATAGTGACACAGGTTTGCGAAAACCGCAACCTTTTATCTTCACTAACAACGGAGTAACCCTGCAATTACAATAAAAATGGGACAACTGAACTTACAGAGTTCGCCATTACTCCGGCCTCAGTTTCTAGTGCTCTTGTATAAATGTCAACATAAAATGTTTAGTACTGTACTGATTTCTATTAAAAAGCTGAATTTTAAAAAAAAAAGATGTATACGGAGTAGGTACCTTTGATTTCTTTCAACTGTTTCTAATGTAGCTTTTAATTCTCTATGGATTTGCATTAGTACATTTTTTTCCTAACATCTACAGTTATGGAAATATTTATAAACTAGATTAAACCCCAAAAAATTTTTGGGCAAAATTTGTTAATTTGAATGGTTTTTAATCCATTACATTACCAATGTTTTTAAACTAATTAATTAGCTAATTAGAGTGTATTTTAAGTGGCGAAACCATATTTTTAACCTTTTAAATCGATTTACCTATCATTTGGTATGTTTTTCAACTCAATCCGACATTTCGTTCTCTACATCTCGGCTTTTATACAGGGTGTCCAGAAACTCTCCTGACAAACGAAGACCGGAGATTCCTCAGATAATTTTAAGACAATTTAACCCAATTCACCTAGTCCGAAAATGCTTTCTAGGGGAGCTAGAGCTCTTTGAAGATGGCGCCTTGTAAATAGTTGTTTTTTAAATACCTCCAGAACGCTTCTACTTAGAAAAGCAAAAACTGGTATGCTTGTTTACCCTTCAGAGATGAATCGATTCCATTAATTGCGAATTTCTAGTACCGGTCGTAGGCTTCCGTTTTGCGTAGGTGAACGGTTATTTTAACGCATAACTTTTTTGTCTTTAACTTTTAAGCATTTGTGACACTGGATTATTAAATTTTCAGGTATTCTAGTACTAAAAGGTACTCTTAGTTTAAGTCATTAGGATGCACCGTTTTCTAGAAAAATGGATTTGAAAATTTTTTGTTTTTTGTCATTAAAGTTAAATTTATATTTTTGCACTAGTTGGCTCTGAACTGCCAACAAAAGTAAAACCTACGTTTTTCATTGTCAAATTGTTGTCAGTTTGCGAAGTTTATCTTTTAATTTTTTACTTTACTAGGCGCCATCTTCAAAGAGCTCTAGCTCCCTTAGGAAGCATTTTTGGACTAGGTGAATTGGGTTAAATTGTCTTAAAATTATCTGAGGAATCTCCGGTCTTCGTTTGTCAGGAGAGTTTCTGGACATCCTGTATATAAGCCTACGATATTAACAATTATATTATTGATTTATTTTAATCAAACAGGTTTAACTAGTAGACTTTGTCTATTAAACAAAAACATAAAAAGAAAGGCTGTTGAAAAACCAACAAAATTGAAAAAATATTAATTTAACAGGAGTTCAAAATTTTGACCATCTCGTGTTTGATGTTAGAAAATGCGGTTTTTATTCTGTTTTTCATTGCTTCTTGTGTAGTAGGATCTTATTGAAATACGTAATATTTTATGAACTCCCTTAAAAATAAATCCATGACAGTAAGTTTCTTCCCACACATTAACTAATATGTTTGGTGCTAGTATTTTGATTTTCAACTACAGCCTACAATACTATAAATTCCGTTTCTTCTATTCTGACAGTTTTTCTTTGAGCAGGTGCTTTGCAATTTACCGATCCTGTTTGGTCAAATCAAGATCAATAATAAACTAAACACAATAAATACCAGGTGAGTATTCCTCCAAGATTATAAATTTTGTGAAAAGAGCAAACTGTACACACAATAAATACCTTTTATTCTGGCTATATGTTTATTTGTTTAATAAAAGCAAAGCCTACTAGAATAAACCTGCTTGTTGTGATTTAACTGAAAATTAATAAATATCTCAATAACTGTAGGTGCAAGGAGAAAAAAGTACTAGTGCAAATCGATAGAGAATTAAAAATACATTAGAAACAATTAAAAAAATGAGTTTCAGAAATTTAAACAATTTGAAAATTAGCGCTCTCATACAAAATAAGTATGGCGAACAATTTTGTTTTGTGACAATTTCTTTCTGGTGCTTAATTGTTAAAGAAATATGCTCTAAAATGGCAACACCGCAATCAATTTAAAAAATATTTTTCATCTGAATTAAGCCTTCATCAAACAGACTAAAAAAATGTATGGGTGGCTATTTAAAAAGTGTAAGTTTATGCTGCCCAGTGAAAACTAAACTAAAAATTTATGATACTGCTTTTTTTCACGTGGATCAATTCCATAGATATTTCATATTATTTGTAGTTTTTAGAATATGCGGATGGTCAAACATTCTACCAAAAACATTTTTACATTAGCACTAATTTTTAAAAAATTAATGCAAAGTGTTTTAGCCGATTGAAGTGAAAAACAGGATATTGTTTAATAAATCCTTTGTAATTTATCCAATTTGATTAAATTTTTTTCTAATATTGTTTCACTACTTTAATATTTTTATTTCAAATTTTCATTGTCAAATTAAAGTTCAAGTGTTGAAATAAACCCCCAAGTCTTAATTATATAAAGTAAATAATGCGATGGACAATTTGAGGAGGATATGTTTTGACTGGTGGTGATAACGTGATGAAAATAAAAAAATATGTAAGAAAAGATAAGCCAAATACATTACACACTGCGAATATATATTACTTTTCATTTTATTTATTGTTTTACTTTTGTTGTTTAGTAGACCTTATATGTAGTTTAATTTTTATATCTAATATTTTCTGAATTGATTCACATAGGTCACGTGAAGTAACTATAACTCCGTATCACATAATAACCATTTTCAGGTTCTCATAGAAAACCTCGAAAACTTTACAAACACAAAATAAATTGTCAAAATTGTTGATTTATCAACCCAAATACCTCTGTTCAAATGAATCCGTTCTCCCACTTTTGTAACCGCTATCGTTAAGACTACTATCTTGTCGCAAAGAGGGCAACGAATCCCACGGCGATCTCTTATGTCCACCTTGAGGAAGACCTTGTGTAGAACTGTAGGTAGAGCTGCCTGAACGCCATCCGTCAGAGTGACGGAACCATTGAGCTCTACTCGATTCTCCAATACAGGAAGCACAGCGTGAATGATAACTAAAATTCGTTATGTTTCATTTAACGGAAAGACAGTACATTCAAATCTTACCCCGTATTATGATCACTAAGATATCCTCGTTCTCGTTCCCTTTCCTTCTCTCGTTCTCTTATCAACTCATTTCTGTCGCTATAATAACCATCGCGATCGCGATCTCTATCTCTACCACCTGAAGAACGATCAACACTCAGTCTATGTGATAGAGGTAAGGTTGAAGACTTGTTAATAGAAGAAGAAGGAGCTGGTCCTATTAAGACCAAGTGCATGTGATTAACATTGAAAGTGCGTATAAGAGGGGTAGTAACTTACTTTTTCGAGAAGGATATGGACTTCGTTGATTTGAACCTGGGAGACTCTCTGCAAATTCTATAAGAAACAATAAAACAAATTGTTCATAAAGTGGAAATGACTTTACGTACCTAAATTTTCCATGCTTTGCGTTAAAAGCGCTTCAAAAGTATGTAAGCTGTAACTTTCAGCGTCCATACCTTTCGCCAATGTGTTGCGCAAGTGCATTTCATACTCTAACAGAAGTCGGCTTGTTGGAGAACCCGGTGTTGAAGATTCGTTTGCATTCTACGAAATTAAATTAATTGATTGATACATTTATATAAATCTATGTACCTGATGATGGTGAGGATGCCTCGGTTGTCGGCCGTGATAGTGAGAGACCTGTTCAGGATCAGAATTTCCGTTGCTGGAACTAGGAGTTGTTGCGTAGCATTGATTATCAAAAAGTACATTATCGGAAGGAGGAGAAAGATCGCCAGCTGCGTTACGTTCTAATTCCAAATATAATCCTCTGCCGGGATATCCACGTCCGATTTCGTGAGATGATCTATAAGTTTGATTATTTGTCTAACGTGAAAACATGTCATGAATATACTCACCGAGAACCTGAAAAACGAGAATTTTGTGCCATGGCCGACCGCGGAAGTAATCGAGTTGCTTCGGATTCCGAGTATCTTCCGTTATTGTTTGGATGTCGATGATGGTGGGCGTTGTAATAGTTATACCTTTTTCTTCCCAATTCGGGCGACGTAACGGGACTTTCGGCACTAGGCATTGGTTTTAACATTCTTTTTAAAGTGTTGCTATCTAAACTTATGTTATTTTGCGTGTTCATGTCTTCAGTGCTTTTTGACTTACTCCTTCTACTGCTAATGTTATTATTGAGTATATTATGATGATGAGCTGATCTCAATTCGGCTTCGCGTACCATATCGACGTCGGAATAATCAACCGATCTTGTATTCGTAAGAACGTGATGAAGATTATCTCGAAAAGGTGGTCGTAGACGTAGATGAAGATTTTGTGTTTGATTGCAATGTACCACCCGCTTGAATTCCTTCAGACTTTTGCGTTTCGGAAGATTGAGTTTGTGAAGGTGTTTCAGTTTGAGCGGCCTAAAAATGGATTTCAAATGTTAAATTTACAGATAAGTTTGATTCTACCTGCGATCCAACATTATTTTGTGTGCCGATGGAAGCCGTAACAGTTTTTGGTCCTGTAGATGTGTTCGAAGTCATTGTACTTGTTTCTTGAGACTGCTGTTGAACTCCACGATCTCTTGTCTGTCTCGTTTGACTTCCTTCTCGTTGTGTACCTTTAGTTCCCACTATTGTTAAGTTTTCAACATTATTTAAGCGACGAACTTTTTGTTGGATGTAAATATAAATAAGTGAACGAGTCGGATTAAAACTAGGGTTAAACGTATTAGTATACCTTGCGACGACGTTCCAGTCTGTGTTGTAGCGCCAACATTATCATATAAGCTTGTTGAAGAAGTGGCAGCCGTAACTTTATCAGCTCTTGTTTCGGTATCTGTTGTTCTGGTCTGAGCCCTTGGCAACGTAGACGACCCTAAAAAATATTAACACTTAAAATTTCGTAATCAAAATTAAATCGTACATTTTCTAATCATGTTCTTGTTTATTAAAAGAATTTTTTGCGAAGACTAAAAGGGACGGTAAAATTGCGTTTTATAAAAGCAAATTTAGCCCGCACCCTCTTCATTAAACAAATGCGTACGCTGCCGCATTACGTGATTTATTAAAACGTAATTATTTCGTTACACCCTTTTTTTCCCATTTTAACGTAAGCGATTTTTACCTCGATATCGTGGATCTTGAGCGCGTAATCTTGCATATTGTTCCGGTGTCATACAGGTGCATTGAGGTTCTCTAGCTCTACTAGGCGATGCGGGAGTACTAAGCGGTTTTCTTTTTGTTTTAAATTTTTGTTTGTTTGGTGGTTCCAACTTCAACGAGTATGACGACGACGCCTTCCTTGAGAACTTGAAAGACGGTGACTGCAATTGATCACACTGTTAATAATAAGTACCTTTAGAATTAACTAACTGTGCGGTTATGGGATGTAATTGAAATTGTGTAAAGAAAATAATCGCCACAACTAAATAAAAACGAACAACATTATCAAATTCAAATACGAATTGCCATAAAGAAGAATATAAACCATGCATTACTCTACTATCTATTGGTTCTTGTTCCATTTAAGTTTCACCATGCATTTATTTTATTATTAATATGTGCGTTGTTAAGTCTCTGGAAGATTATATAACTATTCTATGAACAATTATGTATATTAATTACAACTTACTTCTTGTAATTCTAAAGCCAAGTCAGGTTTATTAGAATGTAAATAGGATGAAAAATTCTTCTAATTAGGCTCTTGCAAACTACAGTTTATAATGTCACATATGGTTCCAATCATTACAAGTATTACGACATCGTATTATCACTGAATAAAAATTATGTACCATACCTACTGGTTATACAGTTGTGTGATAAAAAATAAAAAATTTTTTTGTTTTACAGGGTGTCCATATACTCCAGTTCGTTTTTTTCAAATATAATGAAAAAATAAAGTTTTTGTTGACTCTACTTTTTTCACTTTTTGACTTATTGCCATACATGTAATCTAAACATACCAAGTTTAATTTTTTTAATTAAATAAAATTTTGAAAAAAACTTTGGTTCTTTGTTATTCTAAATAGCAACTCTTAAATTTTATTTCATATTCACGTTTTTGAGAAAATTTTACATCAATTGTAAATTGTATAGCATCGAAAGTTTTAAAATTAGTTTTGTTTTAAAACAACAAATAATCTTTTAAAACAAATTATCATCGTACCTAAATGATATGACAAATCAAAACAATTCAAGAAATCAAAATATTTTGTTTAAAATACTAAACTTACACTCAGTTCCGGCCAAACCGCAAAGTCTCAATTTATAAAATTAAAAAACTAGAGCAATAAAAATTGACTATCAGCCAATACACTAAAGTAAACATTGTTCAAAGAATAAGCACTCTTTTCGAATTATTTGAAATTGTATAAGTGATAGTTTGGATCCATTTCTAAATCAAAATTGTTAGAGCATTGTAAGGTACTAATAAATTTAATTTTTAAGCAATTCAAAGTTAAAACAAACATAACAAAAAGTTACAGAGTAACTTTGAATAAACGTCTCAATGGTCTACAATCAAAATGCTAATTTTTAAATCGATCAAATAAAACCATGTAAAATTTTTAACCTCAAAATTTGCACAACAAATAATAAAAAATTTATGAAATTAATGGTATCAATTTTCTCCTGAACAGTCATACCATCTAAACTACAATATAATTTATTTTCGAAAATATGGACTTTAATTGCCAAAAATTCTCCTGAAACCAAAATTGTTTGAATTCTACTCAAACTTTCGGAAACTCCATTTTTGACCTACTATAAGAACTGAACAATACTTAATTACAGGAAGTGCCCCAACTAATGCGTCAAAATTTGTCAGCAGTTATTCAAAAATAATGCAAAAGTCTGAATGGTTGCAAAAAGTTTTTATTTATTATACGAAATGCAATGTAGATGATTTTACTGCGTACTTAACTTTCGTGTTCTACGGCCATTATGTTTACACAATTTTTACACCAACGCAAATCAACTTTACTTCAAAACGGTTTGTCGTACTGAGTCTCAGCAAGTGCACAATTTGTTTGGAAAAATTGAGCTGATTTTTTTTTATCAAAGCGTTGACTGGTTCATTGCATTTAGATAAGAATTTTCTTTCGCGTTTTCTTTTGAAATGAAGAGCCTAAAGTAGGTAACAAATGTGAGAAAAACTGTAAACTCTAAAATGAACACTTGTTTCAGTAGCTAAGCTATCGCTGTTTATGGTAGCTTAACAGTTTTCTTCATTTCAGAATCAGAGTGAAAGCTAAGCTTTCAAACAATGTATCATATTCTTTGTTATTTAAAACTTACAAGTTAACTTCTTCAATAGAAAGAGGTGACAATATTATCATAAATAAATACATCTCTCAAATTAAATTTTTTTTAATGATTGAGATTATACAGACCGTCCTTGTAGTACGCGGACCTTTGATATTGTCTTTAAAAAGCAGATATTTTCAAAATCGGTTTTGATCATTATTTTAGGTTAGTAGTGGCTACAATAGCACGTTTCAGTCAAAGCGATGTAAGAGAAAAAAGTTCCGTCCTAGTGTTATCTTTTTCTATCAGTTTTACCAATACGAACCTTCAAAAATACTCTGAATTTTAAATTATCACCAAAAGTCAACCCAAGCCACAGATTATTAACCTTTTCTGTAGCCATGTTGATATCTTAATAAAAAATAAATTATAGGTACTTAATAAAACAATTTTAAATACTTACAGAAGACAGAGGTAATAGTAAACAATTTAGTCTTGAA
This sequence comes from Abscondita cerata, assembly GCA_030710515.1. Lineage (NCBI taxonomy): Eukaryota > Metazoa > Arthropoda > Insecta > Coleoptera > Lampyridae > Abscondita > Abscondita cerata. The sequence continues at coordinate 306,715 of JALBCR010000073.1, forward strand.
AAATACTGTTTGTAAAAAAAGCAGCAAAACGATCAAAAGAAGATAAAAACCACGCAGAACAAACCCAAACACAAAACTCAAACGAATAATTAAAAATTTTAAGGTTAGCTCGAGTTGGGTTGATTTTTGGTGATAATTTAAAATTTAGAGTATTTTAGAGGATTCGTGTTGGTAAAACTGACAGAAAAAGATAGCACTAGGGCGGAACTTTTTTCTCCTACATCGTTTTGACTGAAACGTGCTATTTAGAAATATTTTCAATTATTAAATTAAATTGCTTTCGTGGACCACTTATCAACTTTGACTTCTTAAATGAAAACGTATATAAGATTCTATTTTTATCTGTATCTAAGTGACTTTATATAAATGATACTTTTTGAGATATCGATTTACAAACATCTCATTGGGCCAATATCGGTTTTCAGATATTTCACGTTTTTTAGGTTATTACTTAAAATATCAAATTCAAATTTTATTAACACTTAGGGCGGTAACGGGTGGCTAATGGGGGCAAAAACATCGAAATCAAAAACCGATCAATCGTTTTTAGAAGAAAATTAATTAACCGAAAAACTTGATTAACCAGTTATTTTTGAAAATCGTATATTAAAATCGGTTTCTAAAACCGTTTATATAATCTATTTTTAAAATCGGTATTTAAAATCGTTTTTATAATCAATTTTTGCAATCGATTTTTGTAATCGGTTTTTAAAATTGATTTTTAAAATTGACTGTTAAACATTTGTTTTAAAAGAATTTATATACCGGGTGGGTTTTTGAAAACGAAACAGATACGTTTTTGGGCCTTTAGCTATTTTTTTTTAAAAATCCTCGGACAGGTCAATTTTATTTTTGAGGGGGACAATTGACTAGACTAGTTTGACATTTGTCAATTCAACCCCTAGGCGGGGGCGTCATGCGCCCTAAAAATTTTAAATAGCACTATAGGTCAAGTGACATATCATTTTAAAACCCATCAAATTATCTTTCTAACGGCATATTATTTTTAAATTTAAACGATTAGTATTCAAATTATGACGTTTTTAAGGTTTTGTTTCAATACATTTGTTATGCTTATTTCAATTTCTGATAAAGATCGTACTACCTGTTAATAATTGATATTTTTGCTACTAGTGTCATCGATTAGACATTTCTCATTGTAATCTGTAACAAAAATTCTGACATAATTTGAGTTAGTGTTTGTAGTTAATCGAACATAAAAAAACCTCTATTTTGACTACGTTATCAGCTTATTGTTGCTTGTGCAATTGAACAACATTATGGTTTACTCCATTGCCGAGTGGGTGACAATTATTTCACTTTTCTATGGAAATAATCAGTGTGCTAATAGAACAGCAGAGCAATTTAATCAACAGCACTTGGATAAACATGTTAATCGGAAGTACGTCTTAGAGTTAGTGGCAAAGTATCAAGAGACTGGATCTGTTTGTAATATGAAGCGACAGTCCGATAGAAATGAAGCAGTAGATGTGGCGGTTCTTGGACATGTTGCTTTGAATTCTCGAACGAGTGCGAGGAAATTGGCAGCTGAATCTGGTTTTGGGTATTTAATAACAGTCATACGCAACATCAAGAAAAATTAAATGTGTAAGCCGGAATTTTTGGTGACCGTATTGTTGGTCCTTTTTCTTACCAGGTAACCTGACCGGGGAGATGTACTTGGATTTGTTGGAAAATAGCATTGATCCTATGTTGACTGACATTATTGAAAATAATGAGCATTGTATCGTAGACCGATTGATTTTCCAGCAGGATGGAGCTCCTCCACATTATGCCCTGCCTGTTCGACAGTATCTTGATAATAGATTTACGAATCAGTGGATTGGAAGAAGGGGCCCCATAGAATGCGCACCGTCGCCAGATTTGTCGCCCCTTGATTTCTTTTGTGGGGCCACTTTAAGTCTAAAATTTATGATACTAAACCAACTTCCTTACAAGACCTATGCAAACGGATTGTCAACGAATGCCACCATATTACACCGGAAATCTTGCATAATGTGCGTGAACGCTTTCAACAAAACTTGTACTACTGTATGGATGCTGGTGGTCATGAATTTGAACATTTAATTAAGTGACATGTAATTAATCATTAAAAGAATTTTACTTTAGCACGATCTTTATCAGAAATTGAAATAGGCACAACAAATGCATTGAAACAAAACCTTAGAAACGTCATAATTTGAATACTAATTGTTCAAATTTAAAAAATAATATGCCGTTAGAAAGATAATTCGATGGGCTTTAAAATGATATGTCATTGCTATTTAAAATTTTAGGGCGCATGACGCCCCGCCTCAGGGTTGAATTGATAAATGTCAAACTAGTCTAGTCAATTGTCCCTCTCGAAAATTAAATTGATCTGTCCGAGGGTTTTTTGAAAAAAAATAGTTAAAGGCCCAAAAACGTATCTGTTTCGTTTTCAAAACCCACCCGGTATAATTGTTTATCAAAATCTCTAGTAATAATTTTGTCATGATTTTTTTTATTTTTAAATAGATACGTCGCTCTTCCGTTAATACCGGAAGTAACCAATTACTTTCTTATTTTAAATAAAAACCTCTATTTTTTATTTGATTCTATCTAATCCAATTTTGTATTTGCGATTTAACTACTGAATCCGTTTCATTTTAAATTCAGGTCCATTTAATTTTAAAATGTTTAAAAAGAACCTCTACCCTTCGAGCAGCATACCTCTTAGTAATTAATATTATATATTGTCGTGGTTGTCCAATTTAATATAATTTACAATTCCACAGGTTGTACAAAAACAATTTATGTGTTTGAATTTGTTTAATTAATTGTAAAAACGTGGTTTATAAGTTTTTTATAAAAGGCTTCCTTTTACAGTTTTTTACGTTTGCCAAAATCAACTATGTACAAGGCAAGTATCCGTACAAAGCAATGACAGTTTTATTCTGACAAGTGGTTTTTGAATAATATTCAAATATTATTACATTATTCATTATGTTTGGTAAATTTATTAATCCAGGCTCACTTAAAAACCAGTGTAAAAGAAAACTTTAGTGATAGAACATAATAGAAAAGGAAAAATAACCGTAATAATAATGCCTCAAGAGTCAGAATTACTCGAGCCGAGCCTCTAGGTTAAGGTGTCAAAAGTGCGATCGTTTGGCCGCTTAAAATGTCATTTTAGACATTGATCTCACCTCATTTTTTTGCCCGCCTGCTTCTTTTCTTAACCGATTTAAAAAATTTACTCAAAAAACTCATTTATAAATTTTTAAAATCAGAATTAAGAAAATCAACTTTAAAAACAGTTTTTTAAATCGACTTAAAAACCGATTTTAAAAGACGACTTCAAAACCAATTTTAAAAGTGTATTTTAAAAGTTGACTATAGAAATCAATTTACCAATTAATCAGTTTCCGATTTTTCTAAAAACCGCGATTAGCCAAAAAAATTAATAAAAAAATTAATATTAAAAAATATTTTTTCTTGTATTGCAAATTTTTAGTTTATTTATATATTTATATCGTCTATTTAAAATAATTTGTTCACTGATTTTGATGTAAATTTTGATCATCTATTTTATCATTTTGAGTTATCGATTAAAATGTTTTGATGAAACTGTATTTTTAATAAAAAAAACAATTTCAGGGCTAACGGTTGAGTTTTGCTAAACATATATCAATAGCAAAGTTATAGAGAGTTTAATTCTACATCGATCAGAGAAAAAATATACAGGGTTTTAATTTCACTTTATCAAGTTATTCTCATTTTTGATTACCGAATTTGACATTTTTTTTCTCATACCCTGTATAACTAATGTCAACTTATAAACCATGAAAGTTAAGGTCGTTAAGTGTGAAAAAAATTTTAGTTTGATATTTCAAATAACAACCTGAAAAATACAAGATTTTTGTAATCGGTTTTTAAAATTGATTTTTAAAATTGACTGTTAAACATTTGTTTTAAAAGAATTTATATACCGGGTGGGTTTTTGAAAACGAAACAGATACGTTTTGGGCCTTTAGCTATTTTTTTTAAAATCCTCGGACAGGTCAATTTTATTTTGAGGGGACAATTGACTAGACTAGTTTGACATTTGTCAATTCAACCCCTAGGCGGGGGCGTCATGCGCCCTAAAAATTTTAAATAGCACTATAGGTCAAGTGACATATCATTTTAAAACCCATCAAATTATCTTTCTAACGGCATATTATTTTTTAAATTTAAACGATTAGTATTCAAATTATGACGTTTTTAAGGTTTTGTTTCAATACATTTGTTATGCTTATTTCAATTTCTGATAAAGATCGTACTACCTGTTAATAATTGATATTTTTTGCTACTAGTGTCATCGATTAGACATTTCTCATTGTAATCTGTAACAAAAATTCTGACATAATTTGAGTTAGTGTTTGTAGTTAATCGAACATAAAAAAACCTCTATTTTGACTACGTTATCAGCTTATTGTTGCTTGTGCAATTGAACAACATTATGGTTTACTCCATTGCCGAGTGGGTGACAATTATTTCACTTTTCTATGGAAATAATCAGTGTGCTAATAGAACAGCAGAGCAATTTAATCAACAGCACTTGGATAAACATGTTAATCGGAAGTACGTCTTAGAGTTAGTGGCAAAGTATCAAGAGACTGGATCTGTTTGTAATATGAAGCGACAGTCCGATAGAAATGAAGCAGTAGATGTGGCGGTTCTTGGACATGTTGCTTTGAATTCTCGAACGAGTGCGAGGAAATTGGCAGCTGAATCTGGTTTTGGGCGAAGCATCATTTTAAATGTTTTGAAACAGCATAAATTCCACCCTTACAAAGTTCAACTCGTACAAGAACTGAATGAAGATGACTTTGACCGCCGCCTACAATTTTGCGAAGGTAATGATATCTTGGACGTTATCAGTGTTACCACCGTTTGGAATAAAAATTGTTCTATTTCTATAAAAGAACTTAAATTTCTATAAAAGAACTCATTTGGGTGCATTTATAGCTCTGTAAGCGACCCAAAATAGGAAAAAATATTTATGCGTACCATCAACGCAAAGACTCTTTAGGCAAATTTTCGGAAACAGAATTTATTATCGTTTAAGAAAAAATACGGCACGTTATGCCGTCAATTTGATACGAAAGATATAACACCTACAATCAATCGAGGAGTGAATATTTCTCCAGAATTACAAATGCTGATTACTCTCAGATTCTCTGCCAAATGAAGTTATCAACATGAGCTTGGTAAGAACTACATGTACATACAAGAAACAACCCATAAACTCTACTTAAAAAATTATATAAAAATATAATGTTGTTAGGTGATCTGCATGATGTCAGCCAATCGTCCGTTAGTAAAATCGTTCAGCGAGTATCTTCTGCGCTCGCTCGTAGACGAAGAGAATTCATTACATTTCCTGAAAACATGAATGAGTTAAAGCGACATTTTATTGCACTCAGAAATTTTCCTGGTGTGGTAGGGTGCATAGACTGTTCCCATATACGGATAAAAAACCCTAACAGTCAAAATCCTAGACTGTACTTGTGGTAACTCGTCTGCTTAGAAATAAAATAAAAGAGTACAGTTGTCAATAATAATAGAATATAATTGTTCAGAAATAAATCTTCAATAAGATACAACAGATTGGCGATGAGGTGAAAAGTAGTAGTGAAGCATATCCGACAAAGACCCACACCTCGCAACGAAATGAATCCAGACCAGTTTGCACAATTTATGCAAATGCAAAAATTGATTTTGGAAAAATTATCAGATCAACAACCTTTAAATGTTCAATCGCCTTCCCAACCGGGTAGTTTAACAAATTCTTCTTTTGTCCCAAATTTCGAATCATTCGATGCAAGCAAGGAATCATTCCGAAATTACAAACAACGGTTTGAAAATTACCTAGAGATGAAGAATATAATTGACAACAAAGAATATTGTGCCAAATTATTACTCAATTCGATCGGGGCAAAACTTTTCAACGTGATAACAGCACTGGCTGCACCAAGATCGCCCAAAGAGTTCACATATAAAGAAGCAATTAAATTATTAACTGAACATTTATCACCAAGGAAAAACGTATTGTTAGCTCAACATCAATTTTTGTCAAACTACCAAGCAGATCAACAGTCAATCGCCGATTTCGTCGCTGTTCTACGAAACGACATGAGAGATTGCGAATTTATTTCACCTTGTGAATGTCAAGCTTCAATTGCCGATATTTTTCTACGGGCTCAATTTATTAGTGGAATCAAAGATAATAGTATTAGAGAGCAGTTACTGCAATCCGAGTCAATGTTGTTTAATGAAATTGTGGCAAAAGCTAAAGCTTTGGAAACATCAAAAATTGACTCAAAGGAATTAGCTCAGAAGATGTTAATTTTAAATCCGGTGACAGAAATTAATCGAATTGGAAGACATAAGAAGGCAGGGAGTCAACATGAAAACAGAAATCAATTTCAACAATTCCGCTTTCGAAGTCGGTCAAAATCAAAGGGACGTTCAAAATCAAGAATCAGCTATCAGAAACTGGATCAAGTTGCTACAAATCAAGTTCAAAATGAAAATTTTCAACATTTCGGCATACACCATATTATTGATATCTACCAAAATAATCAACGCGGTTCAGAGGACGAGACAAAACGTTATTACGCAAATATCAATATAGAAGGTAAACTCGTTCAACTTGAGGTTGACCCTGGCTCAGGTTATACTCTGTTACCCCGAGATCAATTTGCCAGACTCAATCTAAAGGTACCATTACATCCAACAACAGTAGGATTCCGATCATATACCAGGTACTTGTTTATTCCTGATGGGAAAATGAAGGTACACGCCGAATACAGAGGGAAGACTATTCAAGATGAAATCTATATTGTACCTGAAGAATGCGAGGCTTTATTGGGTAGAATGTGGATACGGAAACTTAAAGTCGATTTAAATGAAATTGACCAAGTATCTGATGGGAATACATTAGTGGCACAAATTCAAGATTCTACTGAACTAAGCGAGATAATTTCTAAATTTCCTGACATCTTTGAAGAACGGGTCGGTTGCGTTCCAAACGTCAAAGTGACACTCCAGTTACGTTCAAATGCAACGCCAGTTTTTCATCGTGAACGAGAAGTCCCTTATGCCCTTATGGGCAGGGTTAATCAAGAGATTGATACTCTTGAATCTGAGGGGATTATCACGAAGGTAGAAACCTGCGACTGGGGCTCTCCATTGGTGGTCATTCCTAAGGCCGACGGGGGAGTACGGCTATGCGTTTGATTACAAGACAGGAGTGAATGAACGCCTTGTTAGTGCCCATTACCCGATCAAGAAAATTGACGATATTTTCAGCAGTCTTCGTAATTCCAAGTATTTTTGCCGCTTAGACTTGTTTAAAGCGTACCTTCACGTATCTGTTGATGAAGAGTCAAGCATAATTCAAACCATCACGACACATAGAGGTACCTATTGGATGAATCGCCTGTCTTTCGGTATCAAAACGGCCCCATCTGAATTCAGTCGCATTATTGATCAAATTCTCAGAGATATTCCGAAAACAGAGTCCTATTTCGACGATATTATTGTACACGGTTCCACAAGACAAGAGTGTGAATCTAACTTAATCGCCTGTCTTAATCAGTTACGTAAATTTAACCGGCATTTAAATAAAAGGAAATGTTCCCTGTTCCAAACAAGTTTGTAATTTTGATGAGTGAACGAGCTATTAACAATCCTAATTTTATTTTCAATATCTGCTTTTCGGACGAGTGCACTTTTTCCATTAATGATACTGTCAATCGCCATAACTGTCGTTATTGGTGTGATTCTAATCCCAGGGTATTTAATGGCAGTCATACGCAACATCAAGAAAAATTAAATGTGTGGGCCGGAATTTTTGGTGACCGTATTGTTGGTCCTTTTTTCTTACCAGGTAACCTGACCGGGGAGATGTACTTGGATTTGTTGGAAAATAGCATTGATCCTATGTTGACTGACATTATTGAAAATAATGAGCATTTTATCGTAGACCGATTGATTTTCCAGCAGGATGGAGCTCCTCCACATTATACCCTGCCTGTTCGACAGTATCTTGGATAATAGATTTACGAATCAGTGGATTGGAAGAAAGGGCCCCATAGAATGCGCACCGTCGCCAGATTTGTCACCCCTTGATTTCTTTTTGTGGGGCCACTTAAAGTCTAAAATTTATGATACTAAACCGACTTCCTTACAAGACCTATGCAAACGGATTGTCAACGAATGCCACCATATTACACCGGAAATCTTGCATAATGTGCGTGAACGCTTTCAACAAAACTTGTACTACTGTATGGATGCTGGTGGTCATGAATTTGAACATTTAATTAAGTGACATGTAATTAATCATTAAAAGAATTTCACTTTAGCACGATCTTTATCAGAAATTGAAATAGGCACAACAAATGCATTGAAACAAAACCTTAGAAACGTCATAATTTGAATACTAATTGTTCAAATTTAAAAAATAATATGCCGTTAGAAAGATAATTCGATGGGCTTTAAAATGATATGTCATTGCTATTTAAAATTTTTAGGGCGCATGACGCCCCCGCCTAAGGGTTGAATTGACAAATGTCAAACTAGTCTAGTCAATTGTCCCTCTCGAAAATTAAATTAACCTGTCCGAGGGTTTTTTGAAAAAAAATAGCTAAAGGCCCAAAAACGTATCTGTTTCGTTTTCAAAAACCCACCCGGTATAATTGTTTATCAAAATCTCTATTTTTTATTTGATTCTATCTAATCCACTTTTGTATTTGCGATTTAACTACTTAATCCGTTTTATTTTAAATTCTTAGTTTGAAAATGTTTAAAAGAACCTCTACCCTTCGAGTAGCATACCTCTTAGTAATTAATATTATATATTGTCGTGGTTGCCCAATTTAATGTAATTTAAAATTCTACAGGTTGTACGTATACGTATTTTATAAAACAATTTATGTTTTTGAATTTGTTTAATTAATTGTAAAAACGTGGTTTATAGGTTTTTTGTAAAAGGCTTCCTTTTACAGTTTTTTTACGTTTGCCAAAACCAACCATGTACAAGGCAAGTACCCGTACAAAGCAATAACAGTTTTATTCTGACAAGTGGTTTTTGAATAATATTCAAATATTATTGCATTATTCATAATGTTTGGTAAATTTATTAATCCAGGCTCATTTAAAAACCAGTGTAAAAGAAACTTTAGTGATACATATAGAACATAATAGAAAAGGAAAAATAACCGTAATAATAATGCCTCAGGAGTCAGAATTACTCGAGCGGAGCCTCTAGGCTAAGGTGTCAAAAGTGCGATCGTTTGGCCGCTTAAAATGTCATTTTAGACATTGACCTCACCTCATTTTTTTGCCCGCCTGCTTCTTTTCTTAACCGATTTAAAAAATTGACTCAAAAAACTCATTTATAAAGTTGACTTTAAAATCAGAATTAAGAAAATCAAATTTAAAAACCTTTTTTTAAATCGATTTTAAAAGACGACTTCAAAACCAATTTTAAAAGTTTATTTTGAAAGTTGACTATAGAAATCAATTGACCGATTAATCAGTTTCCAATTTTTCTAAAAACCGCGATTAGCCAAAAAAATTAATAAAAAAATTAATATTAAAAAATATTTTTTCTTGTATTGCGAATTTTCAGTTTATTTATATATTCATATCGTCTATTTAAAATAATTTGTTCACTGATTTGGAAGTAAATTTTGATCATCTATTTTATAATTTTGAGTTATCGATTAAAATGTTTTGATGAAACTGTATTTTTAATAAAAAAAAACAATCTCAGGGCTAATGGTTGAGTTTTGCTAAACATATATCAATAGCAAAGTTATAGAGAGTTCAATTCTACATCGATCAGAGAAAAAATATACAGGGTGTTCAATTTCAGTTTATCAAGTTATTCTCATTTTCGATTACCGAATTTGACATTTTTTTCTCATAACCTGTATAACTAATGTCAACTTATAAACCATGGAAGTTAAGGCCGTTAAGTGTGAATAAAATTTTAGTTTGATATTTCAAATAACAACCTGAAAAATACAAGATTCGTATACATAAAGTCTTCATTGTTTTTCACATAGATTTAGGGATTTAAAATTTTGCAAATGGTCCATGAAAGTTGGAACCTAAAAGAATGATTAAAACTATAAGTTTCAATAAATCTACTTTTTAAAAGCAATATCAAAGGGTCGCGTACTGTCCGAACCGGTTATATGTTCGATTGGCAACACATTTACTTTACGTTACTGCACTCATGACATCAAATATCAAAATAAACAAAATGTTTGTCATTATCATTCCATCACACTGCTTACTCCTTAATTGGCTACAAGCATGGATCAAAACATGTTGCCAGCGGGAAAATTTGAAATGGGATCGATTGTGTCTGCGAAACAGAAAATCTACAAAGAACAGAAGTAAAATGTACGTATTTCGAAAACTTATTCGTAATATTATCACATGCCACAAATCTCATTAAAAAAGCTTCGTGGTTTTATACGTCTCGTGATTAATCATTTTGTAAAATTTTGTTAAAAGTGGTTGACGAATGTTTTACGTAAATTTTCGGTCTTTAGAAGTTATACTTTTATGAATCAAGTTATTTAGCATGAATCTCATGGTTGGTGGTAATTTGTTACAAGCTATACGATTTGCTAATTGTAATATTAGCAACACTACAACGCGATATCAACGACAGTCACAAAGCAACTAAACAACTCAGGTTGTATCGACGGTAGAGGCATCTACATGTCAAAGCAATTTTTTTGGTATGTTTTATTCATATGCGTTGCGTATCTTTCCAAACTTTTTAATTAACGGCGTAAGTGAGTAATAAATTGTTAAGAAATTTTTTAAATAGTACATTACTCACGATGCGTTCAGGCACATACTTTTTGTTTCAAACACGTATTGCAATTTGTCAATGGCTTTTGTTCTCTTTTGTTTGTTTCCTTTTGCAGATGAAGTGAATTTACTAAGAAATGTTATTCTTGGGAGATTACAATCATATTTCCACCAAGAAAACGCCCCTCACTGTTCATTGGCACCATTAGCCACAAGAAATGCAAGATGATTTATGCACAATTATGCATGAGCGCATTTTGGTGTGGTTGCTCATGAGATTAGTTTTCTGATTTTAGATTGTAGTCCAAAATTTCTTTGGGTCTATTTTCAAAACACCGCGTCTTTTCAAATATATATATGTACATCGTGAAGACGTAAGAGAAAAATTAATGGCTCTGCATTTAGATCACGTGATGTAATGTGCTCTTAACATTTTTTAATAAAACACCGTTGGCAATGGATGTTTTTTAACACCTCAGTGAATATAATTTTTTGTGTTGTCATTTAAGTTTATGCACACCTTTACGGCGAACTTTCTTTCCTTATTCGAATTAACTGTTGATATTCTTATCGAAATTTAACATTTCATTAGGTTTAATTTGTTTTATTGTTGATCTGCCTCTTTATTGACATTCCCTTGAAATACAACTATCTTCAACTTTTGGACGAATATTTTATTTTCTAATTTGTAATGCAAAATCTTATATCGTCGTTGGTACTGCAATAGGTCGTATGTCAAAAAAATGCTACATTAGGGTTATAGTGCCAAAGTAACCACAAAAAGCTGTTGTACGTTTCTGCAAAAGATCCTATGCGAGCAACCAATAGAAAGTTGGGAAGCCGTGTGTATCAAATACATTCAATGTCATAACATTAGTCATTTGGATTCTTCAGTTAGTCGTATGTCATCCACGTGGAAGTTTTGGTGCAACTAATCATTATTTAACGTTGAAAATAGTGCATTTTGAAACTGTTCAGGTACGTTTTACGTTTATTTATGTAATTTGCTAAACTATGTGTCTAAATTTATCAGCCAAGAGCTTTAAACCTTTAAAGTAACTTGTACTTTTTTAATTTATATTTTATAACCGCAAATATATAGCTTATTTTTTACAATTACCATCGATAAAATTCACACTGTTCTAGAATAGGAACACTCTTTAGAAACCGATTATCAGAAAATTGTTTGTGAGTTTCTAAAACATTTGCCGAAGGTTGAGTCACATTACTGTAGGTCATCAAGTCGAAAACTTTATTTGGAATCAATATGGAATAGACACTTATATGCCGTATTCCGTGAAACCTGTGAACAAGAAAGTAGAAAGGTATGTTCCTGGAGAACATTCATGAAAGTGTTGAATTCTATAAATCTCAACATCTACTCTCCAAAAAAGGACCAGTGTAATTCATGTATGATGCACAAAAATGGAAATTTAGATGACAATCTGTATGAAGCACACATCACTAGAAAAAATCAAGCACGAGAAGAGAAGAATAAAGACAAAGTATCTGCAACCTCCTATGGCGATGAAAACATCTGCGTTTCTACCGTGGATCTCCAGGCGGTTTTATTGTGTCCACGTTTACAGGCATTATCAATTTCCTTCAAAACCAAGTTAAAAGTTGACAACCTGACATTCTACAATTTGCATGATAAAGATGTATCTTGCTTTTTATAGCATGAGGCCAATAAAGGTTTAGAAAGCTTTAGTTATGGCGAAGTTCCTTTTAGGTGAAATCGAGAAGCACAAACTTTCATAAATTGTAATATGGGGAGACGGCTGTTGTTATCTAAATCGAAATAGTAAGTTATCAAGTTGTTTCCTTGAGTTTTCTGTAAAGAAAAATATAACGATAGAACAAAAATATTTGGAAATGGGTCATACCCAGATGGACGTTGACTCCATTCATATAGCACTATAGAAAGGAAGTTAGGACAAGAACGCGACGTTTTTATTCCTGCTGATTATATACATATTATTAAATTAGGCAGAGAGAAGCCATCGCCATACAATGTCATTACATTGACATATTAAGATTTCTTTAAATATGACTCAACAATTTATACCAGTATTCGACGTGGCTCTAAAACTGGAGATCCGTGTGTGGCTGACATTTGTGTACACAGTACTTGCCAGAAAGCATTATTCGGTACAAACTGAACTTTACAGATATGTGGACAGATATACCCAGACGTCTCTTACGGCAATCTTACCCTGCCGAACATCCACCGTTATATAATTCACCATGTGCCATTGAGTTGTCAAAATTTTTGCACCTGCTCAAATTGTTAAAGCCTGCAGACTATCACACTTTTTATGACACTTTAACCCATCCAACTTCATTTGAAGAATGTGTTCATTTGCGTTCAGCTTCAAACACAAAAAATAATCGATGTTAGTGATTACACTAATTACTTTGTTCAACCATACTTGGCTATAGTTTTTTGTTTTTCAGAAAGGTTTTAATTAGTTTTTTAAAGGTTTTAAGTAGTCAGTATAAGTACTTACTAATTTAATAAAAGAAAAAAAAATTAAGTGTTTTTCATTAAAACATCAAACGGCAAAATAACTTATGTCAGATGAAATTAGCAAATTTTTAGAATCAATATGTCGTGTGTAAACATAACTCAGGAATACAATAATTGTTCATAATTAACTGTTATTCACAATAAAAGTAACATAGCACAGTCTGATCTCCATATTTTCTGAAATTATTACTCTTAAAACAACGAAAACATTCAGAAGAATACAATACTTTTAATATTATTACTAAATATTAAAGTCTACGAATTAAATCAAATTGTTTTGTACAATTCTTTTTAGAAAAACGGCTAATGTGATTAATATTAATAATATATTAATATAGTAATATCATTATTATAATTTATAATATAATAAGGAAATTCACTGTTTTTCGAGTAAATGAGATCGAAGCGGTCACCCTTCCAAATACTGACCGCGCGTTACGTTGCTTAACTTCGGTGATCGGACGAAAACCGGTGCTTTCGACGTGATATGGCCGTTGTTGTATAATAACATAAAAAATCTAACACACAATGAACAGTTTGGGTATAAAATTTGAATATTTGAATGGTCACTATCAATATATGGAGTTCGTAATTCCGTGTGAAGCATTTTTCTCATAAAAAGATTACACCCATTGTGAATGCGTATCTATGGAGATGATTACTAGTAGCAGTTTATAACTAGAAAATTTTACTGTAAGTAAGAACAAGCTACTAGTAATTACTAATTAATATGATGAATTATTATAATTTTTTACAGTCAATTATCTTCAAAATAAGATTTTTTTTATTTACATGTTTATTTTTTAACATAGTTACAATTGAAACAACTAAAAAATCAATAAATTTGGAAATTAAAATAATTTAATATTACAGTTAGTTTATACAAATCGTTTTATTGCACCAAAATTTACATTCACAGAAGAACGTCTAATTTGTTTGCATACTACTGCTTTTCAAAAGGGACATCTAACAAATCTATGTATTCCAGTAGAAACAGGCCTTTGTTTATTAAGGATTATACGTGTCAATTATGTTGTTATATTATTATTAGTGTACGTCACTTGATTAGTTCTAGCTGTTTTTAAATAATATAGTTATCTTATGTTTGTGTCTGTCAGATTTTGATATGTCATAATAAAAGTTATCCCTTTAAATATATTTATTAAACTCCATTAGTATATAAATACCACATAATAATTATCAGGTTATGGGCCCAGAACTTTATTAAAAGGTCCTCAATGTTCCCAGAATGTTAAGTGAAATAATTGGATTATTATTTTTTTGAGTAATGGAGGAAGAGAAGTACCGCCTTTGTGTTTTTAATGGAAATAACTTTGGTAGCTGGAAATTTAGGCTGGAAGCTAGTCTAGATCAACACGGGTTAAAATGTTTTATAGAAATACCGTTGGAGATTCTTATACATAGAGGGAAAAGAAACTAATGTTGTGGAAACATTAAAAACCAAGGAGAAAAGGTGCAAAGCAATTATAATAAATTATATTGGTGATGAACGAAAAACGATTTCTACGCAGCTATTTTTACGAAGGAAACTATTAACTATGAGATATAACAAAAGTGAAGATTTAAATCAATACCTATTAAATTTTGACAAAGTTATCCGAGAGCTAAAGGAATCGGGAGGCCAAGTTGAAAATTGTGATGCAGTTTGTCATCTTTTGCTGAGTTTACCAAAATCATTCGATGCTATTGTTGCTGTTTTGGAAACAATGGAACAAACTAAATTGACTTTGGATTTAGTTAAGGCTAGACTTTTAGACGAATTTGCTAAGAGGAAAAACATTAGTATGACAGATAGTAAGCATGTACCAACAGCTTTTGGCACTCAGAGTTTTAAGTATAAATGTCATTATTGTGGTAAAAGTGGGCATAAGCGAAACGAGTGCAGATTTAGACCTAACCATAGTTCTAATCAAAATTACAATAATTCTAACAACCAAAACAGTAATAATTTTCAACGTCCTAGTTTTTACAAATCATCTAATAATTTTCGCGGTAAAAATATGGCAAATATGGGAGAAACCGAAGATGAAGATGAAATATGCTTTGTGACAAGTACGTTGTGTGAAGCAGAAAAACAAGTTCCCAATAAAATTAGATGGCTATTACATTCTGGTCCTTCAGAAGATATGGTAATTGAAAAGCGCTATTTTACTAACTTACAGTTAGAATAGCAGTGGCCAAAGAAAAGGAAATTTTAACTGCAACAATGTCAGGAAATATCAGAATAATGAACAAGGGAATAATTATAAATGTAACCGATGTGTTGTTTATACCTAATCTAAAATTCAATTTATTAAGCGTTGCAAAAATGGAAGATAAAGGTTTTACAATTACTTTTAGTAACGGGAAGGCTGTTATTATTAAAACAATAAAGTATACTTGGTAGCAAACAAAGAAAAGAAACTTTTTGTCATAAATGTGATATTTTTAAACGATAATTCAGAAGCTCACATTGTTACTCCTGATGGAAAGTTACAAGATCTACAAATATGGCACCGTCGCTTTGGTCATGTGAATAAAGTGACATTATTGAACTTAATAGATAATAAAATTGTTGAAGGAATGCCAAACAAAAAACCAAAAGACCTTAATTTTTGTGAACCTTGTGTTAAAGGTAAACAAACAAAATTACCATACCGTGTAGTTGATAAGCCTAGATCACACCGACCACTTGAATTAGTGAATTCAGACGTTTGCGAACAAATTAATCCTAAAACGCATGATGGTAAAAAATACTTTGTGACTTTTATCGACGACTTTACTCATTTTGTGACTGTGTATTTACTTGAAAGTAAAAGTAAAGTTTTCAAGTATTTTAAACAGTATAAGTCTGCTACGGAAGTACATTTTCAACAGAAAATCTCACGTTTGCGAATGGGCAATGGGGGAGAATATACATCTAATGAATTCAACTTTTGTTATACAAATGGTATAAAAACTGAGTATACTATCCTATTTAATCCTTTGCAAAACGGAATTAGTGAAAGATTCAACAGAACGTTGCTAGATAAATCCAGAACTATGATTGCAGATAGCATTTTACCTAAAACAATGTGGGGTGAAGCGGTCAGAACTGCCTATATCTTCTTCTTTTCATGCCGCCTTCTCATATAAGGTTGGCGACCACATTTCTAAATGCTTCTCTGTCTCTTGCAACATGGAACAGTTCTCCAACGCTGAGATTTATCCATTCTCTAATGTTTCGGAGCCAGGATTTTTTTCCCCTCAATTCAGCCCTGCATAATATTTTGTAGCAGTAGATATTTGTCATTGCGTAATATGTGTCCTATGTAAGATGTTTTTTATCTTAATGATTGTGAGCAGTTTTCGTTTTTGGCCGATGCGTCTTAACACTTCGTCGTTGGTTATTCTGTCAGTCCAAGGTATCTTCAGAATGCGCCTATAGAGCCACATCTCAAATGCTTCAAGCTTTTTAATCACTTGAGCCTTTAGGGTCCAAATCTCCACTCCGTACATCAACACTGACCACACATAACACTCCATAAATCTTAATCTGATGTCAAGGTTCAGATTTCTGTTTGTAAACATTGTGGAATATTTCACAAATGCGTTTCGAGCCATTTCTATTCTGATCTTAATTTCCTGATCAGGGTTCATTTCAGAATATATATGCCTATATAATAAATAGATTACCTAGTAATTCGCTACATGCACCCAATTACAAGACCCCAGCTGAATTATGGTTTTCAGTAAAGCCAAATTTCTCGAAAATGAAAGTCTTCGGTTCAACTGCTTACAATCACATCTCAGATCACAAAAGACACAAACTAAATGAAAAATGTGAAGAACTCCTTATGGTTGGCTATAGCACTAATG
The DNA here is from genome assembly GCA_030710515.1 of Abscondita cerata. Taxonomy (NCBI): domain Eukaryota; kingdom Metazoa; phylum Arthropoda; class Insecta; order Coleoptera; family Lampyridae; genus Abscondita; species Abscondita cerata. The sequence goes on from JALBCR010000073.1 coordinate 323,966, forward strand.
TGGAACCCTAAAACAAAAACAATAACTGTTGGCAGGAATGTTACATTCAGCGAAGATAAAATTTACACACCCTGTAATCTAATGCGTTATGAAAGAAAGGAAAAGGAAGCAAAGGAAGAATCTATTGCAGATGAAAGTATGGGTGAAAGAAAAGAAACTCGGAAAGAAAAGTGGTTAGTAAATGAAGAGAAACAAGAAACTGAAATAAAAGCGACAAAAAGAATTGTCAAGCCCCCATCCTAGCACAAAGATTATGTTTTAGTACGCGACAATGACCTTAAAAAGATGATTCTTATATTGCATATGCGTTAAATTCTGATCCTTAGAAAGATCTTTGGGAAGAAGCCATTCAAGAAGAAATTGATGCCTTAAATAAAAATAATACTTGGACATTAATGGATCTACTTCCTGACAGAGTACCTATTAACTGTAAATGGATATTTTCAATTAAACGAAACAAAGTAGGTGAAATTGTAAGATATAAAGCACGTTTAGTTGCTAAAGGTTGTTTCAAAGTTAAGTACCTTAAGAATCATTTTATCAGTAGCTAACGAATACAAATTTTTAATTCATCAAATGGACTTCAAAACTGCCTTTTTGAATGGGATACTTCTTGAAACTATTTATATAAAACCGCCACCAGGAATTGAAATCAAGCAAGTATGTAAACTGAACAAAACTCTATACGGACTAAAACAATCATCTAGAGAATGGTATCACAGACTTTCTACAGTTCTGTTTGATGAAGGTTTTGGTGCAAGTGAGTCAGATAAATGTTTATTTGTGAGGAGCATTAACGATGTTGTTATTTATATACTCGTGTACGTGTCATCAGTACCAATTTTCAAGAAATTGTTAATGTCAAGTTACGTCTTTTGAAAACGTTTGACATGAAAGATATGGATGAGACAAAATATTTTTTGGGTATAAATATCGAACGAGATTTCAAAAATCAAATTTTGAAATTAAGCCAAACTAACTTTATTGACAGACTTTTGACTAAGTTTCACATGACTGACTGTAAATTAATATTTGGTGAAGGAACTCCATTTCAATCAAAACCATATCGTGAACTAATAGGTTGTCTGATCTATTTAGTCGTAATTACTCGGAGTGATATATGTTTTGCAGTATCGTACTTTCGCCGCTTTCAGTCTCAACCAACAGAGGAATGCTGGTCACACTTGAAGCATGTTCTACGATATCTGAAGAAAACTAAAAACTTAAAGTTGGTGTACACTGCAAATTCATCGCCAATACTACAAGCATTTAGTGATGCTGATTGGGCTTCAGATGTATGTTCAAGAAAACCAACAACTGGTTATGTAATAAAAGTTTTTGGAAACACAGTACAATGGACTTCGCAAAAACAAAATTGTGTAGCCTTGTCATCTTGCAAAGCAAAATATATTGTCTTGAGTATTACCGTATGTGAAGTATTATGGATTCAGAAAGTTCTGCACGAACTGAGATTTACAATGAAAAGGTTTACACCTACAGATGTCTTTGAAGATAACCAGAGTGTGATATACATTTCTCAACAAAATATAGATGAACACAAACTAAAACATATTAACATTTGAATTAGTTTTGTGCAAGATGTATTGAGCAAATGTTTAATAAACCTGAAGTATATCGACTCAAGTAACCAAGAAGCGGATATATTTACAAAGACTATTACTAGTGTTCAATTTAACAAATTGGTCATTCTTCTAGGATATTTAACCCAGGTATGCCTAATGTACTATATGTAGTACGGCTCAAACAAGTCTCAGCCTGTGCAGTGCCGACTGGCTGCAACTTGTTCAGATGCATGAATCCATTCAGTACATACCAGACAACGCAAGTGTCAACATTCAATTGACTTTTCAAATCTCGTTTGTGTCTTGTTCCGCTTCAAAGTTAGCCAACAAATAGAAATGGACGATCATAACATCCGCTTCGAGAGGTAAGTTGATTGCAAATAAATAAAAAAACTATAAAAATTTCGTTCAATGGAAAACATAACAACAAATAATCATGTTAACAGTAGGCATTCATATATTCAAGTTATTTTGAGAAATTGTGGTAATTTTTGGGGTGAAAAAGAGGTGTACTAAATATAGTACATTAGGAAAATATGTGTCTACAAATATCATTCAATTACAGGGGTTCTCGCTTCATGAAGCTCTTGCAATGTTAGAGGACAATGAAGAAAATGTTGGCAGTGTCGACAAAATCACGATATTTCCTCCTGACAATGCAACAGATGAAGTAACAGATGAAGATTCTGGAGGTGAAGATGATCTCACCATTGATAATCTACCGGCAAACCAACTGAATGCTCCTGCAGAAATTGTCTTTGAAGCCGATGACCACGACAGCGATTTTTCATCGGATGACAATTTACCCTTATCCCAACTGCGAACAAACGTGCCGATAAATAAACAGAAACAAACAAATCCACCTGCGAAAAAAAAGAAGGATTACGATTGGGTTGCGGAAGATTTGGCTCCGATTAGAACAACCTTTGATAATAATTTTAACGTACCTAATTTAGAGAGTCCTTTGGAAATGTTTTCAAAGTTTTTGATGAGGAAGTAATAGACACCATTCTATACTGCAGCAATCAATACGCCCAACAAAAGAACCGGAGACCAAACATAGAAAGACATGAAGTCAAGGCTTTCATTGGAGTTCTGATCCTTAGTGGATATGTGCAAGTGCCAAGGCGACGGATTTACTGGAAACGCGACAGAGATGGTCACAATGACATGGTTTCGGAAGCTATTTCAAAAGACTATTTGTTCTCGAATCTTCATGTTTGTGACAATCAGGAGCTGGAGCCACGAGACAAGTTCACAAAAGTGCGGCCGATTTTCACACTGTTGAATAAAAATTCATGGAGCATTCGCCTCCAGAGGAAATGCACTCAATCGATGAAGCTATGGTCCCATACTATGGACGTCATGGGTGCAAGCAGTATATTCATGGAAAACCTATACCATATGGCTACAAGTTGTGGGTTGGGACTACCAGGTTGGGTTATGTGAACTGGTTTGAACCATATCAGGGAGCTTCAACAAACATTAGTGAAACTTATAAAGATTTTGGAGTTGGTGCAGGAGTAGTCTTGGAGTACGCTCAAGCTCTGCGCAAAAATGGCCAGACATAAAGTTTCATCTTTTCTTCGATAATTTCTTCACTTCAATTCCCCTGATAGAAGAGCACTGAATTTTTACGCTACCGGTACGGTGAGAGAAAATCGATTGAGGGGAGTCTCGCTGGTGAGTTCAAAGGATATGAAAAAAATAGTCGAGGGAGTTACGATTACGCGAAAATCAGTGATCAGAATTTCATTGCAGTAAAGTGGCACGATAATAGTGTTGTTTGTCTCTGTTCGAACTTCGCGGGAGTTACACCAATCCACATGGTCAAACGTTATTCACAGAAGGAGAAAAAGAATATCCAGGTGGAGCAGCCTTATCTCATCCACATGTACAATGCCAATATGGGAGGGGTCGATCGATCTGATCAAAATATCAGTTTGTATCGAATTTCTATTCGGGGGAAAAAATGGTATATTCCATTACTGATGCACTACATTGATATGGCAATCCAGAATGCTTGGCATTTACATCGCCGAAGTGGAGGAGATTTGGACCAGTTGAATTTCAGAAGGAGAATTGCTTGTGCATTACTTGTTCAGAATAAAAAAGACCGTCTTATCAAAAAGGACATGCAAGTAGCTCCCGAGACAACGATCTACGTTACGACCATCTGGACCACCTTGTCATTCCTCAAGAAAAACAAACTCGATGTGGTCATTGTCACCCAAAGAACCACTACAAGATGTTTAAAGTGCAATATCGGGGTGCATGTTAAGTGTTTTGTGCAGTTTCACACCAAAAATAAATGTTATATTACAAGTGTCGATGTGCCTAATGTACTACATGTAGTACGGCTGAAATTTTGCCTATTTTGGAAAAAAATCCAATTTTTTGAGTTTCCATAATTTTGTTATCATTAATAAAATGCAACTTCATTAAATTATTATTTTTAATTTTCAACTTAACCTATAGGCATATCTGGGTTAAATGTTTAATTTTGGGGTTAGATTTGTTAAATTGTGGGGGAGTGTTGTTATATGATTATTAGTGTACGTCACTTTATTAGTTCTATCTGTTATTAAATAATATTAAATAAATATTACCTTATGTTTGTGTCTGTCAGATTTTTGATATGTCATAATAAAAGTTATCCCTTTAAATATATTTATTAAACTCCATTAGTATATAAATCAGGTTATTGGCTGTTTTTAGGTTTGAAGTACTAATTAAAGAGAAGTTGAAAAATACAAAACACGTATTTGTTGTTTAATCACATTTGATTCACCAATTTTTAGATGTTTTTAAAAAAAGTTATCAAAAAGCATTAGTTTGTTACTAACCTGCCAACTGCAGGCAGACGCGATTTCTTCTTTTTTGTAAGGTTGGGAAAATTTAATTTTTGAGCGAGAAATTTAAATGGTACTATGTGGAAATTTTGAAGATTTTAGTTTCCTGTATTCAACCGCAGTATGTAATATCACGTGAACATTACGCTGTATTACTCCATGCCTTCACTAATACAAGTATAGTAATAAATTAATGCGCTCAGTTAAATACGTTAAATACTTTTCATCGCATTATTATTAGTATTGCAAGACAACAAGAAAGAAAGCTTAAATTAATAGGCATGACGTATATCTCAACACAATGTAATTGAGGCATAATCATATAAGGTACAAATTTTTAAATTTGTTTATTAAAGCATAGAAAATTTTAAAACCGGTAAAAAAACTGAATTTCTATTCTAAGTAAGAAGGGTTGTTTTCTTAACTTTAACTGCATAAGTTTCAGTTAAGTAATTGGGTAATTTTATTGTAATTATTTTGCAGAAGCAGCATGTACAGAAATTAAAGGGCGGACATGCATTACATTAGAATTTAAGATATAGCAAGACATAATAAAAACGGTTTAAAATTATATTCGCCAGTGTGCTAGTAAAAGTATATATTAAAGATATGGTACATGCAAGAGATGGTTGAACACGTTACTTACGCAACATTCTCTAAATTGTTTGGCATCTATTGGTGAGGTGAAGTTTAAACCCCACGTATCATTTGTCATTGGATCCTTCCAATAAACAAAGCATTCTGATGCCTGTCCTATTCTAGTACCTGAGAACAACGTGTTCTTAATGACATTTCTTTTAAACCCCGTCCGACCTAACATCAAATGCGGTATTTTTTTAAATCTGGTATACCATAATTGGCTCAAAGATACAGTATGTTCTTGAAAGTGTGTACCCAAATTGTATACCAGGACGGACGAGGGGATAATTTAGCATAAAAACTATTTCATAAATTGAAATAGACATACCAGGTTGAACCAACCGTACGTCCAAAATCTTGTCGACTTGCGAATTGTAGGCCGTAATATGAAAAACACATTCTGGCGAATCTTGAATGCAAGTTATGTTCACTGGCACTAGATCTTCACTTACTTGTTGCCATTTAACAGTTCCAGCTCCGCTTGCCGACACATGAAATACTTCTGCCCATAACCTAAAAGAACTTTGATTTAGTTTACGCTATTAATGTATCATATGGTATTATTTCATCTTACCGCAATAGATGCCCGTCTCGGCGTCGCGACGTTTGCCAAGGCGAGTCCTCATACCGATAGGCTTTTCTAATAAGAGGAGCACATGAACAGCTAAGTTTGTTTCCCATAGCCGCGGGGCACTGGCACTGCCCCCTCTGTCACCACATGTCCCCGTGTCCAATTTCAGGACCCCGAGATCCCCACTGGCCACGTACACCACGATTCAACGATTGAGACCGTTGGTGTACTGATTTGTGCTTGTGCTGTAAATATAAAATATATTAAATAATGTTAATAATAAGAAATGAATTTTAAGTCGACATCAGCAATTCATCAAAATGATTATTTTTGTTTGTGTACTTTTTGTATGTGTGTACTTGACATATGGAGGATTGTGAGTAGCATTTTGATTTTCTGTGTGTTGGTATTCTTTTTTTAATTAGTAAGATAAATGGCGTTATTACAGAACATTCAAACTAATTCGTTGGAGGAACTTATCTAGACCACGCTAAGCCTGGTCATCAATGGCGTTGGTAAGTTGAAAAAAATAAAAATGTTAAAAGTAAAATTTCTTTTTAGTTGCGTAAATTTCTTCTATTTAAGTATTTCTTATTTAGAATTTTCTTAGAAATACATTTCTAAAAAATTTTGTTTAACTCATAACGTTTTCTCAAATAATCTTTTAATATTAAAAAAATAAATAGATAAACCGTCTAGTTTTTACAAACTTCATTGTAATAGAAGCATCCATTAGGATGTGATAAACTTTCATCAAATTAAGTGCTATATTAATAATCAGTTTAATAACAGTTTTTTGTTTTTGAAAATTGGAAAGAATTTTATTTAAATGAAGTAAGTGAGTGTAGACATAGCTAAAAAAAAATCTAAAAAATGTGTTATTATAAAGATGTCTTTGTAAAACTTTTTGATAAAATAAAAGTAAAAGTTTTAAAGTGTGTACGCCACATCATATTTGGTATGTAGGTACCATACGAATAAATAAATAAAATAAGATCATATTTGGTGCCCCACGTTGGATGCTAAATACTAAGATTACTCGAAAACAGCGGCGTAGTCAGGAGGGGGAGTATCGGGATGCAACCCTCCTCCCCGACATTTTCTCTGAGCTATTGTCGCTCGCGCATGCAAGCACCATTGTTTACCAGTACGACTAGTGCCGTGGCCGTGAGACGTGTCGGTGTCATCGCATCAATTCAGTTCAGTGCCAGTCGACAGTCGCAGTTGAGTGTACGTATACATACTATCGTGCGTCGCGTCGTTTACTTGCTAATCTCTAATAAATTATGTTTATTGCTTGTTAATCAAGGATTTGTGATGAGTAAAAATCAGAGTTCCATTTTGGACTTCATCCAGAAGAACAAAGGTACTAAAAAGCCCCACTCTCCAACACCTTTGTCATTAGAAGGAAACGCAGATGTTGCAAGTGTATCATCAATTTCTGTACCATCCTGCAGCTCAACCAATTCAGGCACGAGCAAGTGTAGTTCTGATGTAGACATTGGACAGTTTTTAACCAAAAGCTTTCAGACGATGAGAAACAGCTAATTTTAAAAAAATGCTGGGTTCCAGATGACATGTACCAATTCCCTATGGGGATGAGAAATTTTAAGCTTAAAAAAAGGCTTCATGAATTTTATTGGCTATTTTACTCAAAAACTTAAGAAGGGGCATTCTGTAAATATTGTTTTTTGTTTGCCAAAGAAAAAGAAGTAGGTAAAGGGCAACACGTGAAATTAGGAGCATTTGTTGTCTCACCTTTTACAAGGTGGAAAGACGCAAAACAAGAATTCCGTAGGCATAAAAACAGCCATTATCGTAAGGACTGCAGCATCAAGACTTTTTACGTGTGTATGAGGGTGGAGCAGATGACATATGTTCTCAAATTGATAAGAGTAGGAAAGAAGTGGTGCTGCAAAATAGAAAAAAACCTTTGTCAATAGTGAAAACAGTAATTTTTTGCGGAAAACAAGAAATTGCCTCAAGAGGGCATTTGGATTCAGGGCCATTAAATCGAGAAACCAGTATTGAAGGAGATACTTGTGTAAACGATGGGAATTTTAGAGCCTTGCTTCGTTTTAGAATTGAAAGTGGCAAAAAACCATTTAGAAACTTGCAGTCTTAACTCAAGATATATAAGTCTCCAGATTCAAAATGAGATTATTTAAACTTGTGGAGATATCATTTTAACTGAAATTGTAAATGAAATCAACTCTTCGGGATGTTTAAGTATTCTTGCTGATGAAACAACAGATATAAGTGGCATTGAACAACTCACGCTATGTGCCAGATAGACGGAAATAAAGAATGATGGTAATGTCAACTTGAGAGAAGATTTTTTTAAATTCATTCCTGTTCATGACACTCGTGGTGAAGCGTTAGCTCAAAAATTACTTCTAGAGCTTCAGTCTATTGGTGTAAATTTGTCATTTTTGAAGGAACAAGGTTATGAAGGGGAGCTCCAGTCTGTTGGTGTAAATTTGTCATTTTTGAAGGAACAAGGTTATGACGGGGCATCTGCCATGAGTGGACAGTAGAAAGACTGTGCAGCTATAATAAAAAAAAAATATCCGAAAGCTTTGTACGTGAATTGCTTAAGTCATGCACTAAATCTTGCACTTTCACATGCTTGCACTATACCCCCTATCAGGAACACGCTAGCTACAATGAAAAAAATCATCAACTTCTTTAGATCATCCCCAAAGAGGAGTGAAGTTTTAAAAAATATTATTCTTGAAGAAGATCCCACTGCAAAAAGAACCAGACTGCTCAAGTTTTGTGAGACTCGGTGGGTAGAACACCTTAGTGCAATGGTGTCCTTTAAGGAGCTCTTCGTACTTATCCTGCAGGCTCTATCTGAAATACAAAACTTTGAAAACGCTGATACATCTTCAAGAGCATTTACACTATACAGTGCTCTCAACTACAGCCAATTTTTGCTAGGAGTAGTAACTGTTAGCAAAATGTTTTATCTTGCGTTTGGACTCTGCAAAACATTGCAAACAAGTACACTGAATTTGTCTGGTGCAATACACCATGTTGAAACGTTTACAGCAGAAGTTCAAAACATGAGACAGAATTTAGAACTCAAATTTGATGGATTGTACAAAGATGCAGAAGCTATCGCTAAAGACATTGGTATGAATATATGCATTCCTAGACTAGCTGGCAAACAAACAACAAGATCAAACTACAAGACCACAGAACCTAAAGAATATTATAGAATCACATTGTTCATACCCTTTATGGACTTTCTAATCCAAGAAATGAATGATAGGTTCTTGGCACACAAAAGCATATTGGAAAGCTTGGGTGGTTTACTCCCTCAAAACATTCGTGTCTTCAATGATGACAAATTGAAAATGTGCTGTGAAACTATCACAAAACAATGGCCAAATGATTTGGGTGACCCTAACCAGCTTGAGGGTGAGATAAAAATGTGGAGAAGAAGTTGTCCTCAATGAACAAATGTAATAAGGACTTGTTTTCGTATATTTTTACTGCCATAAAAATAGCAGCTACTCTGCCGGTAACAACTTCTTCAGCTGAAAGATTATTTTTGACCATCCGACGTGAATCCCGATGATGTTTTGAACTTAATAGCCAAAAAGCCATGAAGAATGCAAATCAGTTTGTAGGTGAAGCTACAAATAGATGGACTGACTTCTGTAAATTTGGAGCAGTTGATTTTTTTACCTGCCTTATAGTTTTATTACAGATTCCATAGAACCTAATGTTAAATATACACTGATTAATTTTTTGTTAGTTGTTTTTTCCATGATTATATCTCCTCCAAATTAATTTCTGTCTACGCTACTGACCAAATCTTTATAAAACAATTAGCTACAAAAGTTGAAAAAATACTATAAAATTCAATTTATGACACTTTGATTTTCAAAATTTTTCCGGGGGAGGAACCCCCGGTATGCCTCCCAAAATAAAATCTTAGCTACGCCACTGCTCGAAAATTATAACAATTCTAATAACGGATTATTGCTTAAGTAAACTCAAGTATAAAATGATCTATCTTCCTAGAAAGGAAAGTGAATTATTTTGAAATTATATTAAACCACGAAAAACACATTTTTAAATTTCATTGAAATATTATGCATGTATGATTAATTGATTAAAATTAATTATGAATAATAAATTGTTTACAAAAAACGTTTTTTTATATAAATTAATTAAAAATCATATTTTATGGATGAATTATAATCGGATTTTGCAATTAACTAAATCCAACATAAAAGTATTTAATCAATTTGTTTGTGCGAGATTATTTGTTTGATTGTCACAATGCAAGTATAATCTGAATAAGAATTGACGTTGCATTTACCAAATCATAAATTTACAAATCAAATTTTGATTGTTTCATAAGAAATTTACACGAAATCAGAATTAACTGCAGTTGAAAATGTTCGTGTATATTGTCTGTTTTTTTTCATTATTATAAAATTATTGACGCAGTTGTAAATATTGCGATTCAATATAAAGCTTTGAATTTTTTCCCCGTCATTTTTAAAAATTATTTACATTTTTGTAATAATCTCATCACGTTCTTTCTTTTTGCCATTCTTTTTTAATACCAAATCGGATTTTTAAAGTCTTATAGTTATTCATTTGTTCACTTTTCTTTTTACATATTTATATGTAAGTAGTATAAATTCTTATTGTTGCTTATTTAGTTTGCATCATGCGTTCAAGTGCTATTTACTACGAAGCTCGAAATTATTATCCAATGTTATAAAATTCTGATCAACAAGAAAATACTGGATTTCGAATTTCACCGTAACTGTATTGCAGTTAAAAGCGTATTTTACCACAATATTATAAAAAATAAACTCAAAAATAAGAACTCCTGTTATAATATTTCACTTACACTATCAAATATTCCCAAAAATTAATAAAAGTTACTGTCCTGAGAAATTAAACGAAGGGGAGAAACACTTTAATACGGTAAATTTTGAAAAAGCTTTTATTTATTTCTGTAAATAACAACATAAGAACTACAGGATGACTAAAACAAAGAAAAAACTTAAAAAGAAGAAGGCACGCGAAACAGAATATCGTAAATTACAAAACCAGCAATCGAAGGATTGAATGAAAAAAACTTCGCGAATGAAAACTATAGGGAAGCTGTGTGATAGAAAAAAAAGAATAGTGAGCAACGATTAGAGAGCAAAAGATCGTCTGATGAGAAAAAGAAAAAAAAATTGCTTTATAGACAATTGGAAGAGAATACTTAGCCTCTCGGTCCACCTACATTTGAAGAACCAGTTGTACATCAAGAAATAATACACCTACCTCCATTTTATCCCATTTCAAGGCAAGTCATTCAGAGCAAGATTAAACAGCAAAAGAATAAAAAAAAATTAAATTAAATTGAATTTCTCAAACAACAACTTAAGGATTCTAAAAAGGGAGTTGAAAAATACAACAAAAAAGCACAAAGACTGAAAAGAAAATTTTCGAATACACCTAATAAAGTAGTTAGTGATATGCTAAACGGACAAGTTACTCCTGACGTAAAAAGACGCTTAGCTGACCGTTCAGGAGAAAAGAAGCTTTATTACAAACGTTTGAGAGAATTTAATAAAAAATATTGCTTTAAGTCGCTATTTGGCCTATCAACATCTAGAAGACTTATTCAAGATTTTCTCCAACTAAATGCAAAGAAATACAAAAAAGTACAAAAACAATACCCTAATGCATCAATGCTTATTATATACAGTGATTAAAAAAAACACATCCAAACATTAAGATGAGTTATCATAGTTTCTGTCAATTTAGACCATTTTGGAAAAACGCAATGTTAGGCAGAGAGATACATGCTTTTGTGTAGTTGATGACAACATGGCTCTTCTAACATCGAGGGCAAAAGTTCTTAATATTATTGAAGCAAAAGATCTTGATGCTTTGTTGAAAGAATTATGCTGTGATCCAAGAGATGAAAAGTGTTTGACCAGAACTTACAAGGTTTGCGTTAATAAATCCGTTCGAATTCTAGAATTTGAAAAAGCTAAGATCAAATACAAAAAATGGTGTTCCAAAAAAGTTGAAATCAAGATCAAAGGACAAAAAAAGTTATGTTAGAAGACTGTAAAAGAACAGGTAGAATGTACCAAACAAAAAATGCTTGACAAAATTATAAGCAACCTAAAATCCTTCATGATTCACACAAAGAATATTTTACATCAATATAAATGTGTTGGTGATATAAAGAAATCGCTTTCTTTTGATAAAGTGCTTTTTCATATCGACTTCTCCGAAAACTACAATTGCAAATACACAAGCAAAATTCAGTTTGCACATTTTAGAGAATCAAAACCGCAAGTCACCTTGCATACTGTAGTTATGTATTATAAAGTTGGCAATGAAGCCGGGTCTGGAACTGTTTTAACAATATCTTTATGTACACTCATGAAATTTAAAACTTGGACACCACAATTTCTGTAAACAAAAGTTTGCACATTGTGAAGCGAGCTTAAGGGTATCATTTACAATTCTAACAGCAGGTAGTCTCAGCAGGGGTTATCTTATAGAAGGACTGTAGAATGAATCATTACACTAAGCACGTTTTAGAAAATAGGTAATTTACGTTGCTTACTTAATTTGTTTCTTTAAAGAATATATTTGAAGGTATCGCTAATTAAACACCATAGCTCGATTAATTATCGAATCAAAATTTTGTTTAGGAAATGTTTACAAAATAAAATTAGAAATAATTTTGATTTAAAAACGTCTACAAGCAATAACTTTTAAATTAAATCAAAAAACTAAACATGGTTATTTGGGTTGACTGATTATTACTTATTTTTAAATAAATCTAACCTACTAATTATTGTAAGTTATTAAAAAAAATCATTAAACTCTCTATTCATAATATTTAGTCCTTACAAAATGTATATTTTATGACGTTTCATTTTTTCTGTAGTTAATATAAAAAGTGAAAATAAAAACTAAGGCAATTCTTATTGTCAACGTATATATTTAGTTTTTGACAAGAATTTATTACATAATTATAATTAAGATACCAAGTTATAGTTTAAAATTAAATGAAAACGTTTTTTTTAAATAAAGGTATTACTATATAAATAAATATAAGAAATCAATAATGGGTGTGACCTCCATTATTATTGATACATTCTTGGAGGCGTCTGCTCATTGACGCTATCAAGGTATCAATATAATTAATATTAATCGTTTCCCATGCGGTATCAATAGCTGCAATTAGTGAATTACGGTTTACTGGTATAAAATTTGGCCCTTGTTGTCTTCGGATAACAGCAAGTATTCGAGCCCAAACATTTTCGATAATGTTAAAATCTATGCTTTTTGCTGGCCAGGGCAACAGCTCTAAGTTATTTTCTCGTATCCAAGTTTAAATTAAATTTCATGAGTGTACATTATCAGATAGTATGCGTCATGATCCAGCAGCAATACGCGCACACCTTGAGCCTGTAATGCAAGAAGCTGTTCAACTCATACCAAGTTTAAATGCTGCCTGTTTTCTATCTGATGGTCCTTCCAGGCAATACAAAAATAAAAAGATGTTTTATCTAATGGCAAAGCCTTTAACTTTAACACATCATTTGAAAATTAAAAAATTACGCTGGATCTACAGTGAGCATGGGAATGGTAAGGGTGCACCATAGATGGTGTCGGCGGCTGTTTGAAAGGAACAGAACATTTGAAGGACCTTTGCCACACGACTTGAATACAGTATTACAAGTATCCTTTTTAGCAACAATCGTGAGGTTGAGAGATGAAAGCAAAAAAAGAGAATGGTGAAGACAGTGACGGAAAAACAAAATATGTTAAATAAAGGTAAATACTTGCTCACATTATAAATAACATTTTTATAAAGATATTTATTATTTTATTTATTTTCTAATCTAAATATTTCTGTATTCCTATAATATGTTGCTTATTGTTGATATTTTTCTTAACCTATAAATAGCTCCAACTGCAAATGGTTCGGGAGTGATCCATCGCTTGCGTTTTGCAGACGTGTATTCAGATTCAGAAGGTGAACACAGCGTTTTACTCTTCGATAAAGATAGACCAAGGACAGCAATAGAAAATGAGTACGTTATAGCTTTGGTTATAGTGAAGCTGACAGGGAAGAAAACACCTAAGAATTTTATAGGTCTTATTCTTGCAGTTACTTCTGACAGTGAATATACTGTTAAGTTTTTAATTAAATCCGGAGTTAACAAATTTAGTTTTCCTGAAAAAGGTGATATTTCTTTACTCATGAAAGATGAAGTCTTATTCGTATTATAAACACCAATTTTAAACAACAGGCGGCAATACATATTTGAAGACTTGGGTGAGATTTTCTTTTAATTTAACAAAAATAGACTTGCGAGGTTGTCTTCTCTCTGGATAACGATTGAAGTATATTTCCGATGCAATGTCGGAATTGTTATTATTTTAAATAGCGTTTGTAAGTCATTTCGTACTTTTCAGACAATTGAAGAATGAAAATGTAATAACGTAATTAGAAGCAGCATACATACATGACCTCCGTCATAAAATTAAAAGAAAATGTCTTTGGTAACTACTTCAATTTCATTTCAGTTTACGTTCTGTCAAATGTCGGTTGCTGTCATTCTTGCTTCATTCTGTATTAATTAATTACTGCCACTTGTTACTATTTAAGGTTAGTATTTCTACTGACAACCACATATCTTGCCAACACTGTTTTAGTTGCTTTCTAATTTTAACTAGTAACTAAATAGAAAATGCTCAAATTGACTCGGAAGTTTTTAATATTGATTCATATGCACATACTTATGACGCAGGGATTTTCTTTCCTGGTAAGAATTTAGCAATATATTTATAAAGAAAAATAAGTATGAAAATAAAATAAAATGAATACGGTTACGATGATTATGGTTTTGATGTTTTTTTAATTAAATTGTAAGAAATTGTGCACCAATCACATATTTTTATTTGCAACCACTAAACAATATTTAAGAAAAAATATACAGGATGACTGTGATATTGGTGCAAATATTTTCACGAACAATGGGCCATGAAAAAACGAAACGATCTACTTAATATTGCCTTATGCAAATGTTGCTTGTTAACAAAGAATTGGGTTAGAAGTTTCTATGAAAAGTTTTAGATCCACTGAACTGGATAAAAATGTATAAGAAAAAGTTAAGGAAATCGGTATTTATTTATGAGCAGATATTATCTTTTGAATTTTTAGTTTGACGCGCGGTTTTTACTTAAAAATAAAATCTATTTCTCTGCATGGTGATATTTATTTTATAATAATGCAGAGAAAAAAATCAAGGAATCAAATTTGCTTAGAAATGATTGAGGATTTCAGAAATAAATTCTATTTTAAAAGTGGAGTACCATCAGTAGGCAAATAGGCAAGTCAGATTCCGTTCGAACGCCACTGGTAGAAATTTAAAAAAATGTGGTACATTAAAAAATGCCTCTTAACACATGTATGCCAAATTCAGTAAAATATCTAAAGTGGTTTTACAGATATTAATAATAAATTATTTATTTTTGAAAACTTTACCACCCTGTACCTCAAAAGTTAGGACGTTTATATGAAGTTTTCTTCTTAAAATGGACCCAACATTTGTTTCCTTAAATATTGACGTTTAATAAAAAAACACCTTGTATAGTTTTAGTTCTACCGGATATTCGTTCGTATATGTTCATTTTAGAAAACGTGCATAGAATTTTGACAATCCTTGTAATTTAGAGTTTTTATAAAATTATATAAACTATGCAAAATTATAGCTAAAATAATTTTTTTAGTTTTTTAAGCAATTTTTAAAAACATTAATGGCCGATCAAAAGTCTATTGAATTTTAATTAAAAATAGCTTCTTCCAAAAACGTATGAAATAATATATTGTACATAGTGGTGGACGGGCCCGAAATTGACCAATGTTCTCACATGTATAAAATGCCCATCAAAAGAGAAACGCAGGTTAAAACACATTGATTGATTTCTTCGTAGAATGGCTCAACTATTTTCATAAATTTGAGAAACCCAACAAATATGACCCTATCTTGCTATGTTTTGGACAACCACTCCAATTACATAACACTGAATGGTATAAATAAATGCCGCAACGCTGAAAAATATTGGGTAAGTCATTCATCCCTCAGCAGCTATCAATTTCAGTCTCTTGACAAGGGTTTCTTTGAGTCATTAAAATCTGAATACGGACAGGGATGTCAAAAGTTGAATGTGTCTCATTCTGGGAGAGCTATTAGGTTATATCAAATTAGCTGAGATATTTGGTTTTGCTTACGCAAGAGTAGCTAGCATCAATAGAAAAATCCAGCCACGCTTTTAAGGTCTTATAATTTTGATATATTTTCCCCAAAAGATTTTGCACCAGCATCTGTCACCGACAAACCAGCTACAGTAGTCCTTATTCCTTAATGATGCTTAAATTGAAAAAGATGAGATGATGAAGACTACTTTATGTTAATTAAAATTCAGAGATCGATTTGGATTGATATCCATGATGCCTTCTACGTCTTGTAAACTAAAACTGCAAAAATCTTCTTTCCTCATTTTTTTAAAACACAGTTACTCTTAAAACTGTACAGGGCTTAGGTAATAAAAGAAAAATATCTGAAGTTACAAAAATAAATTAGAAGTAGAAGTAACAAAAACACCAAAAGCAACAAAACCAAATACTATTAAGCAAACATTTCCAGGTCTTAGTGGAAAACTTACTATGACTAAAACTTTAAAATCATCATCATCCAATGAAGTCGTGACCTTAACTACGGGTACTCTTAGAAGATGTTGTTTTTTTATTAGTTATTTTTCAATCAAAGTTTTTGTTATGGTCGAAGCTGACGAAACTTTAACGTTGTACACAAAAAAATTTTTTCCAAGACCACTATGAAAACTTTACATTTCGTAGTCATAAACCACTAGAGAAAATTTGTCATATCTAAACGTCTGCAGAAAATCATTTCGTTACTAGTAACGGTATATATACCCCAATTGACTGAATGTAGTTGCAAAAGTTGATTGGTTGTTCGTTTTGATTTGAAACTGACATTTATTTATCTAACCTAAAAATCTGTCAAAACGACGTCTACACCTCAAATAAAAAAGTAAACTTGATAATTATTGTTCATTGTTGAGAATAAAAACATGTTTGGTAGTCATGAAAACAGCTATATTTTTTTTAATTGCCAAACTGACAGTTAAATCTTAAATTAAATTTTGATATACTACATACTGGTTGTGGAAAAGTATAGTGTATTACTTGAGGATAAAATCATGTTTCATTGCTCCTGATTATCAGCGCTCGGGCTACCACCCTCACGCAGCTAACACACTCCCATGAAAACTGTGATTTTTTCCTCGTGTAATACAATATACTGTTTTTGTTTTAATAGTATACAGGGTGTCCCACGGTGACGAGGCATTAGATATATTTTACAGACTACTTTGATTTGAATTTTGAAAATTTGGCTTTAGGCGTTTTCAGGAATCTTCTTTTTCAACTAAAATAATAGCGTCCACCTAACGCTTTTGGTTGTACCGAAAGTTGACATCATCTTTGTTATTTTAAATGGAACACCCTATATATTATTGCAATTTTGGATTCTACGTTAATTTTTAGATTTATATATAAAGTTTATACTATTCATACGTGTCAATGTTTTACACGAGATGTCGTACGACACACATTTTACTTATGTTCATTGCTCCACGAGAGTTTAAAAAACCAACCGCCGTCTTGTACAGTTAGTATACCGCACTTAAGTATACACCTTTGATGAGCTCATAATAAGAGCGAAATGCTGCATCAGGTGTTCTTTCGTTGCGTGTTATGCTTCTGTACAAGTTTTACTTTGGTTTTATCGACACACGTGTGTTTCAAGCATTAAAGCTGTCGCTTAGATAGCGCTATGCACTTTAAACGCACACATGTCGTTACAATTAACTGTTGGCATTTTTCTTAGTTTAAACCAATTATGTACATTACATAATTACAATAAGTAAGACAAAAATCAATAGAAACCGTACTATTGTTTATTTATTTCTGCAAATACATGAAATAATTTTTTGGTGACTCCTAAGAATTTTAATTTTAATCATCAGGCGTAGGTAGATACGTGAACCATTTTAAAGATTTTTCAAATCCAAAAATCAAAAAAACAATAAATACAGAAAATCTATCTGTAATTTATAAATATAATGAAGCTAACAATCATATCTTATTTGATATTTACTTTAAATTTAAATTTTTTAACAAAATCTCCACCTAATATTATCAAACTTTAGTTCATTCCTACTCCTACAGAAGGTTATATATTTTCTTAATGGGGAATGCAGATGTTGAAATTGAAAGAAGCAAATCTATCTGTAATTTATAAATATAAGGAAGTTAACATTCAAAGCTTATTTGATATTTACCTTTATTTTAAATTTTTGGTTGGCATAATGCAAAAGAGTACTTCAGAGAAACATAATTGGGAAGACAACAACATGAAATATTGATAGTGTAAAATGGAAAGAAACAAAATTAGGGAAACCATTAAAAAATGAATAGAAAAATAAACAAGAACAGCAGAAGGAGTGGAATCCATAATCAAGAAAAATTTAGAAAATCAAATTAAAAACTACTAAGACTACCCATATTGAATTATTAGACAAGATAACAAAAATTAGGAAAAAGTGGTGGTGATATACGGACCGAATAAATAATATGTTCGCCAATTTTTAATGTTACTAAAAAATAATTTTTGAAAGATAACCAAAAAAGACAGCCATTATTGTTATAATATACAGTATGTCCAATTTAGAATAAGGGACTCAATGAAAATTAAAATTGTTGAAGCTTGACTTTTTTTCACCTTTCTTTAACGTATGAGACAAAAATTGGTTAATGGAATTTAAGATTACACATAGCAAATATGAAAAACAAGTAAAGAAAAATAGAAAAACGAGAAAATTGAGAAAAATATGGAATGAAGAAATAAAAAAAATTGTAGCAAAAATAAAGGAAAAGCATGGAAATAAGCAGAGGTGATGGTGTTCAACAAGAAAGATAAAGGAATTTTCTCATAATATACATTGAGAAAGTATTTTTGTTTTTTAGAATACTTTAAAAAATAAGTCTTAAACAATCACCCCGTCACGATTTTGCAAACTGCAAATTCAACCTTGTTCCCGGACTTTTGTTTTACACCAATTTTGTTTAAACAATTTTACTGGCTTAACAAAAAACTTGTAATTGAAACTATTTTGCTTACATAGTTGCTTGACGCGTATGAACTACTTACGAGGCTAGGAAATTACACACAAGACTAGAAGATTTTAATTTGTGATAACTGTTGTTTAAGATTATATCTTCTATTATGCAAAGCACGTTTGTGACACCACAGCTTTTATTACTTTACAATTACAAATATTATTGCTTTACAATAAGAACATTTTAATAGAATACACGATGCTTATGTTTCTTTTTTTACCTTGGAGGTTGCACAGACGTCCTCGCCAAAAATTTTTTTTCGCAATGAGAATAACAGAGATACTATAATTATTATTATTTTATACGGAGACAAAGGAAAAGTGGTACAATTAATCCAATTTTTATGAAACTCTGCAGATGGGTATTATTTATAATACCGCAAATCTGATTAGATTAAGGGTATAATATGTCGAATCAAAGATTCCGTTAACCTACAAAGATTTTGAAATTCTTGAAATATTTACAAAAACAATCATTTTACACATTTTCCTTTCAATTAAAAAGTTGTTTGTAATTTCATTATTCACAATTTTTATTTAAACTACTTTTAAATCAATAAATAATTACTGAGATATGACAATAATTGTTTTAACAATATCTACTAGAATATCAGTTGGTTAACAAAGAAAATTATAACAGAAAGTTGTGGGATATTACGAATAAGTGTTACGACATCTAGGGTTCTCTCGTGTTATCGTAACACGTCCAAAAATGCATTTGCATTAAAACGTTAAGTTTGTTGGATATTTTATTATCTAGGGGTATCTTACGTTCTTAAAGTTAGCAGACCACTTAACCCAGATCATCAATTTTGTACATTAAAAATTAAGTGTTAATTAACTGCTAATTAAGTACCTCAATTGCAATTTAATTGCAGTAGCAGTTCTAAGGATATTCAATGATCTGCTACCTTAAAAAAAACTACCAGACCAAGTATCTAAAAACAGTGTTAGAGTTTGATTAAAATGCCTAAATTGATTGAAAAATTTAGTGCTTTGTGATGCTCATTAATCTGCTATCTTTGACAGACCAAATGTTCCATTCTTGTTATTTTTGCTTCTTCAGCCGTTCGATTCTTGTTGTTATCTTCTTTCTTCTTCTTTTGTTTCTCTTCTGACAACTTTATGGCATCTGCTCGGTACTGGTGAACCCTGAAACTACCTAGCTTAAAAAAGACAGGATCAAGAACCTCCGGAGCAATGTCCTCTTTATAAAACATAATGAGCTTGGACTTGATGTGCCCCATTTTGCATCTGTTTGCGGAGTTCTCAAGATTCCTTCTTCAAACCATGAAATTCAACATTTCTCTTTTTGACTGTCAGTTTGAATTACATTACCGCTTTCCAATCACCTAGCAACCAACAAATTGTGTGTGAAAGTCTGTTATTGTTGGCATGTTAGCAACCAATTCCAGACAGTGCAACCTTTCTTTTTTGATACTTGCTGAACCCAACAGAAGTCAATTATTTGCGACTGTCTTTGATAAAAGTCTAAGATACATTGTCGATGTCAAGTCGTGGTCATTTTCTTATTTTTATGCACGGTGTGTGTGTGTGTGTGTATGTGTGGTGAGCCATTCACTTTTATCTTTATTTTTCACATGGAGAAAATGAACTGTCATTGTAATATGAGGACAATAAATGCAATTGTAGTTTCGACTTGACATCAGAAAGATGATAAGGTGTGCTATGAGTCAAATGTAGTTTGATATGGCAAGCGTTTATGACATGTCAAAAGAATTCCACCCCTCTGCCAAAAAGTGTGAATATTCCAGATACAAATCAATCAAATTAAATGATTCTTTTTGGGGGCACACTGCGAAACAAGCTCAATCTAGTGGAATGGCCATGTTTAGAGCATACTGCTTCCAAGACCCACTAGGGTTGTTCAAAGTTAACCCTAAAACCTTAGAAACTTATCGTCTGGTGGTTTTATGTTCACTATCTCAGAAGTACTCGAAAAAACTTTTTTTTTTCCTGAATAATTCATTGATCAGCTACCTTTGGCAGATCAAATGTTAAAAAAAACTTAAGCAAATTAATATCAAAATTTAGGGTATGTTTAGATTTGAGTACTATTTAAGTGCTTTAAATGCTTAAACGTAAATAAATATACAAATAAATAAATACATAAACGTAACACTTACAAAAATTCATTTGAATTAAAGCAACTTTGTCAACAGATATGTAACTGCTTTTACGTATTAGTAAACATGTGTTAAAGTCCATTTTAGTTATCCCAGACCCTACGCACGTTTGACGACTAAAAAAACTAAAGTAATCACAAACAATACGTATATTTAATAAATACCTTCAAAATTAAACTCTCTCCCAATAGTATTTCAAGATTTTTCCGTGATCTCATTGCATGTATGTATATTCGTTTAATGAAGAGGCAAGGGTATTATTCCACTTCTTCTACAAAAGTAATATTCAACGATTGTTCTGTCACTTTTTATAAAATTACTTAGAAATCAAAATAACCTAGCGACCAACACGTCCGGTTGCTGCTGATTGGTTACCGACGCGTTACAAACTGGTTGCCAAAAACTGCGCCGTGTGCGAATGTTCATTGAAAAGTTTCTGAACATTTGCATACAGCACAATAAGTTGGTAACCAGTTTGTAACGCGTTTTTTTTTAGTTGCTTAATGTGCTTGTTTTCTAACAAAGATAGCAGATGAGTAAAAAAATAGTTTTTTCAGTTTTTTTGAGATAGCAAATATAAAGCACTTAAATAGAACTTAAATTTAACATATCCTAGATTCTAATTTTAATTTGCTTAACTCAACATTTGGTTTTGATAAAGATAGCAGATCAATGAGTTAAAAAAATAGTTTTTGCAGTACTTTTGAAATAGTGAACATGAAGCTCTTAAATGGTACTTAAATTTAAACATGTTCTAGGTTTTGATTTTAATTTGCCAATGTTTTTTTTTAAATATTTGGTCGTCTACCAAAAATAGCAAATCAATAAGTTATTTAAAAAAAAGAAGTTTTGCGAGTGCTTTTGTGATAATAAACATGCAGCACTTGAAGAACACTTAAATTTATAGATGTGTTAAAGTTTAGTTGTCTAAGGTGGTTTCTAACATTTGGTCTTCCAAAAATGTTTTTCTAGTGCTTTTAAGATAGTGAATATGAAGCATTTAAATAGGACTTAAATGTATAGAAGTGCTAAAGTTCGATTTTAGTTATCTAAGCTGGTTTGGTCTGCCAAAGATAGCAGATCAATAAGTGATTTAGAACAATAAAGTTTTTTGAGTGCTTCTAAAATAGCAAGCATGAAGCACTTAAATAGTATTTAATTTTTTGATCCATTTAGACATTTAAATCAAACTCAAAGACTGTTGTTAGATACTTGATTTGCTAAATTTTTTTAAAGGTAGCAGATCATTGAATATCACAAGGACTACTACAGCAATTAAATTGTAATTCAGGTACTTAATTAAGGGCACTTAATTTCTAATGTACAAATTTTTTATCCGACTGAAACCCAATTTTGATTTCCGTTTTTTTAAGTTTGAATTTCAGTTTCAAAACATTTAAAAAAGTCGAACGCGTTGTGTTTTTTAACAGCCAGGTACCTTTCCCTTCTTAAAGGTTTTGCGTTATGTAAACAGTTATGTATATTTATCGTATCGGTTCTCTTTCACTTGTTTTTTGTGAAAATTTTGCAACTTGCAACGCCCTTTCAATACTCTACAATTACACTTTTAATAGTATTGGTACGATGTAGAGTTCTACGCGAAACGCTTGTTTTTAACAGTTTTCAATTGGGTCGGGGAACCCTTCTAGGTGGAGGTGGAAGCACAAAAGGAACTCAAATTGAAAAATTGCCGACGTTTCGCTCTCTGTGTGAGAGCTTCACCACGGTTAGATTATTTGAGAAAAACGTGATTAGTAATATTAAAACAATGACGACGGTTTACATAAAATAATAGATTGAACAGAGGATTTTAATTATAAATATTTGGCACAATTGACAGTTAGAATTTTATATAATACAATTTTAAATCGATTATAATTAAATATTATTTATATCTACATAAGAAACCAAGTATATTGTCTCCTGAAAAAAAAATAATAACACTATAATTGTACTTATAAAAGTCATCAGCAAATAAATTATAAACATGTAAAAATCGTTTTTTTTATTAAAAATAAAATAAATAAATTAATGAGAAGATTGACAAAATTTATAAAATTTGGATTTACCTTATTCAATAATGAATTGATGTTATAATGGATTTTATCTTCAAAGAAACATGAAGTCATAAAAATGTGGATAAATTAAAAAATTAAAAGTGTTAAAAGTCGTCAACGTATATGAATCTTAAAAAATTAGAATATCACACACAACACAAAATTTACGTTAAGAATCTTAACGTATATTTTGTGTTGTGTTCTGCGGAAAAGTAAAAAGAAAAAAACTTTAGTGGAGAAATAAAAGAAGAAAAATGTCACATTAACTGCTGTTTAAAAAAAAAAATGTTTTTAAGAATACCCATTAATTATAAAAACAAGCGTTTTGCACAGATTTTCACATCGTTCTGTTACAAACAAACTTTTGAAGAGTATTGAAAGTGTGCGGAGATTTTGCATTTTTTATTTGTTCATACTTGTCTTGAAACTTGATTTTTACACACAATGCGGTTTATTTACTTATTTATTCGTATGGTACATTTTAAATATTGTAGTGTGACGTAAGTGTTATGTATGGTGCCCCAGAAGATCAGTATAAACCTGTATAGTGTGGTGACGAAACCGTGTGCAATTGTGGATTTGTTCCCCTTGAAGCAAGGTTTTGGAAAACCACTAAAACCTAAACATGCCAACCATTACCCACATCAGTATTCATATATAATAATATTAATTAAGTGTGTAAACATTATAGAAGGTAAATAAGAACATAAAATATTACAGCACAGCCATTGCATGACGACATATGTTGGACCGGTCCAAGCGCCAGTCACGACGAAAAAAAATGCGGTAAAGTAGGACTACTATGCGGTAAAGTGCATCCAAACGTCAGTTAAACAAACGAACTGACACATATTAGGTGGTGTATGTTAAAATGGTTAAACTTAAAATCAGTAGAAACAATTATGTTCTTTTTTTTTACTTTTTGATGATGATGATCGGCCAAAAAATATTATACAAATTTTGTGTGTAAAGGTTTTTTACGGCGCTCCTGTTGATGAGGAACTCGTCCTTTGGGCTCGTTCCTCGAACAAAGCTGTCGCGCCGTAAAATCCTACTTTCCACACTCTAATGTAAATAACTATTTTGCCCTTCTAAACTGTAAAGCACATTTTTCAGTTGTTCGATACTTGTCTTAAAACTTGATTTTTACACACAATGCGGCTACTATGCGGTAAAGTACGGCTACTATGCGGTAAAGTAGTGGCTGATTTATCTGCTATTTGGGAACGTTTTAAAAATATAAAATCCAATAAATTGATTTAAAAAAAATTTACTTTTACACTATTCTTGACACAATATTGTACAGAATAAAGGGAGCAATTAATTTTTTATTGATTATGATATTGATGGCTAAACCTCAGTTAAACAAATGAACTGACAAATATTAGGTGGCTACTTAAATCAGTAGAAGTAATTTTATTCTTTTTTTACTTTTTGATACGTCGGCCAAAAAATATTATACAAATTTTGTGTGTAAAGTAATTTAACGGCGCTCAACTGCTGTTGCGCTTGTAAATCCCTACGTTCCACACTCAAATGTAAACAACGAGTCATACACAATAAAATTTCTAACAACTTTTTTTCATAACTTTTTTGTATATATTAATACTAGAGTAAATACTTGTTAAAACAATTAGTGTCACGTTATAATCATGTTCAGTAATTACAAAAATAGTTTAAACAAATATTGTGTATAATTGAATTACAAACAACTTTTATTTAAAAAAACAATGTGTAAAATAAATCTTTTAAGATTTTGTTCATTTATCTAGGTTAACGGCTCTTTTAGCTCAATATATTATGCCCAAAAACCATCGGACATAATTTTTTTTTGCTTCGTTATAGGTACTAACTCTAATTCGTCGGAAAAGGTGAAAGAAAAGGTATTAAAATTTTCGGTTTGGAAATAGTCGCATAACACCCCATCTTATTTATAAGATTTGAAGTAAAAACTTATAGAACAATGATTGTTTTTTTTAAAATTAGCTTTTTTTCATTAATGTAGTAGTAACAATTTCAATACAACCTAGTAATTGACTTCTACGGTAGAGGACACTATTTATTTTTTCAAAGTCTAGTATCTGTGGAAAATATGAAGCATACGACTAAGAGCATTTCAAATTATTCTCTTCTGTTACCTTATTGTGGAAATAAATTGCACATATACCAAAAAAATTAGAATGCTTTTTTCTGAGCGGTTCTGCCGCGTCTTCTGTAAACAGGTAAATTTACATTTCCCAGTGTTCTTAAACGGTTCATTATGTGTATGTAAGCAAAAAAAACTGGCTGCGAAAATGACGTCCTTGGGGATATTGTATTGTATTGTATACATACATTACTACAAACAAATCGCGATAAAAATAACTTACCAAATTAATATGTTTAATAATTTGACACATATCATTTTGTTTGTTTCCAACCACACTATAGCAGTTACACGTACAATAAAATAATAATTGAAATTGTTATTAATAAAACAAGGTACGCTAATTTTTAAGGAAATCAAAATTGTTAAAATCCGTGTAGTAAAACAATCTTAACCTTTTTTTTTCTCAAAGTTTATGTACTGTAAACGATTTCCCTCGGTACATACAATATAAAGTTATGTGACTCCTTGTTTTAAATTACTTTTTATAAATCCTGAAATTAATTAAATTTTTGTGGATATTGCGTCACACCGAAAGGAATTTTATAATATTAGGACAAAAAAATAAAATATTTAAGAACAAAATGACGCCCCAAATCAATCAAATTGATATGAAAATTTCATTATAATCGAGTACCATAATTTTTTTTATATAGAATCTAGTTTAAATAAAATAAACCAATAATTTTTTGTCGACCGAAATAGTATTTTACATCATAAGTCCGGGAAAATCACTTTTACAGTTACGAGGCAAAATGTTTACAGATGAGGCGACAAATGAGATAAGTTACTGTAAAAGTTTTCCGTATGTATGTCGTAATGCGTTTTATTTCATATTGTAATTATTCAATTGCTACAAAAATTACAAAAATTAATTTTTTTAATCGAATATGTGATAATCTATGAAAAGCTAGTTTCCGAGGTTAGTGCTTTCATTGTTTGTCTTGTTAAAATTTCCGACGCAAAATGGCAGCAAATTGTAATATTCCGAATGATGTTTTGTGTAAATATAATAAACCTATACTCAGTATACTATTGGCGCGGAGTAATAAACCTGTCAGAATTATCGAATCTCCCGTATTGCAGTGGCGTAGGTACCTGATACGTTTGGAAAATCATATTTTTAGTAGGTAAATATATTATAATAGTAAAATCTACCTTGATATGAATTATTATGTGGTTATATGTTATTTATTTTATTTGTATAGTAAATCACATTACAAATTTTACTTCTTACGTATTATATACCATTATTTTTGTATATTGGTATAATACCCACATCTACGGCTATGATTCTCGTTTCGTCAGTACCTGGGCTGATGGCAACGTGTTTACATAGATTAAACTATTGTTTTCAGACCCTAGATGGGTCGATATGCTGCAAGAGCGGCACAATGATCGTATTTTGGTTAGAATTTATTGATCAAAGGAAAGAAATACCAACTGCAGCGTCTATTTAACCAACAGAAAAACACCAAAACTGCACCAAAAACTTGACTCGGAGACGTGTTTCAACAGCTAAGCTGTTATCATCAGCGATACCGATACTAAAAATAAAAACAACGGGAAGCTTATATATACTATCTGCATATCACGCATCGTTAAACTTAATTGATTCTTAGATAAGCTTAAATAATTCCGAAAATCCTAATGGACCGTTATCATCATAATTCATAAGCAAATTTCTGTTTTTAAAAATTTCTAAACGTTCATAAGAATCAAGTTTTTATTATCTACCCTCTTAATTAATTCAATGTCGCCTACTCTATGGCCATTTTCAAGTATATGCATGGCAACACTGGACCTATCTGTGCGATGATATATGACATGAGCTACGTGCTCTTTAAAACGAGTTTCAATAGGTCTCTTGGTTTGCCCTATATATACTTGGTTACAGTCTTTACAATTAATTTTATATATTCCCGATTTATCACACATTTCTATTGGGTCTTTCGGATTGCCTACTATCTGATATCTAAATGGTTGTCAAAAAAATTCAACAGTTTTGAATATCAACAATCAAATTTCAGTGTTCAAAATTCATACGATTTTATTGAAAAAATTAAAAACATTGAGCTGACTGAGAACGAAGTTTTAGTTTCATTCGATGTCTGTTCATTGTTTGCAAGCGTTCCGAAAGATATCACTTTAGATTATTTGAAAGATATGTTACACCAAAACCATTTAGACAATTCAGAAGTAGAAAATTTTATTAAATTAGCAAAATTATGTATGAGTCAAACCTACTTTCAAATTAACAATAATATTTATCAACAAAATTATGGTACAACAATGGGTAACAGCTTATCTCCGTTTATGGCTAACCTGTTCATGGGTAAATTTGAAACTGATATAAAAAATAAATTAGATTATTTTCCTAGAATTTGGTGTAGATATGTAGATGACGTTTTTGCAGTCATCGACACTAAAGTTTACAGCCCTCAGCAATTTGTAGAAATTTTAAATTCAAAATTTGAGACGATCAAGTTTACCTATGAAACAGAAACAAACCTTAAGTTACCTTTCTTAGACACTTTAGTGACAAGAAATGGCAACAAACTAGATATAGATATTTATCGTAAAGACACTAACACTATGAGGTTTATAACAAATGATTCCAACCATAGTATGCAACATAAATTTGCATCTTTCAACTTTTGATTCACCGATTATTACATTTCCCATTGTCAAAACAAAACTTTGATAAAGAACTGCGAAATATTAAGCAGATTGCATCATACAATGGTTTTCAAGAATCAATTGTCACAAACATAATTAACAAAACATAAGTTAAACATTAGAAACATTACAACGTTAGGAACTAGTAATAGCAAAATAGATAAGAAATATGTCAAATTACCAAATTATCCCACATACACAAAAGGTCTTCAAAAAATATTTTCAAAATTTGATTATCAAACAGTGACTTCTAGTAATAACAACTTGCAAAATCTTTTAGGCAATCCGAAAGACCCAATAGAAATGTGTGATAAATCGGGAATATATAAAATAAATTGTAAAGACTGTAACCAAGTATATATAGGGCAAACCAAGAGACCTATTAAAACTCGTTTTAAAGAGCACGTAGCTCATGTCAAATATCATCGCACAGATAGGTCCAGTGTTGCCATGCATATGCTTGAAAATGGCCATAGAGTAGGCGACATTGAATTAATTAAAAGGGTAGATAATAAAAACGAACTTGATTCTTATGAAAGTTTAGAAATTAAAAAAACAAAAATTTGCTTATGAATTATGATGATAACGGTCCATTAGGATTTTCGGAATTATTTAAGCTTATCTAAGAATCAATTAAGTTTAACGATGCGTGATAAGCAGATAGTATATATAAGCTTCCCGTTGTTTTTATTTTTAGTATCGGTATCGCTGATGATAACAGCTTAGCTGTCGAGTCAAGTTTTTTGGTGCAGATTTTGGTGTTTTTCTGTTGGTTAGAATTTATTGGTTTTTACTTAACCGTAGAAGTACCGCTTTCACAAGAAAATAATGAATTATTTCAAGCAATTATGATTTATTACTCCGCGCCAATAGTATACAGACTTTAGGCGATGAAACGCAGCTCTTTTCATTTCAAAGAAATAATCACAAAGACAAAGATACGGCAAAGAGTATAAACAGTTTTGTGACTGGAAAAGGGGAAACGGAGTCAACGAAATCAATAAGGAAATTAGCATATTTGTTTGACTTGGTAAGTTGCTTTTAATATTTCTTTAATGGAATCATTACCTATTGGTCTGTTTATAATCGAAGAAATTGTTTTCACATTGATCAAAGTTTTCGATGGTTAAAACGATGCTACAATTTCATAAAAACGTGGATGTATCAAGATTTTTTAAAGTTCAAGCTTTTCTGAAAAAATAATCTGTTGGTTATCAACTTAAGCAGACAAAAAAATATTTTTTGGTAAAGGTAATAATGTACATTTCAATATTTGCTAACAGTTTTGTGTTCGTGTAAGATTATTGGTTTAATCGGCATCGCTGGATGCCGCCGCGAAGAAATATATGAAATGTCTTTGGATGGCATCGAGAAGATTTCTACACAAAATGAATAAAAGAAGAGTCTTTACGGTCATTAATAAAATGGACGACATAAGTGTGTTGGAATTGTTCACAACAAATTATTCGTAGGATGCCATAATGCAATTCTCAACCCGTTGGAATTCATACAGTTGGTGGAGTTCCCAAGAAAATTGCACAATTTTTAGGATTAACAAATTCCGTGTTGTACACCGGGCACAGTCACACTTTATTAACAAACATGGAGTCGGAACTATCCGTTCTACAAAGACACGGCGGATGGAAGAGTTAATCTTTGGCAGAAAAATATACCGGGTTCTTCTTTCTTAGTTACACATTTATCCTATGTGTACTTTTAAATAAAAAAAAATCAAATCATTGGTGCGATATAGGCAACCAGTTATACCTCCACGTTATACTTGCACAAATCTGCACAAGTTGGGTTAGAATTATTTGTTTTTTTATCCAGAACAAATTTCTTTATAAATTATTAACGCAAAACCCCAACAAACAATAATTTATTAACGCAAACAAATAATTAATGAAAATTAGGTTAGTAAATTAACATTTTATCAATGAACTTTAACAATATTTAATAGGTATTTATTGCTTTAATAGCCTAATAAATACTCAAAATGTCTACTTTGCCTTTTGAGACAATAAGCTAAGCCGTCTTAAAAGCAATGTAAAGAATTCGTCTAAGTTTTGAATGGGTACATTAATATAAACTTTGCCTTTTAGGTTACCCCATAAAAAAAATCATTAGGAGCCAAGTCTGCTAATCAGGGTGGCCACAAAATAGGACCAAATCTTTCAATCCAGCGTCTTTCAAAAGTGTCGTTTAAAAAATTTCTTATTATATTCGTCGAATGTGCCGGAGCACAATCCATTTGCCACCAAGGTTCAATAATATTAAGTCTTTCAATTGCTGGAATTATGTACTCTCGCAATAAATCCAAAAACTTTACAGCTGATTTCTATCGATAAAAAATAGGCCAATAAGAGAGTTATGTACGCATCCTAGCCAGACATTAACCTTTTGTGGGTATTGTGTTCGAGTTAAGTTTTGGATATGAGGATTGGTACAGGACCATATCTGGATTAATAAAAGGGACATTTGTGATTTTTTTATGGAAAAATAAAGGATTAGTACAAACCGGAAATTCTAAGAGTTGACCTCCCCATTGACAGTGAAGGTAGCTTCATCAGTAAATATTATTTTACTTAACATTTCTTCATTTTCATCCAACGAATTAAACATTGTTTCACAAAAATCGGAGCGCTTTATTTTATCTTCCTCGGTAAGTTGTTAATGATTTAAAATTTTATAGGGTTTATACTTAAATTCTTTTAGAGTTTTGTATACCGAGCTATACAAAATTTGGAAATGTTTAACCACATCTAAAAGTGATCCTGTAGGCCGTTCCTCAACATTACAGAGAATATTTATTTTCATTTCTACGGTTAGAATATGATTGGTTTTACTTCTTTTGCTATGACCAGTTATAAGACAACCATCTCTTTTAAATTTTTTAAAAATTTTGAAAATGGTTTTCGCACAAGGTTAGGCCTTTTAGGATAGTGGACTGAAAACATGTTTCGAACGTTTCTCAAGCTACAATTTTGTTGGTACCACATAAGCATTGTCACTTTTTCTTCATTATTATACTTGTTCATTATGTATTTCACTAGTAATTAATTAATAAAAACTCAATAGTAAAAAATAAGTTGACATAAAATGATTGTAATATTGACCTTTGCATACTTGATTTTTTTTTAATTTTAATTTTTTTTTATCAGGTTACTTAGGATATGCACAATGCTTTGACATTTTATTTACACATAGAACATAGAATGCGTAATTGAAAAAGAAGAACTCGGTATAGAAGATTCATTGGAAAGAAAAAAAAATTGCTAAAATGATCTAAGGAGGGAAAAGTTTTGTGCAAGTCTGAAGCGAGAAATCCAAAACGATTATTACTTCGAGTTCCACTGCCCACGGCATACCAGCGAGAGTAGACATAACTGGGAATATGTTAATTTTTAGGTTCTTACATCCACGTAAACATTTTTTTCTTTTTAATTATCATTCTAGGTAGAACACTTACGTTTTTAAAACGTTCTAAGTGCGTTCCACTGAAAAGTAAAACATTGTGCGTAACGTTCCGAAATTGTTCCAAAGACGCCATTCTAAACGTAAAACGTCCGCCCTCAAAAACGTTTTAATTTGGAACGTTCCATTTCAATGTAGATGTAACGTTATTTAAACGTTTTAGAAATACAGGGTGTCCAGAAACTCTTCTGCCAAACGAAAATTACAGGTACTAGAAGTTATTTTTTGTCAATTTAACTCAATTTACCTTAATCCGAAAATGCTTCCTAAGTAGGCTATAGCCCTTTGAAGAAAAGATTGTTAGACGAGTTTTCCTTAAATCATTCAAAAATGCCGTTACTTAATAATTTCTAACTTTGTATAATCAATAAACGATTACAAACCCGTCATTCGACGCAATTAATTTTTTACAACCACCACAAGAGTATCAGCCCAACGGGTATTTTTATTAAAAAATGTTATATCTTTTACTTTTTTTTACACCAAATTTGAGAAATTCAAGATAATTTTCATCAAAATTTCCTCTTCTTTGAAATCGATATCATAAACCATTTTCGAGAAAAATAAATTTAAACTGTTTGTGTTTCTAACATAACATCATGTTATATTATAAAATTGTATCTGTAATATCAAGTTATTGGCTTTGAAAAATCAACAAAATCTACAAATACTGATAATAAAAGTCATAAGTATTAAGTTGTTTTACAGTGTTTTGGAAATTTTAAAATAATTTTATTTCCTGAGCGTAAAAACAACAATTGACATTAAAATAAAAAACAAAAATAAAGATAATTAACAACATAAATGAGATAATTAATTTTACAACAGATGCTCTACACAACGAGCATTTGTCTAAATATTCATCTCTAATGACCGTCTAATTTTAACGGCATTTTTGAATGATTTTGTGGCGTTTAGGGTGTATTACTCTAGACGCCGCGCCGGTTTGAATCAGAGAAAGAGTTTGCATTCGGATCGGTTTTAGCAGCGTTCATTATTATATATAGCGTGATCAAGCTATACTTATAATAATTATGAATGGAAACCTTGGTGGTCAGCACATAGTAATTGGACTACTATGTGCGGTGCGATGTTACCTGATATCGTGGTATTATGTGTCGTGCTAAAGACGGCGGTCCGGAATGAATTTCACCAATGGATTCAAATTTTGGCCGGTATTCACCTGGTGCTGGTGATGTGACTACTTGGTTGGTTCTTGACTTGTTGGCTTCTCGGCTGCCCTCATTATTCGGTTGTAACTGCACTGGTCTAAACTGAGCTCGTACTTTAAACGTAGGTTCAAACTGTACTGAACTGAACTGATGGCGAACTGAACTCTGTTGTTGTACTTACTTCGTTTTATAAATGCGAAGTAGGTTAGTGTGCTTAGTAAGCAAGGCCGTTAAGAAATGTTGACTGCACTTGCTTACTTGCAATGGTATGTTTTGATTTCCGCGTTTACTACATACGTAATATGCGGATGTAGAGTTGATTACAATAGGGTTGCGATGTCAACCCCACAATTTTAAGAAAGTACATATAACGATGTCTTCTTCAAAGGACTGTAGCTCACTTAGGAAGCATTTTCGGATTAAGGTAATTTGAGTTAAATCGACATAAAATAATCTCTAGTACTTGTAGTTTCCGTTTGGTAGAAGAGTTTTTGGACACCCTGTATACGCAGAACCAAATTTGGATTATTGAATTATTATTATTATTGTTATTATTATTATTATATACGGATATTAGTTTTATAATCAATGCTATTACATATAAGTACGAGGGCCGTTCAGAAACTAACCTCCGGTTGATTGAAAAAAATACACCAAGTTAAGTAAAAATATTTTAATATATACATCTTACAACTACATCTTTGCACTATTTTTCGACATAGTCTCCATAACGATTGAGGCACTTATCATATCTCTTCACAAGCTTTGAAATTCCTTCTGCATAAAAATCACCCGCTTGTGCCTTGAGCCAGCCTGTGACCGCATCTTTGAGCTCTTCGTCGTCATCAAACCGCTGGGACCCGAGCCATTTCTTCATATGCATGAAGAGGTGATAATCGCTTGGCGCCAGATCTGGGCTGTAAGGTGGATGGTTGAAAACGTCCCGCTTGAAGGACTCAAGAAGGGCTGTTGTTCTACGAGCAGAGTGAGGACAACTCCTTCACTCATAACTTTTGGTCCGTACACGGCACAAAGCTCACGATGAATAGCTGCTGCAGAGTATCCTTTGGCTGTAAAACCTTATAACAGCACGCACTTCACATTTGGCGGGATTTTCTATTGCAGCACACATTTCAAACTGCCACAAAAACTAAACTAGCGCAGGTACGATGTTCACTCGACTACGGCTTGATGCCGACTGACCTGCTGAGCGCATGAATGCACAGATGGCGCGCTACTCCCCCCACTACCCGCACTATGACCAATCGGAGGTTAGTTTCTGAATGGCCCTCGTATATAAAATGACATGCAATATCTAAGAGCTTTATTTAGTTTGTAAGTTATAGTATATATTATCTGAATCAGAAAAGATGAGCCTTACGTCACCACTGTTTGAAACTATCAAATAAATACGTTCATTATCGAAGATGTGTTGTTTTACAATCAAAACAAGGATGAATGTATATGAGAACGCGAGAAAGAGATAAAAGGTATTCCTCTCTTTATTTGTTTTATCAATTATCACTTCAGTTGTAATTTTAATAAATAATCTCTGTTTTACCGACCCTGTGTCTAACAATCACAACGATCATAACCTGTCATTTTACTTGTATTAGTGTGTCAGTTTTATTCATTTAATTGAGCAGGTATGTCTGCTAAGGGTAAAACTTTACGTTTGCAAAGTCAACAATTTGTGTTGAATTTTCTGGATTATTTCCAAAGGGAAATAGAGAACAGTGGTCCACTAATTCCAGTATCCAGTGTACAAGAGGTAATGTTTAAAGTAACGAAAAAAGAACAAATCTACTGACCTACCAGATTCTTCAAAAATGATAATACGGAATACGCTGTGTAATATGTACTCACAGAGTAAGTTAGGTTTTTTTTATTGTTTTAGTTGCTCTAATATTTTTATTTTATAGAAAAACATGTTACCATTCCGAAAACAGATGAACTAATTAGGATCGCTGAACATGAAATTCTTAGATTACCTCCACACCACTACGACTTTAACGCTATTGAACCTGTTTGGGCAGATCCAAAGCCTTACTATAATAATCACATCGAAAGGGATGGTTATAAAGATGGGAAGAGGCTTTACAACATTGTTCCGACGTTTGGGCGAATTGGGTGAGGCATACACAAGAATTAATTTTAGAATGGTAGGAACGTGAAAAAGTTTTAGATTTTACTATTAATGAACTTATAATACAAAGTGACGACAATAGTACTTCGGAAAGTGATTGGGACAGCGATTAAAATTTTCTACAGCTTGTCATCATACATCTTAGGTTTCAGAATATTTATTTGATATTATTTCCAAATTCATGTTTGGTTTCTCATTATTTGTGTCTGTGTTATTGCTATTTTTATAATGCCGTACCTTGTGAAAGGCAATTTATCCTGAGAAACAGAAGAAAATATCAAATTTTTTCACAACTTTGCTCAACGCAAACACACTTTTAATAACGAAGTTATTGACGATTGAATCAATGGAAACCAGCCCTCCCACAACAAAATTTCAAACTTTTGACCTTGAAAGAGCTGAGCAAACAGGCTAGTACAACTAAAATTAACGCTAACACAACTTAATAAAGCGATGTAAATGTGTTTGAATCTTCAAAAACAGGGTACGAGCATACTTTGTAATATTCAAACAATGCTATAACAAAGTAGACTTTGGTAGTTAGTACACTTATATTAACAACGTTAAAAACAAATTAATTATAGCGTAAACAATGGAATTAAAATTGTGCAATTTGTTTAACCATTGCCAATATAAAGAGGAATACTTACTCTTTCTGTTCTCACTACAAAAAAAATTAAAGTTGCTTTAGAACAAGCTAAAAAAACTACTGTTTTTCAGTTTAATTCTTTCAAAATTAGAATACAGTTCTTTAATATGGAGTCCTATTTATGCTATGCCAATTATAAACAAATCATTGAACAAGAAAAGAAGAAATGGTATATTATTTTTTAACTAATAGAAACTCGAGTGTTTACAATGAATCGTTAACCAGATTCGATTTTGTGTCTCTTGAAGAATGTAGAAATCAAGCCGCATTACCGTGTTTAGATAAATTATTAAATGGAGAAGTAGATTGTCCTGCCATATTATCACAACATTTAGCACCAGTTAAGCTGCTGTAAGTGAATGATAGAAATTAGATGAAGGGGCTGAGCTACTTCTAATTCATTACGCTAATGAACATAATAAATAGTATATTAAAGAACGATTTTCAGAAGACGCATTTTATAAGACGAGTACTAGTTGTTAAAATACCTTCTGAAAAGAATTCTTTATACTATTTTTCTATTTTCTGCTTTTCAGATTGATTTTAAAATAAAATTTTCTCGAGTTTCAAAATTTAGGGAATTTTGAAGTCTAACTGCTAGGGTGGCAATATTTTCATTAAATTTTGGTTTAAATGCTAGTTTTAATTAGCAAATTTATCATACGTTTAATTTAAAAAAAATTGGTGGAAATAAAAATAAGTAGATAAATAAATCTACTGAATACGATTTAAATTAACGCACACCGAACGTAACCACAACTTTGACGTTTAATATCAAATCAGTCTCACCATCGTTCGGAATAAAAATTGTTCTATTTCTATAAAAGAACTTATTTAGGTGCTTTTATAGCCCTGCAAGTGACCCAAAATAGAAAAAATCATTTTTTTGTCACAAAATATGCATCCCAAACCGACTAAAGATTAAACTTTCTATGTAATTAACGTAAACTTGATCTATACATATTGACAAAAAGTAGTTTATTACCATAGAAAATGACAAAGTCTAACCTAAAATAAATTGCACAACAAAAAACAAACCTTTTGCGCAGAACTTCACATTGTGCTGATACTAACAAACGTATAAATGAGTAACGAAAGTGTGCGGTGATATAAAGCATTTATTAGAGTCGCAACTCGCAAGCAACAGTCGCAACATAATAATTTTGATAGAAAAAGTAAAAAAAAGATTAGATGCAAGAAAAGGAATCTATGTTTAAGAAAAAAAAGTTGACTGCGAAGCAATTTTAAAATTAAATTATAAATTTTAGTAACGGCACACAATTGTTGAATGTATCTAAATGGTAAGCTATTAATATAAACGCTACCTGCTAAGTACTACCATTTCAAAGTCAGGACAAAACGAAGTACCGCGCGCGCATATTCCTTTTAAGACAAGTTGAAAATGAAAGAAAAATAACAATTGTGTTTTAGAAAAAATAGTTCAAATACAAGTATAGACAATATTATTTCCAACAACGTTTTTTCATAACTTTTTTTTTATAATTGATATTGGTGGAGATATTGTTACAACAATTAGCGCCACGTGATAGTCAAAGGTTATGTGTAATTAAAAATTATAAACTACTTTTATTTTAAAAAAATGATAAAATTAATTATTTGGTTAATAACCTAAGAGTTTGAAAATCTATATAGGTTAAAAGCCCTTTTGGCTAGATTTTAAGATTTCCAAATTCCAATCAGATCTGCAATATTATTATTTATTATATATCATTTGCTAACTGGCTTGAAATTAATATTCTATATGTGGTTCACTGATTTACTACAATAAGTCAGTTTGCAGATGGAACATTAAAACAGAGGTGCATCATTGACTCAATCACTCTTAGAACCTATTTATGTAGTCACCCATTACCTCCATAGAAATGGTCAAATAAAGCAAAATAATGGTTTTATTCTTTTTTTTATGAATCATGTAACAAATTGTCTATAATCCTTTAACAAACATTTTTTTAGTGACAAGTTAGTTACTACATGTTTCTTCTTTTGTAAGATAATTTGTATTTCAGTGTGCTATCGTGGTCATATATCAACCCCCTAATACCTGTCACTTTTGAGCCATCCTGGGCGTATTGAAACTAATGTAGTTAAAATTGAATAATTATTGAAAAAAGTGTGATGCAAATAGTGCATTTTCATTACCTGGACATAATTTCCAGAGCCATAAATATCTCGATGTCTGAGTTTTATTTCTATGCATGCATGCCAAAAGTCACACTCCATTTGAGTGTGGTCCTTTTCCAAATAATATTGAAAAATGTAAAATTTTTTTTGTTATTGGTAACTGGGACAATGCATCTAATAGGATAACGATGTGGTTACCACAATCATCGCAAAACAGTTTTAGTATCAGGTGTGAGATTTTTTTTTATATTATCTGTGATAATTGAAGTAAATTTATTCGAGGATACTCCTTCTAACCCTTCATGTCAAACATAACAAGTCCCTTAGCTATATGAAACGTTATAAAATAATTGTGTACAGCATGTTTAGTTATAAAGTATGAGTTTGACACTTGAAACCTTGGTGCGTTAAGAACTGCTTGAACATCTATTGTGAAAAGAAGAATACTATTA
Organism: Abscondita cerata; assembly: GCA_030710515.1. Taxonomy (NCBI): domain Eukaryota; kingdom Metazoa; phylum Arthropoda; class Insecta; order Coleoptera; family Lampyridae; genus Abscondita; species Abscondita cerata. The sequence continues at coordinate 361,938 of JALBCR010000073.1, forward strand.
TCGTCCGATGTCTCTAGTTTCTGCCTTTCCTTCTCTACACATGCGGGGTTCCTTTTCTTTAAATGATTTTGATACTACTCATCACTGACACTTCCAACTTATTGAGCAGTGCAAGTATTGCATTAGTCTTTCCTGAAAGAATGTGAATCTGGCATCTTACCTTGGTCTAAACACAATAAATTTTGCATTGATGGGTATAAAATTTGTATAAATTGTTCACGTTTAGCCACTGCAAATATAATTTTTTGAAATATCATGTCTACAATAATGGCTTTCCATTTTGGTCAATGTAAGCAAAAAAGTAATTAAATATTTTTTATCTACTGATGTTTTTATTTTTCTGATTTTTTCAACTCTAGTGACAATACTTTGTACTACCTGCTGACTATCTACCCAATTTAGCACACTTCACTTCTCAACAGCCAGCGTTGCCGAAAAAAATATTTTTAAATTTTTTTACGAATGTTATCTTTTTTGATGTTGTTTTTAAGGTGCCTTAGGCTCCCAGATTCAAACTTCATTAACTCCGTTAGTAAAGGTCAGCTGGCTTTGAGCAAAGTTGTTCTAGTCTGTGCTAGTTATTAAATCAAAATTTGTTTGGGGGAAAGGAGGGAGGTTAAGGCGACCGAGCTGGAAGTTTTGAAGTAATGAGAATTCATAATAAGCAAAGCACTGAAATTGTGGTTACTGCATATTTTGAAGCCAATCTTTGATATTATTAACTACTACAATTTCTATTACGGCATTATGCATAGAGTTCTATTTATTTAAAAATTTACTTATCAGTCTAGATTTTCTAAATTTTTCCGACGTCTTTTGTGTTAAAATTATAATTAATGCAAACAAATATAAAATCCTGTCTTAAAACTAATCATCGTAATATATTCAAAGGAATGGAACTCTAAACTGCAGCATCTGTTTTAACGAACGGGAAAACACCAAAACTGCACCAAAAACTATACTCGGACATGTGTTTCAATAGCTAAGCTATCATCATCAGCGAACCGTAATATATTGTTTCTGTAAAAATCAGACGTATTGAAAATTGAAATATACTGAGAAAAAAATGTAATCCACATCATGTTAAATCATAATGCTTGTAAGAATGCATTTTTCATCATTTCAATTACAATATTAAACTGGAAAAATAAATTTACAAAATGTTTTGTACTTAACATTTAATCAGAGATATGTCTAATATTGGCTATTTTATTTTCTAATGTTTTTTTTATAATAGGCGAGATTTTGTTATTATGCGTTTGGTCTAGACAATACAAAACTACTGATGGAACCTTAAAATAACAATTACTACTGAATGTAGTGTTTTCTGTATTGATTACGGTTTTACAAAAAATTGTTTTGTAAGCTTTATATACCGAAACTAACAGCTTTTCCTACGGCAAAATACTTTCCAAACATTCCAAAGTAGGTACCTTTAACAAGTTCCTTAGATCTAACTGTATCCACCTCAATTTCCATAAACAAATTATAAATTACAAATATTCCTTCTGCGTTCTGTTCAATAAATATTAATAATGAACGTAGAGGTAATATTAATACTTCTTTTGTAATAGATAAATAAAATATATTAATATTTGCAAATATGTATTAATTATTTATCTTTTGGAATAATTTTATTTTCGTAGATTGATTTAAAATGTCATTGGACCGGCGTGTTGTTCGCCTCGCTCATCTAGCAACAAACAGCAGACTCGTCCAACAAAGTAACACTTTTAGTCCTTGGAATACAAATAACTATTACATCTATAATAGTAAATATGACAACAGTGTTTCAGAAAAGTGTTTTTACCTTAAATAAAATTGTTAATCGGTGGTTATTAGATTACACTGACATTGAAAGAACTACACATAATCAAGTAAATTCTTTTAATGGCGTTGTGATAACTAATTTAATTCTTAAATATTCTGAAACTACGCTCGCACAATATTTGTTACTTCCCCACTTTTGTGGACCACCTGTCAACTTTGACGTTTTAAATAAAAACATATATTTTTATTCTGAATCTACGTAAAAAATTATGGTGGTTTTATGTTTATGAGGCTTACTCAAAAAATAATCCTTTTAGAAATATCGATTTTTAAACATTTGATTGACTAGATATAGGCCTTCAGGTATTTCACGTTTTTTAGGTTATTATTTGAAACATAAAATTCAAATGTTATTCATACTTAGGGCGGTAACGACCCTAACTGTCCATAATTTAAAAGTTGACATTGGATATAGACGGTATGTAAAAAAAAATGATAAACCTTGTAATCGAAAATGATAGAAAACTTAATAAAATCAAATAAAACACCCTGTATATTCTTTGCCTGATCTATGTAGAATTAAATTCTCTACAATTTTGCTATAAGTATGTGTCTACCAAAAATCCACTGTTAACCGTGAAACTCGTTTTTATCGAAAATTATCATCAACAAATTAAGTATACTCAGTATACTATTGGCGCGGAGTAATAAACCTGTCAGAATTATCGAATCTCCCGTATTGCAGTGGCGTAGGAACCTGATACGTTTGGAAAATCATATTTTTAGTAGGTAAATATATTATAATAGTAAAATCTACCTTGATATGAATTATTATGTGGTTTCTTTTATTGTTTCAACCTTTACTTTGTGGAATCTATTTTTCATAGTAAATAATTTAATTCAGCAATATTCCACCGTTTAATAAGATATAAATAGACACAAAACTTTTGTAAAACACAGTATTTGAATATAAAATTAAACTCTAAAATCGATAAATGACAAACTTGTCGTTTCTCAATTTGTCTATTTTAAATTTTAATTTTATATAGGTACGTATACTAAGTTTTACAAAAGTTATGAATCTATTTGTATCTTATTAAACTGTGGAAAATTATTTCAAAAAAATTATTTATTATTATGTGGTTTGTTTCTTATTATTACAATTAAGAATCGATATAGCTAAATAAAGCAATTTTAAAACAATTATTCTTTAGCGTCAAAATGTGTGTTGGATTATCTATCATAAGGTAAAGTGGGGTCTTTAACGCAGTCATTACGGCAGACGGGTTGTAATTTCTGCAAAAGATTACAGATAATTAGTTGTTTGACCGAAGGGCTTCGTATACTTTCTAAATGAAAAATATGTTTAGTTTGTTATTAGCAATGAATCGGCTTGTTTGTTTGTTTGTGTGTTAGTGCAAATAATTTTGAAATGGAAAACTTTTCACCAGCAAAACGTGTTAAAAGTGGTGCGTTATCTGCTAATGAAAAAATATAATTTTAAATGTGCATGACGCTATTCGATGTCAACACCCTGCAAAAAGTGTCGATAATATTGTAGGATTATGTTCTGCAATGACGGGAATATCAAAATCCACCATTTATAAACTAGTGAGGGAAAGAAAAATTTGGGACCAGTACCTCGCCACATCGGCGCCCGATTGAATTAGATGATGCAATGAGGAATTCTGTCTGTAGAAAGGTTCACTCGTTCTACTTACGGAAAGAGATTCCTACAATCGATAAGATTTTACTAGCAGTAAATGAGGATGAAAATCTACCCCAAATGAGAGATTATTACGGGGAGGAGAAATTATCTTTGGGAAATAAGAAAATATAGGCGTGAAGGCAGGCGTATATTCTATTTGGATAAAATCTGGATCAATGCAGGACATACCGTAAAAAAACATGGCATGATAATACCGTTACGAGTGCTCGACAAGGATTTATAGAAGGGCTATCGACAGGATTTCGACCGCCTTCTGGGAAAGGAACACGGTTAATTATTACTCATATTGGCAATGAAGATGGCTTTGTAGATGGTGGTTTGTTAGAATTCGAATCAAAGAAAACTGGCGACTACCACGAAGACATGAATGCTAATGTGTTTGAAGAATAATTTGAGCAGATGCTAGATTTGATACCCCAAGGATCTATAATAGTTATGGACAACGCCAGCTACCACTCACGAAGATACGAAAATTTACCTACCGGCGCTTGGAGGAAAGCAGAAATTATAGATTGGTTATCTGTTAAGAATATAACTTTTGAGGATGACATGGTGAAAAGAGAATTATTGGATATTGTTAAAGTTCATAAGAATAAGTATATACGTCATGTTATTGACGAAATGGCAAAAGAATCGGGGCATTGAAGTACTGCGTTTACCACCTTACCATTGTGAGCTGAATCCTATAGAGTTGGTTTGGGCTCAAGTAAAGGTGACGTCGCTCGTAACAATACCACTTTTAAACTCGACGACGTGAAAAACTTCTGGAAAATGCATTAAACAAAGTAACACCTGAAAGATGGGAGAACTGTGTATCTCATGTCCTTAAGGAAGAAGACAAATGTTGGCAACTGGATAATTTAGTAGAGATAACATTGGAGCCAATTATTATGTCAGTAAACACACAAGACAGCGATTCTGATTCCGAAATGGAAATTTCAGACGAGGAAGAAAGTTAAATGACCAAGCGTAATGTGTCTGAAACAGTGTTCTACTCTCTAAACACCATTTATTGTAACCATGAGTGAGTATTGTCAGTTATTTTTAAATATACCTATTTTACCTACTAATGTCTTGTTATTTAAATGAACATTTTTATGCCTGTTACTTTTTATCTATTCATTTTGATAAGTTTCCATGACAACCACATAATTTTATAATTGTATCAAATTTACTTTTTGATGCCTAAAAATCGGTCTCCGCAAATTAATTGTAATTGTAATAAATGTACTGACGATATCTGCATTACTATTTTATTTTATATTTATGTCATATATTATGTATATGTTATTTATTTTATTTGTATTATATACATCTACGGCTATGATTCTTGTTTCGTCAGTACCTAGGCTGATGGCAACGTGTTTACACAGATTAAACTATTGTTCTCAGACCCTAGATGGGTCGATGTGCTGCAAGAGCGGTACAATGATCGTATTTTGGTTAGAATTTATTGGTTTTTACTTAACCGTAGAAGTACCGCTTTCACAAGAAAATAAAGAAATGTTTCAAGAAATTATGATTTATTACTTCGCGCCAATAGTGTACAGACTTTAGGCGATGAAACGCAAACGTTAAAAGGTTATTGTTGTCACGGTTGTGTTAGTAATTGTCCAATCTATTACAACTTTATTGTATCTTTGTATTGTTAGTAATAATGAGTAAATTTTAGACCGCAGAATTAGTTAGTATGGTTTATTCCACCGGAAAATCCAATGGAAGTTATTTATTGGCAGCCCATAATTATAAAGCATATAATTAAGAACTACAACGATATCCTCGACGTGAGTTCCAAAAAAACTACAATTGTCAACAACGACAAAAATATTAGGAAACATGTTTATACTGAAGAGGATATGCAATTTGACATCGTTATCGTTATCGAGATCTGACAAAAAAAATTTTGACTACTAACACGATTATTAAGAAATCTTCTCGTATTTGACATTTCTAGGTTATTTAGATATTTTGGTTGGCTATTTAAAATAATCTGTCCAGCAATTTTGTTCTAATTTAGATGATCTATTTTATAATTTCGAGTAAAACGTGTATTTTTGATAAGAAAACGAGTTTCACGGCTAACGGTTGAGTTTTGGTAGACAGGCATTAATAGCAATGTTGTAGAAAATTTAATTCTAGATCGACCTGGAAAAAATATACAGATTGTTCTATTTGATTTTATCAATTTATTCATCATTTTGGATTACAAAGTTTGACATTTTTTTTCTCACACCCTGTATAAGCAATGTCAACTTTTAAACCATTGACAGTTAATGTCGTTACGCCCTACGTGTAAATAAAATTTGAGTTTGATATTTATAATAATAACCTAAAGAACCTGAAATAAATTTGTCCAAAAGTGTTTAAAAATCAATATCCCAAAAAGTATAACTTTTTAGTAAGACTAGTATAAATAAAGTCACCATAATTTTTAGGTAGATTTAGAATAAAGAATATAAAATATATGTTTTTATTTAAAATGTCAAATTTGACAAGTAGTCAGTGAAAGTGAAACACTCTGAATAATTGTATATATTTTTAAATGGTAGTCACTGAAGAATCCAAACGAATGGTCAAATCTGATTTTGAAAAAATCTATTTTTTAAAGGCAATATCAATGGTCCGCGTACTACACGGACAGGCTTATGTGACTGATTAAAGATATTTTCCAACATATTGATAGAGTCTATCTAATCCTAGATAGAATTTCTAGAAGTTCCTTATCACTGCACATGCTCTCATTATGTGTTTTCCACAACCTACACTTTCTTTTTTCATCTTCCCACTAATATTATACTAGCATATCCTTCCTCTTCTTTTTTCTTACATATCTTGCTCTTCTCTTCTGTATTTGAGTATTTTTATTATTTTTTAATATTTCCTCTTCTATATTTCTTCATTTTTCTGACTTTCTCTCTTTTTACTTCTTTCTTTGCGCTCCTCTTCTCTCATAATATAATTTCCTTTCTTCTTGCCCAAACTTTATTTTCTGTTTCCTACCTTCTTTACAACATTCTTTTAAAACAGTATTATCTTTTCTTACACGTATCTCTTCTTGATACTTTTTTGAACTCTTTTTTTTAAATATTTTCCCCCTTCACTTCCAAATTTCCTCTCTATACATTATTACACTTTTAACTAATTTTACAAACATATATTTTTGTTTCTCCAACTCATCTCATCTTTATTATATACTACAGTGTACCACATGTATTTCCATATGTTAACACTTTCTGTTTCTTCCTTTTCCTATTTGCATTTTTCTTCTTTTTCTTCGTTCTCTATTTTTTTCTTTAAAATACTGTTTTCAGCAAATTTGGTATTAAATTTTTTTTCCAAGTCATTCTTCACCACTTCTACATACTGCCCCTCTTATTGACCCTAAGAATTGCTGTTGTTGTCTATGTAGCGTTTGAGAATATAATATCAATAGAACTTATCACAAAACATTTTGTACATTAGGATATCAATTTAATACATTTTCAAATTAATTAACTTCATAAAAACTAAATATAACCGATTGCACAAAAGAATAACCGGTTATGTAATATTTACTTGACAATTCCAAACACACGAAAATCGCTCTATTTTGATCGCAAGAGAATTGACAGATCGACAGAAACAAAAATTAGTTAACAATGTATGAAGAGGAGATTTGAATGTAGAAGGAATACCAAAAATTGAAGGAAGTTCAAGCAAAGAATTGAAGATGGACGTTACGGTTGAAAAAATAAGAGCGCGGGAGCGGAAGATAGCAATAAAATATCAAGAAGGAATATTTACAAGAGATGATAATACTACAAAGCAAAGTAGAAATAATAAAAGTGAGATAAAAGACGAAATATAGAGAAAAATAGAAACAAAGAAATGATAGCTAGTTTTGCTTTAAATTTATCGTAGAATCGAATCGTTTGTGTAAAGTGTGTAAAAACAATTTTGTTTTGTACACTTCATATGCTTCCAACTCTTAGATTTTGATTGTCTAAATTTTATCCAAACTATCAATATGTTGCAAAATACTTTTAATCAGTCACATATATTAATATAAAAATTAAACATAACCTAAAATTCTAAATTAATTGGCACAAAAACGTCAAAAATTATAATAATGTGTCAAACTTTTTAGTAGAATCGAGTTCGCATGATAGTTTGCACATCGAGCGAAACTCAACAACACCAACTAAATATCCAATACAAATTTGTGGAAGCGAAAATTAAAAATTCAGTTGCAAAATAAAAGTAACTGAGTAATTTATATGACATATTAGTGTTTTTGACCGTTTTTTCGCAACGGATCAATTTTAGTAGGTACTTTATCGCTTCTTATTAGTATAATCCCAAAGCTAGTGCACAACCCACTTTCTTAAATTATTAATTAGTATTTAATTTAACCCTCGGAATATTGCTTAATACTCTATAAATTTTGACTTGTTTAGAAACCAGCCGTACTACTTTAATGTATGTTGTATAAACGAACAAATTGGTTTAAGTTTTCGCGGCTTGTTGGTAAGATCCACAGTTGACCGGCGTGTTTCTAGCCTCGTCCTTTCAGAACCATTAACAATAAAACCTGCGAAGAAATTATCATTCTATATCCAATATCGAAAATGAAGTTTTTTGAAGAAACTGACTACTCGTGCCAGGGGTAGAAATTTTAAGACCCCAATTATTTCAACGATTATGACTTTTATTCAAAAAATGAAAAATTGTAGAATATTTTACTAGGAGTTAAACAATATAATTGTTGAGCTTAAAAAAGTTTGCTGGCGAGGCCTTAGCCGAAACAGCAAATTAAGCTTAACAATTATTAAGTGTAACGACTGTGAGTGTTAAAGTGCATATCGTTATCAAAGCGATAACTTTGAATGCTTGAAACACACGTGTGTCGATAAAGCCAAGTATCTCTTGTACAGTAGCACACACGCAACGAAAGAACACCTGATGCAGCATTTCGCTCTTATTATGAGCTCATCAGAGGTGTTTTCAAGTTCTCTCGAGGTTCTCGAGTGTTATAGTGATGTTTTATTATCGACGAATCAAGTTGGTACTTTAGTGTTACATTCATAATATGACATAACCGAGTTTAGACAATAAAAAGCCTTTTTAGAATCTGCCAGTAGTTCAATAATATGCCGTTTTAATGTCACTTGAAGAAAAACAATATTTGTTACCGAAAAGAAATTGATATAATGAATGTCTTAGTTGGAGTACCAGCAAACTCTAAAATAATTACTGAATGTTTTGCTTTTGTTTAAATTCTAATCTAATTTTTCACAATATTATTACGTAATAAATCAATGATCTAATAGGTATTTATGTATCCATTAAGGAAACCCATGATTTTTGAATGGTATTATGAATAGACTTTGAAAAAAGTACAAAAATAAAATAAAACTTACACATTTTGTATTTAAATGTCAATTGAGTATCACCGGTATTACTATCAAAGTCATTCCCTATAACGATTTCAAAACTATCTGACAAGTTTTACTGATTAAATATTATTTTTAGTAACCAGTTAAAATGTTAATTTATATGTCAAATTTACAACAACTCAATTTGAATAGTGAAAGTGGCGTCAATATATTTGTACGTCATACAGTAAATATGTATCTATTAAATAAAAACAAAAATGAGTTTTAGAAATGTCTCAAGAAAAACTATATATAAACTAACTTTAATAAAAAAATTATTTTACAAACTATTCACTTTTGGTAGAAGAGAAGAATATTTTAACCACTAAAGAAAATCCTAAAGACTGCACGATAAACATTATTAAGTTAGAAATATAGTCTAAAAATTAACGTCACAGTACAACAAACTATCACTGACGATGTTCTCTTAGTTATTTAATTCACTAATTTCCAACAGGTTGTCCGCACACTTCTGAAGACAAATGATAGTTACCTTCAAAGCTAACTTGCCTTTCAGGCGACAGTGTGCTATAGTTAATTTATTGCTAGTGCTGTCACAGACCTTGTTATTTACATGTGTGATTTGTAAAACAATTAGTGTTTGTAAAGCTTAGTTTTTTTTTGCGGAAAGTTACAGTACAGTATTAAAATTGGTTTGTTGGTTGAAAAGTGGACCGTTAAAACAAGATAGGTCTACAGATAAAGTTACAGAACTTGTCAGTGTCTCTTCAACCTAACTCGTCTAAGATCAGTGTTAAGGGTACTGCAAATATTTGAAAATACAACTCTGATTACTAGGAAATCGGTTTTACGTTTACTGAACTTGCTACGAAAGCTTTTCGAATGGGTGTATGAAGCCAGCACAACTTTGTCGGCATCTCAAAGCAGAACTTCCAGAGCACAAGATTAAGTCATTAGATTTTTATAAAAATAAATAAGAAAAGCTTAAAAAATTGCGCAAAAACATTACTAAACTTCTGGTTCAAGTGTAAATGACTATGCAACCCTTGGATCTTATGAGCTATCTTAGCTTCTCGCTAAATGTGGAAAAAAATCATAGAAGAAATATACTATCATTATCAATCATTCTATGCAACAGAATGTGAGGTGCTACAGCTGCTAAGCTATTAGTAGCACTCTCGAACAATACTCTCCAAAGACGAATTACTGATGTGGCCAATAAAAGAGACTTTGCATCAATGAGATGTATACTCTAGATGTGAATGAAAGTAGAGGTACATAAAAAAAAATAATAAAATTGGTTTTTACATGATTTTTGTGTGAGGACTAGATATTTGAAATTATTCGTCGTGCAACTACTTTGCAAAACACCATAAGACATTTTTACTGAATTAAATAATTTTTTCAATGAACTTGACGTGGCCTGGGTAAAATGTGTGGGTTGTCTACTGATAGAGCAAATTCAATGTCTGGCAACAAAACAGGACTTCAAGTTCGTATGAAAGCCCCTACGTAAAATGGACACACGGTTGTATTTATAGCGAAGCCTTAGTAGCTAAGAGATTGCTTGTACTTTTATAAAAGATAGTTGTTTAAAAATGGTTCTTTGTCGATGCCCGAAAATACTGCACAGGGCGTCTGAAAAATTTGGTTCAAACTTTGTCATCACAAATACCTGTAAACTCAATTTTTTCAAATGGAAACCACCTTTTTTTATGCTTTTAGTAAACTTTCTTTCGAAAATCATTGGTCAATAAAACCGTGTTTAAAGATTCTAAAATTTTGGAAAAGTGGGTAAAATACTAACTCCACGATAGTTACTAATATCGTTTCTATTACCACTTTTATGAATTTTAATTAGAATTAAAGGTCACATGACGGAAATTTTATTCTTTTTGCAAATAACTCTTTTTCTATCTCTTTTACGGTTGTGGGATTCATTACAAAAATTAAAGATGAGAAAACTTTACTGCGAAGCACTTTTTTCTACGAGTAACCGTTTTCGAGATCCGAATTTTATATGTTCATTTAAATTTTTTTATTTACATTTCACAACATTTAAAACATCAAAACAAAGGTGTATACAAATATTCAGATACCGGCCTCAAAATTCTCAGATTGGGTTTTTGGTCTAATTTTACTCAACTATAGAGTTTTTATTTTCTTTTACCTGACCCTGAAGATAGTTTGCAATCTCTTCAACTGTCAAGTAGTAAAGAAAATCCAAAACCTCACAGAAGAAGAACATAATCAATTTGTGGATTTGTCTAGCTGTCGTACAATTAGACCGGGAGGCACCAAGCCCTACGCCAAAGCTCTAGGAAAAGTTAGCCAGTAATTTTCTTGCACGAAAACGCAAATATGACGGTCGTCAAGTATCACTTTCCACTTGGGGCGAATTCTTAAATATGTCAATAAAATATATGTTCTTGGTGAGGCTTGAAATTATAGTGCTCTCGCGTTTTTCTGCGCCTATGCAGTTAGACCGCAAGCGGCCCCACATGTTGACTGTTACCAGGGCGAGCTCCAGCGCCGCAGAGCAGCCTAACCAGGCTTCCACGTACAGCCCTCTTCTAAAACGCCATACCACAGCTCCTATGAATTCAACCCTGGTCGACAGGGGTCAGCAGCTAGAATGCCAATCCCGGCTTAGTTGTCGACAACCCGTAATTCTGATAAGTCTCAGATCGGACAGTACATTAGCCCTATTTGGAAATAGGTCCGACCCGTACCGGGCCAGCCGACAAAAGGCCACCTCCCTTAACTCTAGTACAATTACCACTTTGTTAGTTGGGTACTTAAGAACTCAGCGATGTTTCAGCTACAGAGGGCTGTTTCTCAGAATCACGGAGTACCGGGCCCAATACGCTGGCACACTCGCCGAGGCATAGCGCCAATTTATGACAAAGCCCCACGCGCATTGACGACAGCCGATCAACTATGTGATGGGTCCCATGAGAAAGCTGTTGTAATAGACTGAACGTAAATGAACCGTCAAGGAGCCTCAAGTTTCCTCAAAGCAGGCCATCAAGGACTCCCCCGACTTACATAGAAACCAAGGTAGCCGTTCGACAACCAACCATTAGGTACATCACGGCCGGACTGCCCGTGCCAGGCAGGCCACAAGGATGTGTCAAGAGACCCGACGTGAAGTCTGCAACTGCGTTTCGATTGTTTTGGTCTAGTTATGCTTGACCTCGCGGGGTCGCCACCTTCTAATAGCTCCATTCTAAAGTTTCTCGACACACAAAAGGACTACAGTGCCTAGGTCGGTAACTCTAGATCAGGATGCTCGAGAGAGCATCAAGCAACCAGAACAGAAACAAAAAACTTCCAGCCCACGTACTCGAGTCCTCCTCTGTCGGTTGCCAATGTTTCTAGCGTTGGGCAAAGCCTTGGTTTCTTCTGGGAATATTAATTGTATAACGACAAGCTAGTGATCAAGTGCCTTCGAGGTTCCTCTGATCCAACCCCAGTTAAATCCGGTAACGGTGTCGTTAGGCATAATCGTTAATTACGCAAGTACTACCGGCAAGTACTGGGTTTTAATGTAGCGAGGCCGAAGTCACGTTCTGCGAAGATGTGTGTGTAAAACCAGCCATTATAGGGGTTGCCATCAAGAACCCAGTAATATAATGTAATTATTATATATGAGAGAGATGGGAATGAACGGGCACTCGCAAGCCCTCAACAATAGGCCCCAAGCTGGTACTTGTATTATATTAATCAGGGGATAGCCAAAGTACGGAAATACAATATGCCATAGCGATACGGTGACGCCAAACGTCTACCATACTTGTCAAAAGGTGTAACTTTTTCGAAGTGAAGTCGGATTATATGTTCCACGTTATTTTTTGATGGAAAGTGTTCAAAATTAAGTACACTATATAAGATTCTAAAAGTGCGGAGAGTATATGGGTAGAACAAGGTTCTATTTATGCCATACCATTAAGATGTCGCAAACACATTTCATCTAAAAATATCGTGGAACACATAATCGAGATCCACTTTAAAAAATTACGTCTTTTGACAAGTATGGCGGACATTTGGCACCGCCGTATCGGTATGGCCTATTACGTTTTCGTACTTTGGTTATTAATACAAGTATCAGCTTGGAACATATTCCCTATTTTGACATGATGAGTGGGCTCTTGGAAAAATTTTGTTGGAAATTCTTGACTAACCAAATGATCGACGTCTATTTTGAATTTTATTTATGCCTTTCAATAAAGATTACTTTGGGTAATCTTTACAAGTGGTAGTTAGTTGTCTAACGCACCAAAGAGAATGCAATAGAAAATTCTGAACTTATAAATTCTAGCTTCCCTAATTATGATATTTCAAAATTCATTAAAAATTATTACTAAATTACATACATTCCATTAATTGCAAATTTTTAGATAGTAATTTAATGATTATAATTAACATAGTAGCAATTCATATTTTTACTGCCAATTGAAGAAAATTCTTCGAATCCATATTTTGTACCATGTACACTCATGAAATTTAAAACTTGGACACCACAATTTCTGTAAACAAAAGTTTTCACATTGTGAAGCGGGCTTAAGGGTATCATTTACAATTCTAACAGCAGGTAGTCTCAGCAGGGGTTATCTTATAGAAGGACTGTAGAATGAATCATTACACTAAGCACGTTTTAGAAAATAGGTAATTTACGTTGCTTACTTAATTTTTTTCTTTAAAGAATATATTTGAGGGTATCGCTAATTAAACACCATAGCTCGATTAATTATCGAATCAAAATTTTGTTTAGGAAATGTTTACAAAATAAAATTAGAAATAATTTTGATTTAAAAAACGTCTACAAGCAATAACTTTTAAATTAAATCAAAAACTAAACATGGTTATTTGGGTTGACTGATTATTACTTATTTTAAATAAATCTAACCTACTAATTATTGTAAGTTATTAAAAAAAATCATTAAACTCTCTATTCATAATATTTAGTCCTTACAAAATGTATATTTTATGACGTTTCATTTTTTTCTGTAGTTAATATAAAAACTAAGGCAATTCTTATTGTCAACGTATATATTTAGTTTTTGACAAGAATTTATTACATAATTATAATTAAGATACCAAGTTATAGTTTAAAATTAAATGAAAACTTTTTTTTTAAATAAAGGTATTACTATATAAATAAATATAAGAAATCAATAATGGGTGTGACCTCCATTATTATTGATACATTCTTGGAGGCGTCTGCTCATTGACGCTATCAAGGTATCAATATAATTAATATTAATCGTTTCCCATGCGGTATCAATGGCTGCAATTAGTGCATTACGGTTTACTGGTATAAAATTTGGCCCTTGTTGTCTTCGGATAACAGCAAGTATTCGAGCCCAAACATTTTCGATAATGTTAAAATCTGGGCTTTTGCTGGCCAGGGTAACAGCTCCAAGTTATTTGCTTGTATCCAGTTGCGCACAACCTGCGAAGTATAGGGTCATCATATCCCGATAGTTAATTATCGAATGTTCCAAGAAAATATGTGTAAATAGTAAATGGAATCTACTAACGTAACGTTAAGTCGTTAATTATAGTTACATAACTCTCCTTTCATAAGATATAGTTCATATTAATATGCTTATTGTAAAGCTTCGTACACACCTGAACAACAAACCGAGGAACAAACAGAACAACGAACCGAACGGCAATCGGAACATTAATTTGGACGGTGCTACGTACGAATTTTAGAACAGATTCGCAAGTCCTGATTGTTCCACGAACGGTTTGCGGCGTTCCCGCAACTTGTCGGTTTTTTCGCCGACATCAAAGAAAATGCGCGCGAATGCGTTTGCAGGTTTGGACGAATCTAAACAAAACGGCGAACAAACTTATGCGGGAGAATTAAATTATTTATTTTTTGTCCTCCCTTTTGTGGGTTTGTTGTGTTTTAGGTAATATTATGGAGTTGACAGAAGAAAAATGTTTTAAATTAATCAGTGTTTAAGAATGCAAGAAAAAATGATGTCCCTATTAGCATCATTTGGGCGGGAAATTTCCAAAATAAAAAAAGAAATTATAATTTTTACTCTTCTTTGTGCGTAAAAATTTGGTTGGCACTATCTTCTTGTTTTCCGCAATTTTCTCTTCTCAATAATAAATATATATGAACTGAAAACTACTGAAAATAATTATGGGAACAGCACAAACGTTCCGTTTGTTGTTCGGATTGTGGAAATCATAAAAGATCGTTTGTCGTTCTGTTTGACTTTCGGTTCGTTGTTATGTTTGTTGCTCGGTTTGTTGTTCAGGTGTGTACGAAGCTTTACAACTTAAGCAACAATTTTTGGCGAATAAAGATTAGTTTGTGATGTAATATTAGAAACACAAATTTATATCATATCAAATTTATGACAACTTAAAACCAAGAACGTGTATGTTATTACTAAGAAATTATTAAGGAAAAAGCGCAATTGCAGTGTAAATATTTATAATTAGATATTTTAGAAAGTTTATAAGTCCTCTATTGTAATCTTAATACTTAAAAGGAAATCCTGTCCATTAGCATTATAAGAAAATGGCCAGGAGTTTGTTGGGCTATCGATGGACGTCTTGATTCTGCTGCGTATTTAGATATTTTGGAAACTGTTATGAAACCTTCAATGGAAGTGTTTTGTCCAGACGAAGATTATATTTTCCAACAAGTAAGTATTCTTATTTCACTATACTTTCTCCAAAAAATAGTTCGGGATCTGTTGAATTAACATTTTCATAACGTATTTTTGTTGTTAAAGGACAATGCCCATATTCATACTTCGCAGGTTGTGCGCAATTGGATACGAGAAAATAACTTGGAGCTGTTACCCTGGCCAGCAAAAAGCCCAAATTTTAACATTATCGAAAATGTTTGGGCTCGAATACTTGCTGTTATCCGAAGACAACAAGGGCCAAATTTTATACCAGTAAACCGTAATGCACTAATTGCAGCCATTGATACCGCATGGGAAACGATTAATATTAATTATATTGATACCTTGATAGCGTCAATGAGCAGACGCCTCCAAGAATGTATCAATAATAATGGAGGTCACACCCATTATTGATTTCTTATATTTATTTATATAGTAATACCTTTATTTAGTTTTTATTTAATTTTTAAACTATAACTTGGTATCTTAATTATAATTATGTAATAAATTCTTGTCAAAAAACTAAATATATACGTTGACAATAAGAATTGCCTTAGTTTTTATTTTCACTTTTTATATTAACTACATTTCCTAAACGAAATTTTGATTCGATAATTAATCGAGCTATGGTGTTTAATTAGCGATACCTTCAAATATATTCTTTAAAGAAAAAATTAAGTAAGCAACGTAAATTACCTATTTTCTAAAACGTGCTTAGTGTAATGATTCATTCTACAGTCCTTCTATAAGATAACCCCTGCTGAGACTACCTGCTGTTAGAATTGTAAATGATACCCTTAAGCCCGTTTCACAATGTGCAAACTTTTGTTTACAGAAATTGTGGTGTCTAAGTTTTAAATTTCATGAGTGTACATAATTTAGAGAACAATTTCAATGCCGATTTCAGTATTTTGCAAAGAATAATTTATAATGAATTTGAATGTAAAACAGTTTAGAATGTCTTATTGTGTTTACTATTGTGCGTCGGACGATTTACCACCCGGTATTGCTTAAAGTAAGTGTTCACAAAAATTAGATTTTACTGTAACTCATTGTTTAATTCAGTTACGTTTCAGCCAGCACTTTCAATGCTATTGTTTTTTTTAATATATAAAAAGTTAAGAATTGAATATTTTTTTGTATACTATATATTCTGGTTATAAATATAAAAGTACAATTTTCCGTGATGGATACATACTTTAAAGGAGTTTCGACATTAACTGAATATCTCTAAATGTTGGGTTTAGACTGAAAAAGAAAATGTAGATTTTACTTTTATATTTATGGTGGAATAAATGTTTAACATCTTTAAGATACAACAGATAAAAGTTTATAACCACAACCAACCAATTTAAAATTATACATATGCGCATATTTTTTTTTGGAAAAGTCTCATTTGTTCCCATTACTTAATGTATGCTAAAACTCCTTTCTAAAACTTAACCTTTGTAAAAAATTGAAAGAATTTTTCAGTTTTTAATTTTTTTAGGGGAGAGAAAGTTCAAAAGTCTGCGTTTAAGTTTGAATATACAGACACAGCATCCGTTTGAATTTGTTGGTTAGGGAGGGGCAGAGCACATCGATCCAAGTATCCGGGCGGATGACGTCACATACACCGTCTAAACAGTACGCTTCATCTACTACCCCCCAAATTGTTTCCCTACTTATCGAACGCTAATATTCAATATATTTTATGCCGGTAACTCAAAAAATTATATGTTCAAAATATATGAAAAACTTTGCACTTTGTCGTTTTTTTTCTTCACTCTAATACAATCGATTTTCGCACAGAATAAATTATCGCAAATACGTACATTTTTTTGTAGTTTAGTGTTATTAATTAGATGAAAAACTAATTTCCAATGACGCGTTTAATATTGTATACAAGAGGAATTACCAAAAATTAAATCGATACGCCTACTGCAGTTGTTTAATAGTGGTTACACGAATCTATAATACTAGCGAATCCATTTCAGTTGATAGAATAAACATATTTTATTAACTTTGATGCCATAAATATATTTAACTGTAAACAAATATTACTACTTTTTTTTTTAATTTTAGTAGTATCAACTAGTCAGGATATGCAAAACGAATTACGAAAAGTAGCTCTTATGAAAACCACCGGTGACTGTGTTTTCTTATGTAAGTGCAGTTATTTATTTTTCTACTATAAATGGAGTAAATTTAATTCAACAGATATTTGTTGTCATAAAATAGTTTTGAGATTATGTAACTCTAGAACTAGTAATTAGAACATTGACTATTTATAATAACGCCATAAAGTTCATACAAATTAAGATTAAACGTTAAAGTTAAATTAGAATCTATTGTTAAGTGAAGTGCAGAGGTCATTGGCCTTTTTAGATGTAGGTAATGTCACCGGTAGATAGATAACTGACTTATTTGAAAATAAATTTCTTATTTAGTATGGTGGTCAGATCGTCTTGATACTTCTAGGTTATGTTAATGATATTTTGGTGTATAGTTACGTTTTGCACACTTCTCATAAAAGAAAAAGAACCTGACATTCTCCTCTCGTTTTGTTGTCACTGTCAAGGTATACCTTTTTTAAAAGGAACAATTAAAAAAAATAATTGTAAACATTTGTAAAACTCATTCCCGTAAGACGTTTTTTGTGAAAAGTTGATTAAGTAAATGTTCAAAGTGATCTCCATTTTGCTTTTGACTAGAATGAACATTTTGTGGGATTGGATCACACGGATCAATTGAA
Organism: Abscondita cerata; assembly: GCA_030710515.1. Taxonomy (NCBI): domain Eukaryota; kingdom Metazoa; phylum Arthropoda; class Insecta; order Coleoptera; family Lampyridae; genus Abscondita; species Abscondita cerata. The sequence goes on from JALBCR010000073.1 coordinate 380,205, forward strand.
TAGATTCCAATTCAATTTTCCACAAACTCTTCATTTTTGTAAAAGAAGTATTACTACTAGATTTTTTTGTTATTTACGTGTGACACATGTATTTCTTGATGTTATTTGGTATTTACCCAAAATTTTGTTAATAAATAATAATAAATGGTAGTTTAATGTTCAGGTAAGGTCAGCTTTAAATTATTGTCGCAATTAGAAAACGTCCTAATTTTATTCAAACAAATGACGGATAACGTGCTGCAAAATACTAACGGAATCTATTACCGCATGCTAGTGCGCATCAATAGAGTATCGCAAAGTAGTATTTGCAGCATCGAAATAGAAAAATTGCTTTTTTGTTTCTTTTTCTATAAAATTGCAATATATTTTTAAGTGCAGTTTTGTAATATCTTTAATTTAAGGTATTCCTCAGTCCATGCTTCTATTCAAAAGAAAGTCCCCCTAGCGTTATCGAGTTTTACAAGAAAAAAAGCCATTGAAAAGATAGTTTTCTTATGTAAGATTGTTTTTAAATTTTTATATAAAGCTTATCTCTTCAAAAGTTAGTTGGGTGTGAACTTCACGTCTCTACTCTATAAAACAAACAGAATGTAAAAATCAAAGTTATAAAGTTAGTTGTCGTAGTTTGATGGTAGCAGTGTATATGTTATTCCACTTTTATCCACTACTGAACAGCAATTTTTCATTATTTCGGTGTTAGGAAACGTCTGGATCCCTATCCTTGAGTTGTGGAGAATTATTTTCTCATGAGAAAGACGAAATTTCTCTTGAAAACATAAAGTTGCTATTCTTGAAAAATGTTCAACTCCCATTCCTTTAACGTCGTTAGAAATTATTTTCTATTGGTCGCAGTAGGACAAAATTAAATTTACGTGACATTTTTTCGTATGTAATGTTTTCTTATTTTATTATTATATTGTTAACAAGACATTCATAATACGAGGATGTATTGATATCTAGTTAGCCTAGACCAGTTCCTTGCATAAACAAAATATTGCGTTACCATAGCAACGAACAATAACTTATTAGAAGTGTCAGTGTAAAGTTTGACGTCAAAAAGTAAACCAGAGTCACGCAATAAATTAAATAAAAAAGATGTCCACCGAAATTGTGAAAATCGAAAAATTGGAGTATCGAGCCATCATCAAGTACCTGTATTTAAAAGGGTTAAGAGGTAAGCAGATTTACGAAAATATGCTTAATACCCTTGGTGATCAATGTCCTTTGTATGCGACCGTCAAAATTGGAATGCAAGCTTCAAAAGAGGTAAATTTTCCATTGAAGATGATGACCGATCGGGAAGGCCAGTTTCTGTGTCAGTCCTCGAAAATATCGATGCAGTTCATGACATGATTTTATCAGACCGTCGAATTGGGCTAAAACGGATATCTGAAGCACTGAATATTTCATACAAACGCGTTCATCATATGGTTCACGTCAATTTGGACATGAGAAAAATTGCTGCAAAATGGATCCCCAAATGTTTGAATGTTGACCAAAAGCGTGCAAGGGTAGAAGCATCGCGTTCGATCTGTGCTCGATTTGAAAACGATGTAGACTTCTTAAACCGAATTGTTACTATGGATGAGACTTGGGTACATTTCTACGATCCAAAAACAAAGCAACAATCGATGGAATGGCGACACTCTGGTTCTCCAAGACCTAAGAAGTTTCGTGTCCAAAAATCTGCTGGAAAAGTTCTTGCTTCAGTTTTTTGGGATTGCCATGGAGTAATCATGATTGATTTTTTGGATAAGGGTAGAACAATAACTAGAGATTACTATTCGACATTACTGACCACACTACGGAAAAATATTAAAGAGAAATGGTGTTTTGTTTTTGCAGGACAACGCCCCTGCACACAAATCTCATGTTGCCATGCAAAAAATTTGTGATTTAGGGTTTGAATTACTAGAACACCCCCCTTATTCACCCGATTTGGCTCCGTCCGACTATCACTTCTTTCCTCAACTGAAAAAAAGTTTAAAAAGTTGTACGTTTTCTTCCAACAAGGAGATAATAAAAGCTGTGGAGGTCTGTTTGCAGAGCAAGAAGAAACATTTTTTTTGAAAGGTTTAGAGACGTTGCAGGTTCGCTGTAATAAATGTATCCAATTTAGAGAAGAATATATTGAGTAATAAAGTATTTTGACATTGAAATTTTGTTTGGTTCTATAGTAGGCTAAGAATTTTTCAATATATCCTCGTAGATCTCGACGAAATCCACATGGTTCATGTACTGATTTAAGATTTGGAAGTTGCAGAAGAGCAAGCCCTTTACTTTGACGGACATGATTTTTTTATGGCACTGGTATTCAGATGTTTTCTGCCGTTCGTATGAGTTACATCTACGAACGTAAAAATTTCCCACTAACCATTTTATATTTTTGATGTAGATTTTTAAAATAAAGTAGTAGCTATTCAAAAAGAATTCAAAGCGAAGATAACTCACTTGTTAACTACTACCACACATAGTTAAAATTCATATTTTACAAGAACTAATTTCAAGTTCTTGCTTTTTCATTTTATAAGCATCAAATAATTTAATATTGCTAAAATACATAGGTAACAAGTAAAGATCTTACAAAACGTGCAAAATTTTTTTCCATCACTTATTGACAGTCACCTGATTTGTGTCAGTCAATTGACACTGTAACAACAAACATTAAAATGACAAGTGATACCTACATCTATTTTGATTGGTTAAAAGCAACGTGCAACAAGCGGCAACAGGGTATTTCTCCCGTGAAATTCAAACTCGACTCACATTCACTTGCATTCAAGAATACAGGTTTTCTGAACTAGGAGAAAGTGAAACAAATTTCAAGTGAAGTGATTTTATATTTTCTCCTAAAAAATTTTCATTCTACTGTTGTCAAGGGCTTGTTTATTTACATACATATTGTCAAAAAACAATATGTATATAATGCAAGCAACAGGCCTACTTAATTTAATATAGAAGGTGATCAGTACTTTACAGTACTACATGGTCAACAAACTAAACATGTTTTTTCCCGAGAATCACTACTTTGGATTCCAGACCTGGTCTTCAAGAGCCTTCGGACAATTCGGAAAAAATGTATTACATCATTTTACCAAAAAGAATAAGGGTCCTGCAAGAAAGAGGGGAGGATAAGAAAATAGACACCAAAAGACAAAAAATTGAGAAGGGTGGGAGGGCAAAGAAAAAAAAAGGGTGAAAGAGGGTGGGGGTAAAAAATAAAAAAATAATAAGATCTTATTTTGGAACATTGCGGGGATAAAAAACAAAGGTGTAGATTTTTGGAACTATATAAAGGGTTTTAAAATGGTAGGTTTAGTAGAAACTTGGATGGAAAAAAAAGAATGGAGTACATGGAAAGATAAGATGCCGAAAGAATATGTATAAGAAATTCAGTATGCAAAAAGAAAAGATAGGAAGGGAAGGGCAAAAGGAGGACTAATAATAGTGGGGGTAAGAAAAGAATGGGAAATAGAAGAAGAAAATGTAGAGGGGATGATTAAAATTAGAGTAAAGACGGAAAAAGGGGAAAAGTATAATATTTTTACGATATATGGAAAGAAAATGGACACAACAAAAGCAAATATAGAAAAGGCAATAGAGGAAAGGAATGAAGGCAATTTGATTATAGGAGGAGATTTGAATGCTAGGATAAGAGAGGAGGAAGGAATCATGGTAAATGGAGAGATAAGAAATAGGATATCAATGAATAAGAAAATAAACGGACAAGGAAAAATTTTGATAGAACTATGTGAAGAGAGAGGTTGGACAATAATGAACGGAAATTTGGAAGAAGAAGAAAAGGGGAATTTACATGTGGGAGAAAGAGGCCAGTCAGTAATAGATTATGTGATTATAAACGAAAAAAGTAAAGAGGTCATAGAAACACTAAGAATAGCAGAGGAGATAGAATCGGACCATCAGCCAGTAGTCATGATGAAAGAGGGAGAAAAAGAGGTACAAGAACAAGAAGAAGTATGGAGAGAAAAGAAAGTATGGACTGAAGAGAATATAAAAGATATAAAAAGGAAATGGAAGAGGAAGTAAATACTAAAGGAGAGGTGGAGAAAGAGATGGAGAGAATTACAGCCAGGATGGAATTGGCAACAGAGAAGATAAAGTATAGATTAAGAAAACAAGAATTAGGAAAAAGAAAAGATTGGTGGAACGGAGAATGCAAGAAGGGGAAAAAGAATTAAGAAAAGGAAGAAGGAAATGGAAAAAGGAAAGATAGAGATAGATGAATACAAAAGGTTAAAAGAAAATTTTAAGGGAATATATGTAAAAAATAAAGAAGAACATAAAAAACAAACCGAGATAAAGATTAGAGAAATTAAAAATAAAGGACAGGTATGGGAATTCATTAATAAAAAGAGGAAAAAAAGGAGGAAGGATGGAAGCAAATATAGATGGGGAAAAATGGGAAGAACACTGTAAGAAGTTAATAGGAGAGAGTGAAAAAACAGCAAAAAATGAAGAAGTTGGAAAAAAAGGATAAGACACAGAGAGGGTAGAATAGGTAAAAAAGAAATGGAGAGAGCAATAAATAAAGTAAAAAAGGAAAAGCAGAAGGGACGGATGGAATACAAGGAGAACAATGGAGGTACATCGAAGAAGGAATGAGAGAAAAAGTGAGAGAAGTATTCGAGAGAATATGGAAAGGAGAAGGGTTTCCAGAAAAATGGAGAGAGGCAATAATCTGCCCAATTTACAAGGGGGAAGATAGGAAGAAAGCGAACAACTATAGAGGAGTGAGTATAATGAATGCGGGCTATAAGATATATGCAGAAATAGTTAGCAAAAAATTAGAAAAAGAAATAGAAGAAAAGAATGTAATACCGGATTGGCAAGCAGGATTTAGGAAAGGAAGAGGAATGATAGACAATATATACATATTAAAGCACATAATTAATAAAGAGTTAGCAAAGAAAGTAAGAAAGATGTACACAATATTTCTAGACATTAAAGCGGCATTTAACAATGTGGAAAGAGGTGGATTATGGAAAAGGATGGAGGAGGTAGGAATAAACAGAGATATAAAAAATGCAATAGAGAAAATATACGAAGAAACAAGGTGTAGAACGAGGGTAGGGAGGAAGCTACGTAGAGAATTTAGGATGGAAAAAGGACTCAAACAGGGATGTCCGCTAAGCCCAATCTTATTCTCGATATACATTAGTGATCTTGAGGAGGAAATGGAAAAAAATCAAGTAGGAGGAATAGTAGTAGGAAGGAAAAGATATGGGTTTTAGCTTACGCGGATGACATTGTGGCAATAGCGAGAAATGAAGAAGAGATGAGAGGAGTAGTTAAATTTATGAAGAAATACCTAGAAAATAAAAAACTAGCAGCAAATGTCGGTAAAACAAAAATTATGGAATTTAAAAAAGAAAAGGAAGACAAAAGGAGGTGAAATGGTGATGGGGGGAGGAGGAAATAGAGAGAGCAGACAAGTATAGATACTTAGGTTACAACATCAGATATGATAACAAAGATGGAGACCATATAAAAGAGATGAAAATGAAAGGAAATAGAATAGTAGGACAAGTATAGGGGTTAGAGGAAAGGATATTTGGTAAAGATATAGAGAAAAGGAGATGGATGTTGGAAAAGTTGGTAAAAAGTGTGGTACTGTATGGAGCGGAGATTTGGAGTTGGAGGGAATGGCAAGAGCTGGAGAAAATACAGGAGAAATACTGGAAGTGGACGTTAGGACTAGAGAAAGAGACACCGGGGTATATAGTGGAAGAAGAGCTAGAAATAAAAAAAATAAGAATACAAGCAGGAAGAATTGCAGTAAGGTATGAAGAAAAATGGGAAGTAGGAAGGAAAATGAAATACTTTATAAAGTTTGGAAAGAGATCGAGACACAAAAGGTAAAATATGGGGCAGAAGAAAGAAGAAAATACTATGAAAGAGTGGGATACGCGAGAGAAGAGATAAAGAAATTAAGAGAAGGGGGGAGAAAGATAGAAGAGGAAATAATTGTAAGAGATAAAGATACTCAGAAGCAGAAAAGAAGGGCAAAAATAAAGGAAGGAAAGTATAACAAGAAATACATAAAAATAATGACAGACAAGACACCCAGGTACATAACAGAAGGAAAAGGAATGAATGAAATAAGAATGATTCCAAGGTTCAGAATGGGTAATGAAGAAAAGGAAAATAAATATTGGATGAGTAATAAGGAGAGATTATGCATGTTGTGTGGGGAGAAATGGGAAGGAAAACAATGGATAAGGGAAGTGTTGGAGAAGAGGAAAGGGATGGAGGAGAGGAAAAGAAAAATACGAAAAGTTTAGAGAAGAGAGGGATGGAAGGTTGAAGAAGGAAACAGGAATTAGTTGAATTATAATTTAATGAAATATTATGTTGTTTTTTGTTTATTTTTGTAAAAGAAAAAACTGAGTCTTTTGTTATAGAAATTTTTTTAAGACAAAATTAATATTGAATTGAAGAAAACGGCCGACGTTTACCTACAAGAAAAGGTCTGTCGCTGCCAAGTCAAAGAGGTTGCGATGTCAACCCCACAGTAGTATCCATTCGGTTCACGTTCCGTCATACGCTCAAAATGGCATGTCTTTTTTAATCAGAAATTTAAGTTTCTTCTGTTGAGTTACGGTACATACTTGTGCTCAAAATTTAAGACCCGTTGATCAAAAACCGTGATTTGAGGGTGTTTTTTCTCTTTTCTTTCAAAGAAAAGGAACACCAACTGCAGCGTCTATTTAATAAACAGAAAAATACCAAAAACTGCACCAAAAACTTTACTCGGACACGTGTTTCAACAGCTAAGCTGTCATCATCAGCGATACCAATACTAAAATTAAATACAACGGGAAGCTTATATATACTATCTGCTTATCACGCATCCTTAAATTTAATTGATTCTTAGATAAGCTTAAATAATTCCGAAAATCCTAATGGACCGTTATCATCATAATTAATAAGCAAATTTCTGTTTTTAAAAATTTCTAAACTTTCATAAGAATCAAGTTTGTTTTTATTATCGACTCTCTTAATTAATTCAATGTCGCCTACTCTATGGCCATTTTCAAGCATATGCATGGCAACACTGGACCTATCTGTGCAATGATATTTGACATGAGCTACGTGCTCTTTAAAACGAGTTTCAATAGGTCTCTTGGTTTGCCCTATATATACTTGGTTACAGTCTTTACAATTAATTTTATATATTCCCGATTTATCACACATTTCTATTGGGTCTTTCGGATTGCCTAAAAGATTTTGCAAGTTGTTACTACTAGAGGTTACTGTTTTATAATCAAATTTTGAAAATATTTTTTGAAAACCTTTTGTTAATGTGGGATATTTTGGTAATTTGACATATTTCTTATCTATTTTGCTATTACTAGTTCCTAACGTTGTAATGTTTCTAATGTTTAACTTATGTTTATGTTTTCTAATTATGTTTGTGACAATTGATTCTTGAAAATCATTGTATGATGCAATCTGCTTAATATTTCGCAGTTCTTTATCAAAGTTTTGTTTTGACAATGGAAAATATAATAATCGGTGAATCAAAAAGTTGAAAGATGCAAGTTTATATTGCATACTAGGTTGGAATCATATGTTATAAACCTCATAGTGTTAGTGTCTTTACGATAAATATCTATATCTAGTGTGTTGCCGTTTCATGTCACTAAAGTGTCTAAGAAAGGTAACTTAAGGTTTGTTTCTGTTTCATAGGTAAACTTGATCGTCTCAAATTTTGAATTTAAAATTTCTACAAATTGCTGAGGGCTGTAAACTTTAGTGTCGATGACTGCAAAAAACGTCATCTACATATCTACACCAAATTCTAGGAAAATATTCTAAATTATTTTTTAAATCAGTTTCAAATTTATCCATGAACAGGTTATCCATAAACGGAGATGAGCTGTTACCCATTGTTGTACCATAATTTTGTTCATAAATATTATTGTTAATTTGAAAGTAGGTTTGATTCATACATAATTTGGCTAATTTAATAAAATTATCTACTTCTGAATTGTCTAAATGGTTTTGGTGTAACATATCTTTCAAATAATCTAAAGTGATATCTATCGGAACGCTTGGAAACAATGAACAGACATCGAATGAAACTAAAACTTTGTTCTCAGTCAGCTCAATGTTTTTAATGTTTTCAATAAAATCGTATGAATTTTGAACACTGAAATTTGATATTCAAAACTGTTGAATTTATTTGACAACCATTTAGATATCAGTTAAGTAGGAGCATTAATACCTGAAACAATGGGACGCATTGCTTTTCCGGGTTTATGTATCTTAGGTAAACAATACATTCTAGGAAGAACCGGGTTAGATACTGTTAGTGTAAACCTAAGTTGTTTTGGTATAATATTTCCACATTCTAATAAGACTCTACGGGTATCAGCAATCATTTTGGGAAGAGGATTTTTAGATATTAATGAATAGGGGCCTTCATTAAGCATCACCTGAACTGACTCAAAATAATACTCTTTGTCCAAAATAACTACTTTATTGCCTTTATCTGCTTTTGAGATAACAACAATTTTTCTCTTTAAGATTTTTTAACAATGTTTATTTTCTCTCGCGTTAAATTTAAATTTTGGTAACTGCTGAATATTATCTGAAATTTGAATTTTACAGGCATTCCTAATGAATTTTTTAGAGTTATCGTCTAAAAGTTTGATCGAACTTTCAATTCCTACAATAATCTTATCTATGGGCGCTTTGTTAAATTTGAGGTTATATTTCAAGCCTTTATTCAACAAAGTTAATTCGTCATTGTTAAAAATCTCCGAGAATTTGTTTACCACTATGTTAGATTTTTGGGGATCAAGTCTGTGCACCTCTTTTTCTTTTTTAGATAATTCTGTGAACTTTTTGTTGTGGGTCATCTTTTTTTGACAAAATTTGTGTTGAATAATTTCATTAATATGGTGCAAAAACTTAATCCATTCAAAATACTCGTCATCATTTAATCCTGAAGTCAGTTTTAAATGTAAAAATATATTATTAGTATTACTTTTATATTTTGTGATTTCGCTCACCTTAGTCTGAAATTATTTTTAGTTATTTTTTATTTTTGAAATTAATCGGGCCTGTGCACTTAAAGAAATTCTATTTAATAACGGATTGGAATACCTTGATAATCATGATAGAGCAAGCAAGCGAGCGAAAAAGGTATTGACAGTGACTGTACTAAATGATTAATGTAACAGAATCATTCTGGTCAGGACTTATCTTGCATAGAATTCTTTCTTTGAGTTTTTCTCGAGCAAACACTGTACAAAATACTATAAAATAATATTTAAATTTTCTATAAATGCGCTTTGCTGAGGTTGTTCAAAAAGTTAATGTTGAAATGCTAAACAACGCTCACAAACTATTTAGAGAAAGAGTTGTAAATTGCGTTGGATGTGGAAAAGTTAAGAGAGAGATCAGAAAGTACATCATAATTTATTGTATGTCTAAACATTAAAGCTACAGTTACTTTTGTTTTCACAACTATTTAGAGGTTGGTACTTCGGTTATGTCATATATCAATAAAACGTCACTATAACACTCGAGAATCTCAAAAATTTGAAAGTAACACATGAAAACCAGCAATAACACATGAAGAAAAAATATTATATTTTACTTGGAGTTAAAAAATATAATTGTTTCTCTTAATTTGATGTCTTGGCTAACACCACTTTTAAGCTGAACAATTATATTGTTTAACTCCTAGTAAAATAATCTACTATTGTTTCTAGTTAATTTTTTTTACAAACGGAAAATAAAAAATGAAAGAAACCTCTTATTTTAGATTTAAGCGATCTACTTGGTCATGATTATTTACGTAGGCCAATCATTGATTAAACTTGTGATTTTTCGTAGTAATATCTTTACTGTAAAGAAAAAAAGTTTTACCCGAAATAGAAATATTATATTTCCAACAGCTGATGTTGCATGATTTAAAAAAATCGAAAGAAAACAAAAAGTTTTTAAGTTGTTACCTAAGCATCTTATGACTGTATTTTCATTTATTTTTTTTTTAAATTTAGGTACATATTATAATTGATTATCTTTACGTTGATAAATTGTATTAAAAAAGAATATGTAGGCCAGTTACTTATTCAGTGTTAAATATCCAAGACAATATTTATAGTGAAGATAAACTTCATTATTTACTTAAATCATTTATTTGATATGTTTCAACAGCGACGATTTCTAAGTAAACCTGATTTCAACACTTACATCTCTGTATGTGTTATCAATGTAACAGTCACGTAATATGCGTACGTTATCGTAACGTGGTTGGGGTAATTAACTTATTAAGTAATGTTTCTCTTCTACTTCATTACCAATTTCATTCGTAATTGTAGTTATTACATAAAGTGATTTTGACGCCTCTCCACTTAGAGTTTGAAACTTCAATAATACTACTTAGAAGTTAGATAACAAACTTACTTTTTATGATATTAAGATATGAGTATTGAGTTTGATTTATTTATGAATGTGTGGATTAAAACTAGTTATACGTAAGATTTGACTCACATATATTTTGGATTAATTAATATACCTTTAAGTGTTAAGAAAAAAATGTAAACCCCTAACGACGTCTAATACTCAGAGGGAATGAGAATGCTATATACGTATTTGTTAAAATCATACTGGAGTTCGATCGTAATAGTAAAGTAAACTAACAATCATTTAATTCTAAGGCTTATGTATTAGTAATTATTACTAAATATGAGTTTCATAGAGTCTACTTTAAAAAACGTATTAAAAGTTTAGCTATTATTACAACTTGGGCAACATAAATAAAATATTTCACTAGGTCAACGGGTACTTCACGAAGGCGAAGCCCGAGGATTGTGTTGGTAATCGTGGAACATGTTTTCATATGTTTTAATTAATGGTTTTTTTTTTATTGACCAGATATCTTTGTAAAAACAGCAAAAAATAATGTGAATGAATGTGAATGTGTACATTGCTAAAGTTGCGTTACTAAGATTTGTAATTTTATTATTTCTATTGAAGTTTCTGTTTGCTTTAGGAAACATTTTGAAAATTGCAATTTTTACGTAAGTACTAAAAATTAAAGTTGCACTGTTGGAAATTAATGAACAAATATTTTATATTATTTTTTGTGTTAATTAAAAATCAGGACTCTTCAGATTTTCTAAAGGAAATATGGCAAATATTTTTCTAGGAAAATATTAACATATTGTAACTAAGGTGATAATAATCAATACTGTGTCAATCAGAAAAAATAGCTATTATTACAACTAAGGCAGTATGAATAAAATGTTTCTTTGGGTTGAGGGTTAAATCACTGATTGATTAGATATCTGTAAAAACTGTAAAAAAATGAGAATGAATGTAATGCAACTGTAGTTGCTAAGATTTGTAATAGTAATTTACGTAACGAATATCAAAAGTAACCCATAGTAGAAGAAGAGAGAATGACACGCAAGGCTATAGGCCGAGCGTGGCATATAAGTGGGTTCTGCTATGGGACTTTCGACAAAGTAATGTACAATAATTTTTGTGCTGCTCTTTAAAGAATTACATGCTTTTTATAATTTTAAAATGAACATGACTCTAAATATTATGTTGGTACTACTGTATTACTCAAACTCATAATTTCAATTTTTTTTTTTTATTAATATAGCTGGCTCTGCAATATACAATGCAATACACGGCTAGGTTATTATAGTACAATTTACTAAGAACTAACAACAGACATAAATGTTTGATCCTGTGGGGATTAACTAATAATTTACACCTGAATCTTAGTTTGACATTGATTTGAGTTTATATACAATATTTAAATTAAATTAAATCCTGTGGTAGTTTACGCTTAAGGCGCGTATGAATCTTTTTTTCACCTAGATTTAATATGTTAACCCTTGAACACAAAGATAGATTTTGGAAAAACTTCACTCTAGATTTATTAATATACTCTGAGATTTGTAGAACACTTAATTCACTGTGAACTTGATTATTACGGACGAACCAAGGGCAGTTAATGGCGATTCTAAGAATTTTAATCTGGATTATTTCCAGTTTCTTCATGTTTGTTTTGGATGTGTTGCACCATACAGGACATGCATACGTAAGAATTGGTCTAAGGATTCCTTTGTAGATAAGTAGCGCACATTCAGGAATTGGTCTAAGAATTCCTTTGTAGATAAGTACCGCACATTCAGGTATCAATCAGGTGAGATTTGCGATTAATAAGTGGATATAATGCACCCAGTCTGTTGTGGCACTCGTTGAGTTTTTTATTGACATAAAATCCCCAGTTCAATTTTGTGCACGCCTAAGTATTTAACAGCTGAATCGTTTGGGTTCCAATCTAGTTCATTATCATTTATTTTATTTTTGTAATTGTAATTATTTTGTAATTGTATCATTTTGCTGTATGTCATTTTGTAGTCTGGAAAGTATCACTTTTTTTAGGAGCTTGATCAGAGTTGACAGAAGACTAATAGGTCGGTAGCTGTCAGGATTATCCTTCGGTTTCCTACTTTATATATAGGGAGTACATTTGCAGCATGGCGGAAAGTATCCTAGTCTAAGACAGGAATTATATATTGAGGTTAAGTAAGCCGAAGCTTTTTTAGGTAAATTCTTTAGCATTTGATTTGTTATAAGGTCAGGTAATATTATTATATAATATTTGATTTCTTGGACAGATGTAGGAGCTATTTCATGGTTATCTTGTAACTGTATATTTTCAACTGCGCTTGTTACCAGCATATCAAAGTGTTGGTCTTGTTTTGCAGTACTTGGCGTAAAGACTTGTTTAAGATGAGTTGCTAATAAATTGGTTTTTGTCTTCAGACGAGTATCTGGTGGTATTTGATATCATAGGATAGATTATGCTCGGTTGTCTTAATATCCGTTTGGTAGCGAACCACATACCTGTGACCCGGTTTAATGTCTTCAAGGTAGGAATTGTATCTTTGGATTCTAAGGCTATCAAGTTCTTTCTTTACTAAATGACATAGTTGGTTGTACAGTGTTTTAAGGTATGGTAACCGGTGTCTTTGTCAGTCCCTTCTGTACCTATTCTTTTGCTTAATTAGGTTAAGTATGTAGTTGGGAGTTCTGTTATGCTCAGCAATTTTTCTTTGATTCTAAGGTGTAGTTGATTCTTGGATACTTGCTTGCAACGCTGATGTGAATTGTAGTGGGAAGTTCAAGTCGTCCCATCCAACAGAGTTTTTGATCGAGAGTAGACTGAAATTTATCCCAGTCTGTTTTTCCATGAGCTAAGTTAGAGCGTGGAGGTATTATTATGGGAGTATTTTGAAAGTTGATAATAACAAGGAGATGATCAGAGTCCAGTTCAGAGACTATTGTTTGGGACACTGGATTACCAATATTTTTATGCAGTATAAGGTCCAAAATGTCCGGTTGCTGGTCTGTTCGGTATGAATGATAAGTGTAGTCATCAGGAGCTGATATTAAAATACCGTGGTTGGTCATAATGTTGTGCAGCTTGATCCCTGCAGGATTACTAACACGACGACCCCAAATGGTATTTTTAGCATTCAAGTCTCCTGCAACTAACGTGGGCTCATTTGTGTTAAAAAGTTCATATATTTCGTCTTCTTCAAGCCGCTTATTTGGAGGTTTGTATGCAGTTGTGAGGGTTAAAAAATATTATTTTTCATGCGTATTTCACGATTCTCGGAAAAGGTCCTGCTAGAAGATTTTGATCAAGAAAACGAAATTCCACTAGGTCAGCTTTTCCCTGTATTACTAGAAAGTAATCAACGTGTAAGCCTTGAAAATTATGCATCTATTGATTGTGATATTTTGACCGAAAGCCCCAATTTAAATATTTAAGATATAATCAGTGAATTAGACTATAGTAAAGGCTGTGATTTGAACAATGAAAGTGGTGCAGAAGAATCCGAAGCTTTTACGTCAAACATTAAAGATATGGGTGAAGTGTATGAAAAACTAAGAGATGTGCAAAGTTTTCTATTTTCTAATGATAAGAGTGAGCTTGCGGTAGAAGTACTTCAAATTTTATCAAAATGTAAATCTTCTGTTTTACAAACTAAACTTAAAAATGTAAAACAAGTCTCAATACAAAAATATTTCACAAAAATGTAATTAATTAGAAAATAGGTACATATTATGTAAATGTATGTATTATGTATTCAATATGTATAACTCTTTCATTATTATATCGTCTAATTATTTAACATTGCATCAGCACATTTATCGTTGTTGTTTATTTTCCGTAGTGCAAGGTTGTAAGTAAGTGACCTCCGGGTCAAAAATTTGTGTGATAAGTTGTTTAATCGACGCATATACTTAGTATTTTTATTAATCATTTTAATAAAAGCCATATGGCTTACTATCAAAGCGCCCCGCCCTATTATAATAATTTTAATTATTATAATAACCGACAACTAGAGCCAATGCAGGCTGAACAAATTATACCGGGGACGATTCATACACCAGGGTTACTCATATCTAACTGCCAACTGTCAACTAACTCTGCATATCAACAACTACCAATTAGTCCAACGCAGCCACCATCTGCTACTTCTGCGTTAATCCCAATGAATTATATAGTATACCTTATTTATCACAACCAAACAATGAACAAAAATGACAACTAGTGGAGAACAGAAAACGCCACAGAAACTCAGATAGCATACAACCACAACAGAAACAGGCTAAAGCTACAGCTTACTGGCTGAACCAACCCATAGAGACGTCAAATCGATTTACAAATCTAGAAGTCGGACAAAATACGGAACAAAATGCAAGCCAAAAAGATCCAAAGCCACCCTCTATATTTGTATCAGGTGTCAAATTCATGCCACCCCTATTTGAGCTCTTAGAAAGCGTAGCAGAAAATGAGTACGAAATCAAAGATACTGCTAATACTAAAGATAGTATTACGCAATATGCACCCCTCTACTAACCAAGAAACCATAAAAACTGCTATTGAAACACTCGGTCATACAATTGCAAATATTGTCAGCATATATGCTAAAGATCAAGGTATTAAGAAGGTATTACCACTGTTCTATGTTGAACTCAAACCGGCCTTAAATAACAAGGACATGTACAATATCAATAAACTCTTAAACTCAATTGTAAAATTTGAACCCCCGAGACCAAAGAAATACATCAGTGTGTTAGATGCCAAAGGCTAGGCCACACAAAGAACTTCTGTAATAGAAGCCCACGTTGTGAAAAATGTGCAGGTAATAACCACACTACACAATGTTCCCGTAAAACTAGAAGTGCTGATGTCAAATGTATTCTTTGCGATGGCAATCACCCTGCCAATTACAAAGGTTGCTCAGTATACAAAGAACTGCAACAAAAAACCTTTCCACCGCCCAGAGAAAGACAATTAACCCTTAGACTACTGAGTGGGGTCTTCAAGAGACCCCAGGATTTGTTTTTCTTGAACATCTCTTTTGGTATTTTTATAATAAACTTTTCCTTCTGTGTAATTGTCACTTTGACAATTATACATAGCACGATATATTTATTTTTTTGTTTTTAATATCTGCGTACCTTTGTTGAACAAAATCGGCGCGTGGGGTCTCCAAGGACCCCATGCCGTTGTTAATGTATTCCATATATTTCTACAAACCAAAAGATAGATGTCAGTTTTATGTATTTTACGACGATTTTGCAACTAAATTTGGTGTTATAACTTGTCTATACATTTATCTGAACCCGTATGTATTATCTCAAAATACACTGTTGAATTGAGTAGTAAGAGAAAATAATGACGAGGGATGCACAGATATTGTTGTTACGTGTTTCCCCACTTCCGACGTCCGATGTCGTTTTTTCACCCCGTCTCATTGTTTATTCTAGACTCGAGCAGAGACAACAGTTTTATGCCGTAGTTGCAAGACACAGCAACGCTTTTTTGTTTGTTTGTTTGTGAATATTGCTGTATTCTTGGTTACTTGGACTTGCACAACGATACTATATCGAGTAAGTTTTATGAGTATTTTGTACTGTAAATACTCCGAGTGTAATTTTGTATTTTGTTTGTGTTACTTCGCTCTTTCTGTAGATAACAGAGATGTCGAAGTCAAACTCCAAATATCAAAGATATCGTCCGCTCACTGACAAGGAGCTTGAAGAAGAGATTAGATTAATAACTGAGAAAGGTGGTTTAGAAAGTGATATGTCCGATGAGAGTGACAGCATCGATGATCCCAATCATTTTAATGTTGCAGTAAATGTATCAGAGGTAGAAGACAACCTTGAATTAGTAGAAGAAGAGGCTGAAGATTATATTCAAGTTGTAGCCCAAAATGTTGACGAAATAGACGATGAAGATGCTGATGCTGAACAAAAGCAAAAACCTAAGAGTGGCCAATATAAAGCAAAGTCAGGGAAATTATGGCAAACAAATAATTTCACCCACGGCCGCCGACGAATCCGCAATATTGTGACTGAAGTTCCCGGACTAACCCAATATGCAGCTGCTGCAACAACTATTTTCGATACCTTCAACCTCTTTGTAACGAAAAAAATGAAAGAAAATATATGTTTGTATACCAACGAAGAAGCCTGTCGAGTTTACAACGCGTATAATAAAGAACATCCCAATAATAAAAAAATATGGGAGCAGCTGACTGAGAAAGAATTGAATGCTTTTGTTGGTATATTGATTTCCGCGGGTGCTTTGCGTTGTAGTAAAGAAAATACTACTGAAATGTGGACAACGGATGAATCGATTCGAAGAGCAATTTTTACTGCTTCAATGTCGCGTGACAGATTCGTTGCAATTCGCACATTTTTGCGTTTTGATGATAAAATAACTAGGGAAGAGAGAAGGGCAACAGATAAATTAGCCGCTATTCGTGAATTATGGGACGATTTTGTCAAAACTTGCAGAAATTCTTATATTCCCCATGACACAATAACTGTCGATGAACAACTGGTAGGATTTCGTGGTAAATGTCCTTTCCGTCAATATATGAAATCCAAGCCAGCAAAATACGGCATAAAAATTTGGGCAGCAGCTGACGTAAAAACAAGTTACTTATATAATTTGCAAATTTATACAGGAAAACTTGCTGGTAATCGACCAGAGAAGGATCAAGGAATGCGTGTGGTGAAAGATCTCATTGAACCACTTTACAACACTGGACGTGGGGTAACTACGGATAATTTTTACGTCAGTGCCTTTAGCGGAGTTTTATTAACAAAAATATAACTTTGTTGGGAACACTTAGGAAAAATAAACCGGACACGCCAGAAGAATTGAAGAAAATTACGGGACGATCAGAGTACTCGTCAAAATTTGCATTTTCGAAAAACTTTACTATAGTATCATATATACCCAAAAAGGCAAAATGGTTCATGTGCTATCCTCTCAACATGATAATCCCGAAATAACTGAAGGAGAACAACAAAACCAACCATGATAGTGGATTATAATAATACCAAAGGTGGTGTAGATAACGCTGATAAGCTTATTTGCGAATATAGTTGTGCACACCGAACTGCAAGATGGCCATTTAGGGTTTTATGCAGATTTTGGATGCAGCAGCTCTAAATGCTTTTGTGATATTTACAATCAAAAATCCCCATTGGCAATCAGGAAATACATTCAGAAGGCGGGTTTTTCTCAAAACTTTGGGAAAAGATTTAGCTATCGAAAATATGAAATTCCGCGCAGCACAATTACGTAAGCATCCATATATTCTCAAAGCTATTGAAGCTTGTGGAGTGGATACCAATCCTATTCAACCCGCTCAAGAGAAACTAGCTGCACCGGCATCGCAACAAGCAAAACGGGGACGATGCAGACTTTGTACACGAGCATCCGATAAAAAAGTAAATATAAGATGTTCACAATGTCAGTTCTTCGTTTGCAAAGACCACCGAAAAGAAAATATTGTCTCCACAGCGAGTTGTATTGATCACGTCAACAATTGACAAAATATTATACTTTTTTTGTAATTTGTAAGAATTCTGTTATTAGTTTGTTTTGTATTTGTAGTATGTATTAATTTTCAATATAATTTGCAATTATAAACACTTACTCAAATGTTACCATACGTTTTTAGGTGGGGTCTTTCGAGGACCCCACTCCGTAATTACCATTGGTATAAGGAACGCAGTAGTCTAAGGGTTAAACAGAAGAAATTTGATATTAACCCAACAGGGTAATTCATATGCCCAAATTGTCCGAAATAACCCACAACAAACCCAAGCGGCAAAAAACACACATCAACAGCAAATTGTCTCACTTCCAGCACATCAACCACCAAATGACATGCAAGAACTTAAACACATGATAAAAAATCTAATGGAACAGATGTCAACCATGTTAAATATATTAACTACGCTCGTCTCAAAGCTTTCATAAATGAACCAGTTCCTTAAAATAAGTGAATGGAACGCCAATGGGCTACAACAACACGCACTTGAAATTCAAACGTTCATACAACAACACCAGATTGATGTGATGCTAATCTCAGAAGCCAGATTTACTAATAGAGGCTACCTGAAAATCCATAACTACTCAACTTACGTTACTCTACATCCTGACGGAACAGCTCATGCTGGTACTACCGTTATCATTAGAAACACAATTCAACATTATGAGTTAAACAAATACTGTGAGGCTCATATTCAAGCGACTTTAGTTGTAATCAAAGACCGGGCAGGTTTTTTTACTCTATCAGCAGTCTATTGCCCGCCACGGCATGCTGATAAACAAGCTTACTACGAGCATTATTGCAACACTCTAGGTAATTGATTTATTGGGGCAGGTGATTACAATGCCAAGAACACACAATGGGGTTTCAGATTAACTACAACTAAAGGACGAGAATTGCTAAAAGCCATAACAACAAACAACTTAGATTTTATGTCTACTGGGGAACCAACTTATTGGCCCACGGATCTCAGTAAATTCCCAGATCTTCTGGATTTCTGCATCCTAAAAAACATTAAGCCTAACTACCTGTGTGTTAAATTCTGCCTTGACTTACCCTCTGACCACTCCCCGATCCTGTTCACTTTTGGAACACAAGTTATACAAATAGTTAAACCGCCCTTCCTCTGTAACCTAAAAACTGATTGGGACTACTACAAAAGCAAGATAGATAAATTACTATTGCTTGAAATACAAACAGAAACGGAAGAGGATATAAGATCTTCAGTAGAACACTTTAACCACGTTGTGCAAGTAGCAGCCTGGGAAGCAACTCCGAGAGAGAACAAAATTACAAGAATAGATAATTGCCCAATTCTGGTCAAGAAGAAAATTGCACAAAAAAGGAAGCTGAGGAAGCGATGGCAAACTACTAGAGCACCAACAGATAAACTAAACTACAACAGAGCGACAGCCAAACTCAAAAGGTTTCTTTACCAACTAAAACATCAATCAATTCTGCAATACCTTGAAAATCTGTCCCCAACTGATGCTACAGACTAGAAACCCACAAGAAATCTTAAAAAACATACACAATTCATTCCACCTCTCAGAAAGGAGGACGGAACTTGGGCGAGAAGGACCCCTGATAAGGCCTTGCTGTTTGCTAGCCATTTGCAAAAGTATTTGAACCCTACCCTTCAGAATCCACACAGGAGGAGGAGCTTGAAATCCAGCAGTTCTTAGCGGTTCCATTTCAGATGACTATACCAAGTAAACCATTCAAACTTAAAGAAACAAGCCGAGTTAATCAAAGTTTAAAATGTAAAAATCACCCGGTTACGATCTAATTACTGGTAAAATTTTGAAGGAGCTTCCTGCTAAAGGTATCATATTTTTGACCAAGCTATTCAACGCTGTGCTACGATTAAGCTATTTTCCTGAACAATGGAAGGTTGCTAGTGTAATACTTATCCAAAATCCTGGAAAACCAATTGAACAAGTCGATTTTTACAGGCCCATAAACCTGCTACCACTAGTATCTAAAGTTTTTGAGAAATTGCTATTACTTAAACTCAAGCCAATAATTGCAACCAACAACCTAGTCCCTCTCCACCAGTTTGGTTTTAGAGAGCAACACTCGACAATAGAACAGATTTATAGAATAGCTGATCAAATAAATAAAACTCTAGAAACAAAAAAATACTGCTCTGCAGTTTTTCTCGACGTCAGCCAGGCCTTCGACAAGGTCTGGCATGACGGACTACTATACAAGCTTAAAAAAATTCTACCAGTTGATCTATTCCAAGTTATCAGTTCATACTTTTCAAACAGGCACTACCTAATCAAATTACAAGATAAGACTTATTCTCTATTAAACCTAGAGTTCCCCAAAGTAGTGTCCTCGGTCCCCTACTATATTTAACCTACACTGCAGACTTACCTACAAAAAGGTCAACAACTACTGCTACCTTTGTGGACGATACAGCTATCTTGTCAATTCACCAGGATCCTGTCACAGCTTCACATAATCTGCAATCACACCTAAGAAATGTTCAGAACTGGTTACGTAAGTGGCAAATCAAGGTAAACCCGAATAAATCAGTCCATATCACATTTTCACTCAGACGAGAAACATGCCCTCCAGTCATGTTAAATGGTCTACAAATCCCACAGCCTCACTTGGAAGCAACACGTTTGGGCCAAAAAAAAACAACTCGGATTAAAATACAAAAAAATGTATTGGTTACTGAGCCGAAAGTCACAGCTATCGTTAAACAACAAACTACTTTTATACAAAGCCATATTACGACCAATGTGGACCTATGGCATACAACTCCGGGGTTAGTGAAATTATCACAGACATAAGTGTTAAATATCGCGACAGACTCAGTGCCCATCCTAATCAATTAGCCAGTGAACTATACGACGATCTAGATGATGTGCGAAGGCTTAAGAGATTTAAACCCTCAGACTTACATACTAGGTTCATGTAACCTAGGTACGCTATATACCTTCTAATTACTTATGCATATGTATATACATATGCATCAGACATCTTAAGTTAGAGCAATTCCTTACAAAAAAGTCCCATAGTTTGAGGCTAATTACTATAGGTGATTGCTACATTAGACAGTCACCTGCATGTCATGTTATCATAATTTTCACACATTTACTAAATGCTCTAGTGTAAAAGCGAACTGTATTATGTTCCATACTTAAAAGATTTTAATAAACAACGCATAGAAATAAATTTTTTTTCCTCCCAATAACGGCCACCTGCATATACCGGTCAGTTTTGCAGCAAATTTTAGTGACCGTTATTTAAGGTTTTACTGGATTACTAAGAATAACAGCAAAAAATCAGAGATTTGATATAATGCTCTGTCAATCACAAATATTTTTATAGTTTTTCTAAATTTATTAATTCCTAAGAAGCTTAGTAAGTGATTCTATAATTTTATACCACTACACATGATATGTATTCTAGATGCGGAGTATTTAAACTAAGGTTGCAAGATGATGAGTTTATAATATTGTGATAATGAACCTACCTTTGCGGAAAATTGTGCTGGTGGTTATGAATGAAACTAACGATTTCTAAATCAATCATGGTATAGTACATATCAAATTTACAGGTGCGTGACTCATCGGTAAGATTTAAAAACGAAAGCCTCTACTTATGACAGTAAATATAAACATAAAACAACAGTTATGCTCTTTTCCGTACATGGTTAAAATTTAAGCTATTATCCAAATCTTATTAGAAGATATTCGACTTTTTCCACGTATGGAAAAAGTGAAGTTTAGATTAAAAAAAAATTATAACTCAAAAACTGTTCAAGATAGACCTAGAGTTTTTGTCACAATTTTGGAATTGCATGTTACTTGGTTGACCGGCATTTTTGTCAACAAAAATTGTTTAATAATATAAGTCCCATTTAAAATGTACTTTTACACGATTTAATTTATGTACAAACACACTTATTTATAAATAACGGGCTCCTTATTAGACTACGTAAATTATTGTGCTAGAAGTACGCTGTGTGAGCTAAAAAAAGGTATACGATTGGGGAGTATTATAGTCTGTTGTGATGATTACTGAGTTTTTGGTTCTATAATAATGGTCTGGTAAAACGCTTGTTAGATCTGGAAACGCTAGTAACGTTTATACTCACACATAATTTCACTCCTTTTATAACTTCGAATATAGGATAGACAATAAGAGGAGCGATCAGCTTACCGACTTTATATATGTAGAATATAATATATCTATGATTAACGATCAAACATTTGGAAGAGCTAAGCATGAAACATCTGATTAGACAAGATTAAATACGAGGAAAACAAAATATCACAATATAATAATAATAACTACAACTGAAAGGTATCGATCACCGCAAGATCAAAGAACGGTTAAAGGGTGAATTTAAAGCACGTATAGAAGCTGTATTTAGAACCTACCTAGACGGTAACACAAAAATAACTGCTGTTAACCCATTTGCCATACCGGCCCTTACTTATTCGTTTGGAGTTGTCAAATAGTCCGAGACAGAACTGGAAGAACTGGAGAGGACAATACGCACCACACTAGCCAAATACAAAATGAGACATCCAAAATCTGCAATAGAAAGAGTAGCCTTGCCAATGAAAGAGGGGGGATTAGGAATAATCACTTTAAAACCTCCACTGCTCTCAGATAGAAAGCCTACGTAAATACTTCCTAAATAAAGCCAACTAGAGCAACTTGTACGATGTAATATGTAACTGTGATGAGAGAATTACACCACTCAACTTGAGCACAAGAAATCCAAATATCCCTAGCAGAGTGACAGCCAGATTGACTGCCTGGAAAGAAAACAATTCCGTGGATCTCATTTTAACTACCTACACTAATAACTTATAGGCAGAGAAGCCTTAAATGAGTGGCTCAAGAGAAGCGGACTGTACGGCAAAACAGTTGGATTTATAATGGCCATCCAAGACAGGGTAATAGCAAGAAGAAATTACCGCAAATACATCCTAAAAGAGAACACCAACGATTTATGCCGGAGATGTAAGCAAAACAAGAGACTATAGAGCATATTTCGGCGGGATGCAAAATGCTGGCAAACTATGACTACACACAAAGGTATGATAACGTGGGTCGCATATTACATCAAGCTCTCGCGCAGAAACACCGGTCGATCAATGAATCTGTACCATATTACAAATACAACCCTCAACAAGTTATGAACGACAATAACGACAGACTGTACTGGGATCGCTAGATCAGAACCGACATGAAGATATAAGCCAATCGACCTGACTTGGTATTATTCAACAAGAGAGAAGGACTACTCGCTCTGATAGACATAACAGTTCCACTCCCCAGCAATACCCAAAAACAAATGCTACCAAAATTAACAAATATATCAAATTAGCAGGAGAACTACGACAGATGTGGAAAGTCAATAGAGTGGATATACGACCAATAGTGATATCCGCTACAGAAATAATACCCAAGTCAACAATCAAAAATTTGGAAGAGCTAGACATGAAACATCTGATTAGACAAATGCAAAAGTCGGTTATCCTGGACACATGCCACATTGTTTGCCGATTCCTTTCCATCAATGAATAAATCGCAGAAGGGCTTGACAAAGTTCCGCCTAATGCGATTATAAACCCCCGTAAATACGAGGAAAACAAAATAATAATAATAATAATAATTAGTTGGATTAATTCTCCGGATAATTCTTTAAGTTTATAGATATCCCAATGTGCTCTTACTAGTGCTCTTATAAATATTAAATGTCGTTAAATAATTATTTACATGACTAGCACGAAAGTGAATGATATCGTGCGAGGGAAAGTTTCGGTACCCGAGTGCCGAAATTCACGACTACAGATAAACAATTTTCGTGCGAGTCGTGTACACTATTTTTCCTACGATCATAACTTTAATAAAACGAAAGAACTAATTAAATGTAAAAATTACATTGTTGATAATTGTAGATTATTTTACTAGCTATATAATTGTTGAGTTTCAAAAGTTTGTTGGCGAGGCGTCTAATAATAATAATAGTAATAATAATAATAATAATAATAATGTTTATTGGCCGCCAAATACAACTATCTAATATATGTAATATAAACTATAGAATCTATAAAACAAAATAATTTTAATGTACTGTTTGCGCAGTAGCACAAATAAAACAACAGTAATTATAGATTATTACGGCTAAAGGGCGCAAATCAGAAAACCTCCAAAAATGTTTCTGCTCTTCCTTCCTATTCAGATTCAATGAGATATTTACAGGGTGCGGCATTAGTGCGTCGAAGTACGATATATCGGTTATTAAAGAAGATATCAAAAAAAGTTGTTTACAAAAATTATAGGCCGCTTACTTCACATTTTAAATATATTTTTGTATTTACAGGGTGTTACATATTACCAGGATAAACCAAACATACTTTTTTTTAAATGGAACATATATTATTTCAAATTTAGATTAAGCTCATATCCGTCGTACTTTCAATATAGGGTATTATTACGTTATACAGGATATTTCAAAAGTTATAGTCAATTGTATACAAAAATCATGCTCATTTCAACCTCTTGTATATCCTAGACAAAACAACGTAATTATAATTTTTTTTAAGCATAACTTTTTGACATTGATATAGTTGTACGAGAAAGTATGGAATATAGAGCGAACATGATGTTGTCAATTTTTTTCAAATGAATTACCCTGTATTTTATTCTAAAAAGTGAAAATACAGTTTAAGTTCTTTTATTTTAATTAGTACTCCCTATAGCTAAAGTTGTTAATTTCTGAGATATTTGCAATTTAGTAACAGAAAAAGATTTATTTTTAAAATTTCTATAATATCAAGTTAGCAGTGAACAAATGACAGTATATTATTCAGTAATTATTAGTTAGCCTGTCATTTCACAAACTTGTTTGAAATCGTGTAGTATTTATTAAATTGTAACTACTGAAATATTGTTCGAAATGAACTATCTTGCTGAGGAATTAACAGACATGATATGGGTACTGGGAGAATGTATGAAAAATTGTTTATTAGCACAAAGAATTTACAAAGAGAAATATCCCGCACAAAGACAACCCGAGAAAATAACGTTGGAAAGGTTATTAGATCGTTTTAATCTTACGTTGAATTAAACGTGATGCTTAAAGTTACCCATAATCTACATGTGAGTACACGTGAAATCACGCGTTATTATGATATTATTGACAGGTCTGTACAAAGAATACTGCGTAAAAATAAAATGCATCCATACCATATCCAGTTGCATGAAGAGTTACTTGAAGATGACTACCCTAGAAAGATTGCATTTTGCGAATGAGGTCAACAACAAATTCATAATCAGGCGGATTTTTTTGATTTTGTCCTCTTTGGAGACGAAGCTACATTTCATAAATATGGAATATACACAATTTCCATTACTATTCGACAAGTAATCCCCATCTTACAGAAACACATGGTCAAACTAGGTGGTCTTTGAATGTTTAGGGTGGTATAGTTGGAGATCACTAATTGGACCACATTTTTTTGATGGAATAGTGGATGGTCGGATTTATTTGGACTTTTTAGAAAATCATTTACCATTACTGTTAGAAAACGTGCTCCTTAACATTCGTCAAAGAATGTGGTTATTACACGATGGAGCTCCGGTACACCACACTAGATTAGTTTGTAATCATCTAAATACTGCAATATTGCATTGATGTTTTTAGATGACCTTTTGAACATTTATTAAAAAATGACTTTTCTTTATAAGAATTTTGTTTTATTATTTTTGTTTTTATAATAATAAGTCACACTTTTATTTGTTCATGGCTAACTTGTTATAATAGAAATTTAAAAAAAAATCTTTGTTATTGAATTAAAATATCTCAGAAATTAACAATTTTAGCTATAGAAAGTACTAATTAAAAATAAAAGAACATAAAGTATATTTTTACTTTTTAGAATAAAATACAGGGTGATTCATTTGAAAAAATTGACAAAATCATGTGCTCCCGTTATGGCTCGCTCTATATTCCATTGGTGCAATAATAAAGAAAGCACTTTCTCGTAGTAACACTGTATCAATGTCAAAAAATTATGCTTAAAAAAGAATTATAATTAGGTTGTTTTGTCTAGGATATATAGGAGGTTGAAATAAGCATGAGTTTCGTATACAATTGACTATAACTTTTAAAATATACTGTATAACTTAATAAAACCCTATATTGACAGCACGGCGGATATAATCTTAATCTAAATTTGAAATAATATATAAGGTGTCCCATTTCAAAAAAAGTATGTTTGGTTCACCCTGGTAATATGTAACACCCTGTAAATACAAAAATAATTTTTAAATGTGAAGTTTGAAGCTGCCTATAATTTTTGTTCTTAACTTTTTTTGATATCTCCTTTAATAACTGTTATATTGGACTTTGACGCACTAATGCCGCACCCTGTATATAGTAACCAAAACAAACAAAAACAAAAAATGAATAACAAACAAAGAAAAAAAATATGTTAGGTACAAAATAGACAGATAACAATTATTGATTGTTTTATTTTACCTAAAGTTCTTTTTTCAATTTTTTTTTAAAGATTATAGATGTGGCAAATGTTGCCTTGTCTTCACAAAGCCTACTATTGATAATCTTGGTGATTGGAAATATAAAAGATCTTTCAAATATTGCTGTTTTATGCATTGGAGGGGTAAAGTAGATTCCTGTATCTAAGATTAAGATCAAACAGTGCAGAAGACGCCTATTTTTCATATTCAGCCAATTAGCATCAGCCAACTTATTAGATATATGCTCTCTTCTTCTGATACCATAAACGAATCTAAGGCATGCGTTTTGAACTCGTTGAATTCTGTTAACATTAGTTCTAACAAGGCAGTGATTGTACACCTGATTGCAAAAGTTAAAGTGTGAGAGCACTAATGAATCGCACAATTTAATTTCTAAACTTCAGGCAAGAAGATATCTGTTAAAAAAGAAAGTTTTGAGATTTGCATAAGCTTTTTGAATTAGTTTGGCGATATGAAATTTAAAACGTAGATTTGTGGCAATATTAAGTCCTAAATTTCTTGCCATCTCAACACAATTTATTCGGGCTCCGTCAATTTGAACTTCTAGTTCAGAAGCAACTTCTTTTTGTAATTTACGTCTGCCAAACACTAATACGCTAAATTTTTTAGCATTTATTTTTAAACGGTGATCTTTTGATAATAATATTAAATTTAGGAGATCTACGTTAATTTGATCAGAAGCTGCTTGTGTATCAACAGGTTCATACGAACAATAAAGTTGTGTATCATTAGCGTATAAGTGGAATTTACAATTTTTGATAAAAAAACAAAAAGTGGGCGTATAAATTGCATAAAGTATGAGACCCAGAATATATCCTTGAAGCACTCCACTAGTTACACTACTGCTATTTGAAACTGTCTGATTGAGTTTTACTCTTTGAGTTCTGCTATTTTTGAAAAATATCATCAACCCCAATGTTATGCAATATGGCTATTAAAAGTTATGATCTATCTTTAAAATAATCTAATAAAATCAAACAACTATATTATTATCATCTAATGATCTAAAAATGTCGTCAGAAATATTAAGTAGAGCTGTAATGCAGCTCTAAACCCAGGTTGTAGTGATGTAGTGTGTTGTTCAAATTTAAGTGATTTATTAGTTGAAAGTTTACTGTTTGTTTTAAAATTTTGGACAATGTTGGAAGAATACTTATCGGTCGTAGGTCTGTTAAATGTTCTGGGGCAGATTTTTTAGGTATGGGAGTTATCAGTGTTTCTTTCCAAACTTTTGAAAAAACTCCGTTGGTTAAACAAAAATTAACAATATGAGTAATATGTGGTAATATAATCGGACAGCAAATGTCTATTAAATAGATACCAATTCCATCAATTCCAACCGCTTTACTTTTAATTGTATTTATAATCTTAAAAACATCAACTTTCGCGACTACTTTAAAACTCAGTGTACTAGTAACATTAATTTTAACATTCGAGGCATAGTAATCTTTAAGCTTTTCAAAATTATTGATTTTAATAGATTGTGAAGAAGAAGTAAAATAATTATTATTCTTAGCACTCTCCAAGTTGCATTTGGATTAGAATTGCAAAGTTTAAATTGTAAATAATTCCTTTTTTTCTCTTTTTAATTACTGCAGTGGTTAGGTTACGATGTGTCTTGTAATAATTCCAATTAGATAACAGTTTAGTAGTTTTTGCTTTTTGTACGCATTATCCCATAAAGATCTCATTAGTTTAATTAGACTTGTTAACCATGGAGCAGGGCTTTTGTTATCGTTAAGGATATTAGAGGAGCATGTTTATCAACAAGGGATATTAAATTTGAATTCGATCTTCTTACCTATTTGTAGGATATCATAAATTACTTCCAAAGGAATATTAGCAAGATCGGTTAAAAATTGATTAATGTTAATATTTTTATAATTTCTAAATGTTACTGATTCATTCTATTGTTAGATGCATTGACATAGACTGGACTAATCCAGTCGAAACGTTGGCTAAAAACATTTTTATGGTTTTACCTGAAAACCCCCTTTTATACAAATCCATAAAGCTGCACCAATTTTGAAACTAAAGGGCTAGGAATTATGTACTTTTTATGTGCTAATTTTGTACCGACCTTATAAATTTTGTACTCCAAAATTAGGCATATTTTTTTGAGGTTTAAGTGTGGGGGGGGGTGTGGCTTGCATCAAAGCTACACCCCCCATACCAGAAATAATTGAAAGAGTGGTCCAATAGCAAAAATAAAAGTACAAAAATTATGTACTTTTTATGTGCTAGGAGATGAGACAAGTCTTGGTATAGTGATATACATACAATATGATACAACGACACCAAGTGATGAATATATAGTGATGAGGAGAAATGTGTCAGCAATAATGCTGAAGGTACTTAAATAGGTAGGGGAGAAAAGAGTATCAAAGGGGAAGGAAAAAGAAAAACAATTTCTGAAATGTATTTTTTATTACAAATTTCAAACTGTTATCATATTCTACTATTAAAAAGCTATCTCCTGGCACTTTAAGTGAATTTTATACCGCAAAAACTATTCCAGTAATAAGCACCGAAAGAGGGAAAATCGCGATTTGCTATACTTCATTGTCGGTAATAGGTGATGTAAAAATTATGTACCCCTGATTTCAAGGTGTCATCATATTGTACTATCGATAAGCTTTCATTTGGCACTATGTCTGAATTTTGTACCAAAAAAAACTCTTGCATTAATATGCTCCTAGAGAAATACTTCATTGTCGGTAATAAGGGATGTAAAAATCATGTACCACTGATTTCAAAGTGTCATCATATTCTACTATCAATACGCTATGTTTTGGCACTATGTCTGAATTTTGTACCCAAAAAACTCTTGCAGTAATATTGGAGTACAAAATTTTTAAAGTCGGTACAAAATTAGCATATAAAAAGTACACTCATGAAATTTAAAACTTGGACACCACAATTTCTGTAAACAAAAGTTTGCACATTGTGAAGCGGGCTTAAGGGTATCATTTACAATTCTAACAGCAGGTAGTCTCATCAGGGGTTATCTTATAGAAGGGCTGTAGAATGAATCATTACACTAAGCACGTTTTAAAAAATAGGTAATTTACGTTGCTTACTTAATTTTTTCTTTAAAGAATATATTTGAAGGTATCGCTAATTAAACACCATAGCTCGATTAATTATCGAATCAAAATTTTGTTTAGGAAATGTTTACAAAATAAAATTAGAAATAATTTTGATTTAAAAACGTCTACAAGCAATAACTTTTAAATTAAATCAAAAAACTAAACATGGTTATTTGGGTTGACTGATTATTACTTATTTTTAAATAAATCTAACCTACTAATTATTGTAAGTTATTAAAAAAATCATTAAACTCTCTATTCATAATATTTAGTCCTTACAAAATGTATATTTTATGACGTTTCATTTTTTCTGTAGTTAATATAAAAAGTGAAAATAAAAACTAAGGCAATTCTTATTGTCAACGTATATATTTAGTTTTTTGACAAGAATTTATTACATAATTATAATTAAGATACCAAGTTATAGTTTAAAATTAAATGAAAACTTTTTTTAAATAAAGGTATTACTATATAAATAAATATAAGAAATCAATAATGGGTGTGACCTCCATTATTATTGATACATTCTTGGAGGCGTCTGCTCATTGACGCTATCAAGGTATCAATATAATTAATATTAATCGTTTCCCATGCGGTATCAATGGCTGCAATTAGTGCATTACGGTTTACTGGTATAAAATTTGGCCCTTGTTGTCTTCGGATAACAGCAAGTATTCGAGCCCAAACATTTTCGATAATGTTAAAATCTGGGCTTTTTGCTGGCCAGGGTAACAGCTCCAAGTTATTTCCTTGTATCCAGTTGCGCACAACCTGCGAAGTATAGGGTCATCATATCCCGATAGTTAATTATCGAATGTTCCAAGAAAATATGTGTAAATAGTAAATGGAATCTACTAACGTAACGTTAAGTCGTTAATTATAGTTACATAACTCTCCTTTCATAAGATATAGTTCATATTAATATGCTTATTGTAAAGCTTCGTACACACCTGAACAACAAACCGAGGAACAAACAGAACAACGAACCGAACGGCAATCGGAACATTAATTTGGACGGTGCTACGTACGAATTTTAGAACAGATTCGCAAGTCCTGATTGTTCCACGAACGGTTTGCGGCGTTCCCGCAACTTGTCGGTTTTTTCTCCGACATCAAAGAAAATGCGCGCGAATGCGTTTGCAGGTTTGGACGAATCTAAACAAAACGGCGAACAAACTTATGCGGGAGAATTAAATTATTTATTTTTGTCCTCCCTTTTGTGGGTTTGTTGTGTTTTAGGTAATATTATGGAGTTGACAGAAGAAAAATGTTTTAAATTAATCAGTGTTTAAGAATGCAAGAAAAAAATGATGTCCCTATTAGCATCATTTGGGCGGGAAATTTCCAAAATAAAAAAACGAAGTAAATTATAATTTTTACTCTTCTTTGTGCGTAAAAATTTGGTTGGCACTATCTTCTTGTTTTCCGCAATTTTCTCTTCTCAATAATAAATATATATGAACTGAAAACTACTGAAAATAATTATGGGAACAGCACAAACGTTCCGTTTGTTGTTCGGATTGTGGAAATCATAAAAGATCGTTTGTCGTTCTGTTTGACTTTCGGTTCGTTGTTATGTTTGTTGCTCGGTTTGTTGTTCAGGTGTGTACGAAGCTTTACAACTTAAACAACAATTTTTGGCGAATAAAGATTAGTTTGTGATGTAATATTAGAAACACAAATTTATATCATATCAAATTTATGACAACTTAAAACCAAGAACGTGTATGTTATTGCTAAGAAATTATTAAGGAAAAAGCGCAATTGCAGTGTAAATATTTATAATTAGATATTTTCAAAGTTTATAAGTCCTCTATTGTAATCTTAATACTTAAAAGAAAATCCTGTCCATTAGCATTATAAGGAAATGGCTTTTACTTTATGAATAAGTTTCAATAACAATAGAATATCCTTGCTTGTTTAATTTACTTCCTTTGAGTCATATTGCTCTAAGGGTTGTTACATTGGTCATTAGAAGTATGTAATAAATAAACAATTACCTACTGTTTGAGAAAGGGTAGTGTGAACCAATAAATAAAGTAAGAAATGTAAATTCCATTTTAGTTTAAAATTTTAAGTGTTGTGAAAATGCCACCTCATCTCGGTGCTGATTTGAAAGCGCGGATTGTTTCGGAATTAGCGGCGGGCCGTAGCGTGCGTGAAATTTCACGTATGTTAGATATACCAAAAAGCACCGTAGGGCATTACCGAGTAAAATGGAATCTTGAACACACTTTGGAAAGAACCATCGGAAGTGGTAGACCTAAAGTATCTACACGTGCTCAAGATCTCAAGTTGTTTCATTACGTAACAGAACAACCATTTGCTACATACTCCAGGGCTATAGCAGATACACATTTTCCCGGATGCCGTATAACTGCACAAAAAAGATTAAAGGAGATGGGAATAAAGAAGTATAATCGTGCTGCAAAAGAAGTTCTCAGTGACGAAAATATGAGACGTCGTCTGGAATTTGCAAGGCGATATGTGAACAAACCTTTGGAATTTTGGAATCGAGTGATTTTTAGCGACGAAAAAACGTTCAATAGCCGCAACGATGGACCACTAAAAGTTTTTAGAATGGAAGGAACTCGTTACGAAAATAATCACATATGTCCTAAAAAACGAAGTGGTTATTTTTCTGTGAATGTGTGGGGTTGGGTTAGCGCGCGGGGTCCAGGAGTTTGTTGGGCTATCGATGGACGTCTTGATTCTGCTGCGTATTTAGATATTTTGGAAACTATTATGAAACCTTCAGTCGAAGTGTTTTATCCAGACGAAGATTATATTTTCCAACAAGTAAGTATTCTTATTTCACTATACTTTCTCCAAAAAATAGTTCGGGATCTGTTGAATTAACATTTTTATAATGTATTTTTGTTGTTAAAGGACAACGCCCCTATTCATACTTCGCGGGTTGTGCGCAATTGGATACGAGAAAATAACCCTGGCCAGCAAAAAACCCAGATTTTAACATTATCGAAAATGTTTGGGCTCGAATACTTGCTGTTATCCGAAGACAACAAGGGCCAAATTTTATACCAGTAAACCGTAATGCACTAATTGCAGCCATTGATACCGCATGGGAAACGATTAATATTAATTATATTGATACCTTGATAGCGTCAATGAGCAGACGCCTCCAAGAATGTATCAATAATAATGGAGGTCACACCCATTATTGATTTCTTATATTTATTTATATAGTAATACCTTTATTTAAAAAAAAGTTTTCATTTAATTTTAAACTATAACTTGGTATCTTAATTATAATTATGTAATAAATTCTTGTCAAAAACTAAATATATACGTTGACAATAAGAATTGCCTTAGTTTTTATTTTCACTTTTTATATTAACTACAGAAAAAATGAAACGTCATAAAATATACATTTTGTAAGGACTAAATATTATGAATAGAGAGTTTAATGATTTTTTTTAATAACTTACAATAATTAGTAGGTTAGATTTATTTAAAAATAAGTAATAATCAGTCAACCCAAATAACCATGTTTAGTTTTTGATTTAATTTAAAAGTTATTGCTTGTAGACGTTTTTTAAATCAAAATTATTTCTAATTTTATTTTGTAAACATTTCCTAAACAAAATTTTGATTCGATAATTAATCGAGCTATGGTGTTTAATTAGCGATACCTTCAAATATATTCTTTAAAGAAAAAATTAAGTAAGCAACGTAAATTACCTATTTTCTAAAACGTGCTTAGTGTAATGATTCATTCTACAGTCCTTCTATAAGATAACCCCTGCTGAGACTACCTGCTGTTAGAATTGTAAATGATACCCTTAAGCCCGCTTCACAATGTGCAAACTTTTGTTTACAGAAATTGTGGTGTCCAAGTTTTAAATTTCATAAGTGTACATAATTCCTAGCTCTTTAGTTTCAAAATTTGTGATATGGAAGGTACAGCTTTACCGACCTCTTTTATACTCCTATAGAAGGCTCAAGTTATTTGAGAAAATATCTAAAGAAAAAATATACCAACATCCTTAACATAGAAGTTGTCTTGGTTACTATCGTAACTAATAGGCTTATGGTTTTCCATTGTTAACTCTATGAAGGGATTACATTTAGCATTGACATTGACAGCTAACGCTGATTCTTTAAACTAACCTTTCGTATCATTTCATATATTACCATTTTATAATTCTTTTTCAGCACTGATTGATACAGAAAAGAAAAACAATATAAAAAACTTTTTAGCAATTATTCCTCTTTCTACTTCTTATACTTTAAAAATTAATAAATAGATATAATAATACTAATTAACATTACTCTTCTATAACCCTGTGACACAATTTTCGTTTTTATACACAAACTCCCACAAGTTTTATCTAATAGTTTCCAACATTAAATGCCTCATAAAGAGATAAGTCATAATTAAATTGGTTCGTTTGTTATTTTTTTATAGTTAGACAAGAAATTTGTTTAATCTATGATGTTCGTCAAAATAATAAACTTACTTTATTTTCAAACTTAATGCCATTTTGATTATATTAGCTTTACCCGTTACAGGGACTATAAATAAAGTTAATATTAGCTATGTGCATTGACCCAATGCTTTTTCTAATTTTTTTTACGTGTATCAGCTATTTATAATGACTACTTCAATCTATTTTAAATTTTTGTGTAACTTTCTTACGTGTTAAATAATTAACGCAATAACAGTATATAGTGTTGAAGAAGAATACTGCTAGTATACATTTATTGAAGCAACAATAACATCATACTACTAATTTAGTCTGCTTTATAATACAAGGAATACTAAACGTCTTAAACTATTAAACAGATAAAGAAAATAACAATTTAATAATAAAGAATGTAAAATAATATGTAATAACAATAAAATTCTAAACCTATTTCTTATAAAAGCGATTTCTAAAAATTTTGACAGATAACTTAATTGGTTCTAATGAAATTTGTTTAATAAATTAAGATGAAAGACCGAAATGTTTTGAGAAATTATCCAAAATTTTTGGAACAGCGCCCCTAGCTTCTGTGAATAAACCTAACTGAATTATTGATAGCATTTTTAAAAAATTCAGTTAGTACCATACTACTTCCATGCACAATTTTGTTTCTACAGGTAATAATAACCATAATAAGGGGTGTGTAATTTATACCCTGTACAAGTAATTTCTTCATTAATTTTGAATGCCGTGTTCTTTGACAGCTCAGTAAGAATAAGATGGCAGAAGATGTTGATTATTAGGTGGTTGCCATGATGGTAAGATCCAAAACGTGAGCCAAGGATTTTTGTCGGTGCAATATCTGCACTGAGTGCCGTCTTGTAATCTGCTACACTTGCTGTCATTTTAATTGTGTCTTCCCATTCTACGGCTGTTAATCATTGTTGAGTTGAAACCCATAAATTTGCTGGAGTGTAATCTTCATATAAATCTACCTCTACACCTTTCTATTTTAACTTCTGCTAATTTGGATACTTTCTTTGTACTCAAATTGAAACTTCACGTATTTTTATATAACATTGGTGAGAGGTGGGAGAGGTGGGAGAGGCAAAGTTTCAATTTGTGTATAATTTTAGATTTATCAGAACATTTTGTTATTTTTCAGGAAAAGCAGATGATATTATAGTCTTTTTTAAATGAAGATGACTAATGTCTAAGGACACGATGGTAATCTTTTCTTTTTTCTTTTAATAATCTATTCAAAATTGTAGTGTTCATATGCGTTCCTGGGGCATTAATAAATTCCTATGATTCTCATTAAAGTTTACTCTTGTACCAAAAACCTTCTTTATTACTCTTCGTATAACGGACATATCTTGTTTTTTTAAAGGCAGACGGAACCCATATTTGATATAATTGTCGCGATTAGTGAGATGACTAGATAATATTTTTATTCTTTAAAGTTTTTACAACAATTTTGTCTATTGCACTTGCTGTGTCGACTTTAATTTAATTTAAGGATAGTTTGATATTTTCTGGTTTAAAATGAGGGTTATATTCATTATCAATCTTCAATATATCTTCAGTTGTTAATTTTAATTCGTAATGTTCACTAATGGGTTTATTTTCTATTGAGTAGCGGTCGTTAAAATATTCAAATATTTGGACAGGAGTTATACAGGGTGTTTCATTAATCAGTACAGAAACTGAAACTGGAGATTCCTTGCAAAATTTAAAGGGGTTTAACATAAAAAAAATTCCTTAAAGCCTCCCCTGAAGAGTTAGACAATCTCTAGCAATGCTAGGTAGCGTTAACGGAAATTTGTTCAAAAGAATAAGAGCCTGTATTCAAGAAAATGGTGCCCATTTTGAACACTCTCTGAAATAATATTGTTAATTTAAATTAAAAATGATAGTTAATAATAATATTGTTATTTATGTCAAACTTGCATACGCAACTTATTAATTAAAAATTCTGCAAGTTCGCTTAATTTATTTTTTGGTGAAAAAGTATTGAGTTTACGTGAAATTTTTAAGAGACAAAAAGTTTTTAATTGAATTGGCCCTCCAAAATCTGAATTTTAAAATTGAAAAAAAAATTAGTTAAAAAGTTCTGGTAAAAACTCTAAGGGGTAGTAAGACTCACCCCCTTGCAGAGAACAAGGGTGAATAAAATTATGAAATTATGGAGGCTTCTTGGTAGTAGTATTTGAATGTTTAGATTTCTTTTTTTATTTCAAGTAATTTCAGAAAAAAATCGAATAATGTGAATTTTTACTCATCTTTAAGGGGCTGTAACTCTTCAGGGAAGGCTTTAAGGAAATTTTTTTTTATGTTAAACCCCCCTTTAAATTTTGCAAGGAATCTCCAGTTTCATTTTCTGTACTGATTAATGAAACACCCTGTATAAAGGTTTCTTGCTTTCTCCTGTCGCAATTCGTATAATTTTTCAGGATTTCTGGCATGTTTGCATGGTGTGTAAAATCTTCTTTATTTTTTTTCAATTCATAAAATTTATAAGCCAGGATGTTTTGGGCCAGATAATTAAACGTGCTTTCAGTGAAAAAATTTACAAAACTATATATAGATTCATCAAATGTTTTGAAATTGGTAAAACAGATTCTCATAATTTTATTTTTATTATTAAACTCTGTTCAGATGTAAAATATTTTCCACAAAAGCTACAAGCAAACAATTTTTTTGTGGTGGTAATTATGAAACATCAAAATAATTTGCGTTGTCAGTATGATTAATAAGAAATATTTATGCAGAGATTTGGAAGTTTCTGTTTCACAAGCATCTTGAGAAGAATCAACATAATTTTTTGTAGCTAAAATACCTACTTTTTAAGGATATCCTTTAAGAATATATCTATGATCACATTGATCACTTTAACTTTCATCATTCAATTTTGTTGAATCACATTGTAATCGATGTTCACTAGACCTAGACTGATGAATTTTAGCTTTATATGTATTGGCCCCTTTAATGAATTAAAAAAGTTGACCACAAATTCAGAGTCAGTTTGTGAATGTTTTTGCAAAAAAAAACATTTTTGAAAGAGTTGTCATTATTTAACCTATTAATTTTTTTAAGTTACTTAACATATTCTTACAATATTAACCAATCAAATTGTCAAATTTTTAAAAAATGTTAAGGTTCTGGTTAAGTGAAAAAAAATCGATAAGAATGCACCTTGCGTGACAGAATAGCTTTTCTGTCAACCTATAAATTAATGTCACACATTTAAAATTTATCCAAAATTACAAATTTTATCTAAAATATGCATAACGTTATTGATTGTGGTAAATTGTAATAGTCTTTAATCATATATTAATCATCACGAGGTTGATTTTGTACTCGAGTATTTTTTTTATTGGGGACTCAAACTATCTTTCGGGTATCCACACTTTATTCCCCGCAGACTTTCCTCTCCGCGTACTTTTTTTCTTGAAATACTTTTTTCCTGTGTACTTTCCTTCACCTGTACTTTCCACCCTGCTCATAAAAATTTTGAAAACAAATAAATGCACAAAAATTTGTTACAACGCGTCATCTGTATTAAGAGGAATTATTTGTTTTGTATTAATCAATTTAAGTGGTGTTCATGCGATCGGAGGTAAACGATGTTGGTTGGTACCTTACAGTTATTACGATTTATTCTTTAAAAAAAATTACACTCATAATAACAATTTCAAAAACAAACTTTGTTTTCCCGTAAACGTGTTTTAATCAATTTAAGTTGTTTTCATGCGATCGGAAGTAAACGGTGTTGGTTAGTAGGTTACAATTATTACAGTTTCTTTCTTTAAAAAAATTACATTCATAATAATTTAAAAAAAAAAACATATTGTTTCATGTAAATTTGTTTTAATCAATTTAAGTTGATTTCATGTGCTCGGGGGTAAACTATTTTGGTTTGTAGGTTACAGTTATTACAATTTATTTTTTAAAAAAATTACACTAATAATAATATTCCGTAAAAGTGTTTTTATCAATTTAAGTTGCTGATCGGGGGTAAACGGTGTTGGTTGGTATGTTACAGTTATTACAATTTCACATTTGATGTGAGATTATAAGATAAGTATTCATTATACGAATAGAAAGCTTTCCTTAATAGCATTGCTTTTACAGTTTTTTTTAATTCGGTTATGGGGTTAGTGTGGAAAGTACGCAAAGAGGAAAGTATTTAGGAAAGGAAAGTATGCAGGAAAGAAATGACATGGGCAGCAAAGTATTTTGGGAGAAAGTACGCGGGGGGAAAGTACGCGAGGCCTAAAGTACACGGGGTGGAAAGTACGCAGAAAGAAAAGTAAGCGAGGAGGAAAGTGTTTCGGTAAGGAAAGTAGTCGGAGAGAAAAGTACGCGAGGAGGAAAGTACTCGGGGAGGAAAGTACACGGGGAATAAAGTAAGTATACAATTTTTCTATTAGAAAATTATCATTTTATGGAAAAAGGTTTTCGTCAAAAAAATACCCGGTATAGAATCAACCTTTTGTGTATTAATAACCGACTAATAAAGCACGAGCGGTAAATTAAATTTAAGAAATATTATTGAAAAAAATTGTGCGTATTGTTTATTGTGTTTATTAAACAAATTTGAATTTTTCTGCACATTGAATACTTTTTTCTCTTAAAGAAGAAGTGGAATGATAAACAGTTAATTGTATTTCTTTCATTTTCAGTTAAACTATTATGTTATTGGGGGAAATTATTCAAAAGTTACATTACAATTTCTATTTGTTTTATTTAAACGCAATCAATTTTTATTGTTGAGAAATAGCTTTAACGGTAATAGATTTGTTATAGTAAATAGTCATTAAATAATTAATTATATGGTAAGCTAGCCACTTTTATTATTAAATGACTAAGGAAAAATTGATTTATCAATCAGATATTGCATTTACAAAAGACATAAAAAAGCTATATGTACGAATTATCTAATTCGGTCTGTTTGTAAGACAACAAAGGTACACGTGTGTTCACAATTACCTGTACGAAATTTATGTAAATTAAATTTTTGGTGCCACAGTATTTTTTATAGTACACTTTCAATGTGAAAACTTAAAGGTTGTCGTAAAATGATTTTCAAAGTTTTCCATAACAAGCACTTATATAAAGAAACAAGATTACTTTTTAATGCTTTGAGTGCCGTTCCCCAATATTACCGTTTAATAGATATAAACCGAAAAAAAAATACATCAAATTTTGGTGTTTTAAAAATATGTAGGCAATAACGTGCACAAATATGAGTTTCCTTTAATTTCCAAAGGAGGGCTTAATTTTAATTTTGTTCGTTTATATCTTTATATTAAAATTCAACTGGTATAGAAGAAATTTATTCAAGCACAAATCTAACCCGAGTCGCGTAGCAGTAGCAACGAGTTTTTATAGTTTATTTCATTAAAAAGTAAAAATATAAATATTAGAAATTTTGCGGTGGTTTGCTGATATTTTCAGTGTAGTCTATTATGACACGCCGCGCCGTTTTAGTATTTAATGTCATAATTGAAATTAGTTAAATTTTAAACGACAAAATTTTAAATAGTAGGGCGGTCTGAAAAGCTTCCGACCTCAATGTGAAGATGGCAGCACTCAATAAAAGTCAGGAAATGTAGTAGTGCATCTTTTGACAGCAACACATTAAAGTTTCAGCCATTTTAGACGCGCAGTTTTTATTTGACAGTCGTTTGAGTGAGTCGAGAAAATCGAGTATCGAACTGTCACAAAATAATTGTTTTTGAAAGGGAATACGCCTACGCAAATTAAAGATGGGTTAGACTTTGTGTACGAGGACTCTTCACCGTCATTTACCACTGTGAGATTTTGGGCAGCTGAATGTAAACGTGGCCGTAAGAGCTTGGGAGATGATGAACGGTCCAAAAACTGTAACTACTGACGATAACATTGCTAAAGTTTACCAAATGGTGTTAGACGATCGCCGAATTAAAGTGAGAGAGATAGCAAAGTCATTTAAAATGTCCAAAAAACGTGTTTGTCACATATTAAATTATGATCTAGGCATGAGAACGCTGTCCGCGCGTTGGGTGCCGCGTTTGCTAATGTTAGACCAAAAACGTGTTTGAATGAATATTTCCAATGCTCTGTTGGCGCAGTTTAGGCGCAATAAATCCGAGTTTTGGCGCCGATTAATTACTGTAGATAAAACAAGGATACACAACTATACGCCTGAAACAAAAATACAGTCAAAACAGTGGACCGCAAAGGGGAAACCGACTCCAAAAAAAGCAAAATTTGTTTTTTTGGCTGGGAAAGTGATGGCGACTGTTTTTTGGGCAAGTCATAGAGTTATCCTAATCGATTATCTTCAAAAAGAGAAAACCATTACAGGAGCATTATTACTTGACAAGCTGAAGGCAGAAATTGCGGATAAACGGCCACATTTGCAGAAAAAGAAAATCCTGTTTCACCAAGACACCTCAACAGTTGCTATAGCGAAAATCCATGAATTACGGTTTGAACTGTTTGACCATCTACCTTATTCGCCAGATCTAGCCCCAAGCGACTTATTTCTGTTCCCTCAACTAAAAACTGCGCTCGGAGGACAACGATTTTTGTCAGGCAATCACCTTCGGGAACAATTATTTTGCAGAGAAAACGCCGAGTACTATTTGGACGGATTAAAGAGATGGAAGCATCGCTGGGAGAAGTGTATAGAGTCATAAAGAGACTATGTAGAAAAATAAAAATAAATTTTAAGATATAAATTCTTGTAGCTCTTAAGTCGGAAACTTTTCAGACCACCCTCGTACACCTAAAACCAAAACCCCCTAAATTCTAGTGATAAGTTTAATGGCGTTATTTTTAGACTACAAGTTTTAAGAATACAATTACCTATTTTATTCAATAATTAAAAATACAATGTACATCATGCAAATTTGTACATTTTTTTGAAACAATTAAAATTGCGTAGGTAAATAATTGAAACTAAACAAATGTTTGTTTACTGGTTTTATTGTTAATTCCGTTTAAATGGACACAAATCAATGAAAATTATGTAGGTACATAATGGATATTATCTACATATATTACAATTCTTGGATTTCAGTTATATATTCAATTTTTGTGTTCAAATTTTAATTATTAAATAAAAATGAGTTGAAATTTATTCATATTCAAAATTTTAGTTCTTAACATAAAAAATGACGTTATTAAATTGTTCACTATAAAATCGAAGGAGTTTCTGTTTTAAGTGCACAT
Organism: Abscondita cerata; assembly: GCA_030710515.1. NCBI lineage: Eukaryota > Metazoa > Arthropoda > Insecta > Coleoptera > Lampyridae > Abscondita > Abscondita cerata. The sequence continues at coordinate 421,413 of JALBCR010000073.1, forward strand.
AACGATGAACCAAATGTCTTACATTTGTGTGTAGAAAATTAAAATTTTCTAAAATATAGTGACAAATTTAATTTCTATTAAAATTAGGTACCATTGAGAAAACAAAATTTGGGACACTGTTAAAAGTTAAATGGACATAACTACTTTAAATAAGTATTTTTCACTCTATTCTTTGTTAAATCTAAGTCATTCCCGTAGGTCAAGTTACATATTTAACCGTTGAGTCAATTTGTGTAACTAGTGCAAAAAGTGCATATTTGTTGCACAATGCATGAGTGCTTTTGCATATATTGCACACAACATTTTTCTACGATCGAAAAATTAAAAAAATATAAAATAAAAAACTACTTTTTGCACTAATGCAAAAAGTAAAACTTTTAGCACAGTAATTGTGCAAAAAGTAGTCACTCTTGGCATGATCGTAGAAAAAAATTCTTATTTAACTTTGGTATGCTCATTTAATTTTTAACAGTGTCTCAAATTTTGTTTTCTCAATGGTACATATTTGAAAGCAAATAATAGGAATTTATAAAGAATGAAAAATTTTGGATTTAAAATTTAACGTTTAAAGGAAAACTGGAAACTGTACAGGTTGAGTCACTGCCGTGGTAAAGTAACTTTATGGCTAAACGGAATATATTTCGTAAATCCTTTTGCAGGATGAGGATGTAGGTCAATAAAAGGCACATTCTATAAATATTTTCCAATATACAATTTAAAAGAGAGTAAATCTACTATTAGATGAGCTCATAAAATACAGGGTGCTTCATTTGAAATAAGCACAATATTATAATTTGAATGTGTTAACAATAAAGCCAAATATTGTGGACACCCTGTATAACTTCTTGTGTTTGTAAAGAAGGTCGATTAAGTAACCAGTTTACCATCTAACGTCAAAAGTAGAATGTGTTAAAATTAATTTGCTTTTGAGTACTAAGTTTTTTTCAAAAATTTTGTATTTTTAAATAATCTTAAATACATTAAGAACTTGAGGGTTTAGATAAAGAGAACCTTTATAAAAGTCAATACATCCAAAATCGTTTTAAAATACAGTGTGTTTTATAAGAAAAAAATATAACTTTGTTATGCCATTATTTTATAGATCACCCTGTATATTAAAAACTATTTTTAGAATGCACCCCTTATTGACTTACATCTATCCACGCTCCAAAAGAATTTACGAAGTATATTCCGTTTAGCCATAAAGTTACTTTACCGTAGTTGTGACTCACCCTGTATGTATTAGAGTTAAAATAAAATTAAACATTTACTTACAGAAATATTTTTATTTTTGTTTTTCTGTTTTGTTTTTTTAAACGTTATATTTATAAAAGGTACTTTTAAAATTAAATTAAATTTACAGAAGCTTTCAAAGATTTGTAAACATTACATAAATAAAATTATATTACATAACTAATTTTTTAATAAATAACATTTGGGCATTTAAAATTTAAGTTTTACGTGCCATCGTACTTCTGTAGCAGATTGTTATTTATTTTTTGACATTAGAATGGTAGTTAATCAACATCAATAGACCAAGGTTTACTAGTACTGAAATGATGTCATTTCACTGGTTTAATGGAGTGGTTGAAACATTTATTTCAAAATATAAACGTTTGATATGTTTTTCATTGTTTCATTTGGTAATACCCAAATAACATGTGGACATTATGCAAAACAAGGCCAAGATAGAAGGGTTCTTCAAAAGCAACAGGTTGTCCTCCAGTGTAAGAAAGACTTTGCAAACAGATGAGTTCCCACAAGTTGAAGATGATTGGTTTATTCAAGAGAGAAATAGACATACGCCTATTTCTGGTGAAATTCTTAAGAAAAAAGCCACATTTTTTTTAAAACAAAATCTTTTAAAATCATGATTTCCGTGCAAGCGATGGATGGTTGGATAAGTTTAAAAGGCGTTTTGGAATTCGTTTGTTAACTTTCACCGGAGAAAAACTGTCTTGTGATGTAGATTTAGTCAAACCCATTATTGCTAAGTTAAAAAAAATCTGTTCAATATCTGAGTTTAGACCGGATCAGATCTACAATGCTGATTAAAGCGGTTTGTTTTGGCTTCTTTTGCCAAAAAAAATGTTTGTTCATAGAACTGAAGCCAGTGCTCCAGTTCGTAAATTTTCCAAAGACAGGGTAACTTTCATGCAATGCGCTAACGTCTGTGGCACACATAAGCTGAAAATAACTGTTATTGGAAAATCATCACGCCCTAGGGCATTTAAGAATGTAAATTTGCCTGTTTTTTTACACCTATCAAACTAAAGGTTGGATGACAAAATCAACTTTTACCAACTAGTTTACAAAAATGTTTGTCCCGTCTGTAATAAAAATTTAAAAAAAAGAAAATTTGCCACAAAAAGCTTTGTTGATTTTCGATAGCTAGCCCGGACATCCCGATGCAGACGAGTTAAAGTCTAAAGATGGTAAAATTGTCACACTGTTTTTACCACCAAACGTAACACCCTTGCTACAAACGATGAACCAAAATGTGATCCAAACCATTAAAACTAGTTATAAAAAGAGCCTTCTTTACGGTGTTTCTTTACGCTATTTAAGAAGAAAGTGCTGTTGATACTTTGAAGCAAATCAACCATAATGACGTTGTTTTCAACTTGGCGAGTGCTTGGGAAACTCTTTCAACCAAAACAATTGTGTGTTCTTGGGGAAAGTTCTGGTCCTCTTTGGACTTATAAAATCAAAGATAACCATGACAAAGAATATAGAGCCCCTGCAGACGACGAACATGACAATCTCAGACATCCCATCGCCGACCAGCTCGTCGAAGACACTGAGGACTTGATTGTAGAAGACGTCGACAAATGACTGACTAGTGATGAAGAAGAGTGTTGCCAGATCATGACAGACAATACAAAAATCGCAGATGCACAAAACAACGCTGAAAAAGAAGAACTGGAGAAGGAAATCGACGCGTATGCACCTGATGCAAAGCATACTGTAAGTTGTGACGCTGCAATAACTTTGTTCGTCACAGCTATTACATGGGCTGAAAAAAATGGAGCGTCATCTTCCAACCAAAGTTATGATAAAAAGAAAATCTACCATAGAATATATATTTTTTGACTTCCATACATTGAAAAATAATTTAAATGTTTCATATTTTCGTGGCATTCTTTTAAAATATTAAAAATCCTAACACCATTTGATTTGTGTAAAGCATGACTTTTTATTGAAAATTTAGTTTTTTTGAAAATAAGTCAAAAAAGAATAAAAATATCAAAGTGAGGTTTTTTGGAAGATGGCTTTTTTAGGTTCTTTTAAGTGGAATTAAAAATTATATACCTTTGCATTTGAACATTTCAAAAAAATCTAAAAAACTAACATAACCCAAAAATACCCTAGCTAACGGAACTACAAAAAACCAACGCACACTATTCAAAACGTGGTTTAAATTAGGTTTTTTCAAAAAAGTCCAAATTAGGTATTTGAAAGCTATATTGTTTACCATTTTTCCCCACCCTTACTATTATAGATACGAAAATATGCTTTGCATAAAAACGGGAAAGATTAGATGGATTTGATAATAGCAATCTCAGAACTGTACCTCATTACGCCTATTCTAGGAAACAATGACTATTTTCCATTTGTACTTGTAGTTACGTTTACAAAAAATTAATTTTTCAATCATTGACGCCAACATTGACTTAGTAATCAATCTCAAATTGCCTGCTTAATTTTGCGAGAAATTGTACAATTGCAAACAAACCACGAGAATCTCTCCTATCGGGACTCTTAGAAAGTAGCAAAACTCAAACGTAAGTTCACAATTGTACAAGAAGAGGCTGTTCATTAAATACCCAAAAGTGGGTGTACATCATCTATGACAGATGTCGGCAAATTTTTAATAGATGTCGCATCACTTACTCTGTTATACCTAAGAAAAAGTGAATACAGTTGCTGTTGATAGAATAGTTATTTAGGACCCGAGTTCGGTAAAATCTTCCCGGAAGAAGTTTTATAAAACATTTTTTTCGTTGTTGAATTCATTAACCTAATGGCTAAACGACAATATAAATTTTTAATAACTTTGTATAAGTTTTTCTAGTTTACTTTATGTTTTATTAATAAAAACATTGGGAAATAGTTTGTACTAATTATATATGTTATAATTTATTATATTGTTATTATTTAAATGTCTGTAAATGTCAGTCTATCTTTTTCAAATTGACGCGGGAATAATAACTTCTTTCCGAATTGATGCGGGAATAATAACTATCTGGGCGGCGAGTACAAAATAGTATTTATGAAAATGGGACCTTTCATTGTCGCCGATTTATCGCCGCCATTTCATCGCCGAGCTGTTTAGTCGACTGGACGTTTCATGTCGTCATTTTATCGCCGGACGTTCCATCGACATTGTTTAATTACATTTTGCATTATTAATTTTGTAATAACGGAGACTATTAGTAAAAAAAAAGATAAAATAAACACCTACGTTTTGCATTGTTAATTTTGTAAATTACAAATATGTATCTATGTTTTCTTTTAATAACAATAATACTTACAAATACAGGTACAACCATTGGGCGACTTTTACTTCACGTCTCATTAATAGAATGGGAAGTTAAACGACTGTTTCCAAACCCAAAATTCTAACTTTTTTCGAGAATTAGAGTTAGTACTTTATAATGAAGAAAAAAAGTTATTGTCGGATTGCCGTCCGTCCGTATGTAAATAAAATACCAAGAAAATGACCCATCCGATTTTTACGAAACTTTGCACATGGGTCTTATTTATAATACCGCAGATCTGATTAAATTTTAGGCATGATCCATCTAGCCAAAAACCAGTTAAGGTTGTATGTGAAAATGCAGTTTGACCGTAAGAGTTTGGAGTTAGTTTTTGAAATTATTTTATTAGATTTTTAATAACACAAAAGGAAGTAATTTTTGTGAACTTTTAAGAGGTATGGTCAAGGTTTATTTTTTTAATTCCCTATACATTAAACAACAGTTCAAAACATTGCTTGCAGAGGCTTAAAAATAGCAAAAAATAAAGCCTGCATTTGGGGAAAAAATCACCAGAGGTCGCTAAAGATGGTCAGAAACAATAGCAGTTCTAACGACTGCCCTAGGTATACGTTTTTTCTCTAACTCTATTACTGATGTCTTTTCTCAAACAACATAATATGTAATGGAATTGATTTTTGAGCCTGGGTTAGCGTTTTGTTGCATAGAACTTTAATCTATACAGATTTTTGATTTGTTGCAATATTTAGAAAAATATTTATTTTACACATTTTTGCTTCAAACGACACAACTTTTGTTTAAACTATTTTTTGATCCGATAAGTAATTACTGAGATATAACTTTACGGACACTAATTGTTGTAACAATATCTCCACCGATATCAATTATACAAAAAAAGTTGTAAACATTTTATTGTTTATAACATTTGTTTGAACCATTATTTTCTAAAACGCAATTTTCATTTTCGCAAAAGTGAGAATTTTCATCTAGTATTAACAGCAACGTGGGCGCGTGATACCTCGTTTTGCCCCGATGTAGGAATGGTAGTAGCGTAGCAGGTAGGGTTCGTATAATGGCTTAAAACTTAGATACATTTAGCAATTGTTGGCAATTACTAAAATGTATAATTCTATTTTACAAATTGCGTCGCACTGAAAATTTCCTTCTAAACGTGGATTTTCTCTACAACATCAGTATCAGTACGATGTGGAGTTCTGCGCAAAACGCCAGTTTAATTTGCATACAAGTTTTTTCCAATACTTAAAACACAATTGTAAACGGTCATCGATTACTGATTCAATTGGATCGTTTTTACTTTCTCTCATACTAGAGAGTAAGTATTGTAATCACAACTTGTAAAAAATGTATGTATGTATGTACTCTGACTTAGAGACCAAACGAATAGAACGATTTGAGTGAAATTTTATATTTAGAATTGTTTCTAGAGGTTCCTTAGAGGTACTTAAAATTTGCACATGTATAATACATGACAATGTTTACAAAACAGTTAACGTCGTTTTTTTTTTAAATTCAATTCAACAAAGTTATCGATACTTTGAATAGCCAGTGGATATTGAACGAAACTATCGGAATTAATCTCAAATAGTAAAAACTACTTTTTGTAGAAAATGGGAATAAACCAATGAAAACTAGGAATTATAAAATAATAATAAAGAAAAGCTTTCAAATACGAAAGATTTTACTGTTTGAGATGTATGTAAGCGAAAATGACACAGGTTAAGTTGATAATAGGATTTTCATCAATTTTGAAGCAACAATTTAAGGAACTTACAAACTATGACAACTACTAATAAAAGCCTACTTTCATGTGTATAAGTAGAAAACCTTGAAAATATTATCCATGTAATGAATAAGTGAAGGTGAAACTTTATCGATATACTCAGTATACTATTGGCGCGGAGTAATAAACCTGTCAGAATTATCGAATCTCCCGTATTGCAGTGGCGTAGGTACCTGATACGTTTGGAAAATCATATTTTTAGTAGGTAAATATATTATAATAGTAAAATCTACCTTGATATGAATTATTATGTGGTTTCTTTTATTGTTTCAATCCTTACTTTGTGGAATCTATTTTTCATAGTAAATAGTTTAATTCAGCAATATTCCACCGTTTAAAAACACAGTATTTGAATATAAAATTAAACTCTAAAATCGATAAATGACAAATGTGTCGTTTCTCAATTTGTCTATTTTAAATTTTAATTTTATATAGGTACGTATACTGAGTTTTACAAAAGTTATGAATCTATTTGTATCTTATTAAACTGTGGAATATTTCAAAAAAAATTATTTACTATTATGTGGTTTGTTTCTTATTATTACAATTAAGAATCGATATAGCTAAATAAAGTAACTTTAAAACAATTATTCTTTAGCATCAATATGTGTGTTGGATTATCTATCATCATGTAAAGTGGGGTCGTTAGCGCAGTTATTACGGCAGACGGGTTGTAATTTCTGCGAAAGATTACAGATAATTAGTTGTTTGAATGTGCATAACGCTGTTTGATGTAAACACCCTGCAAAAAGTGTCGATGATATTGTAGGATTATGTTCTGCAATGATGGGAATATCAAATCCACCATTTATAAACTAGTAAGGGAAAGAAAAAATTTTGGACAAGTGCTTCACCCACTTCCATCTCCTGGTCGGCGCCCGATGGAATTAGATGGTGCAATGAGAAATTTTGTCCGTAGAAAGGTTCACTCGTTCTACTTACGGAACGAGATTCGGACAATCGATAAGATTTTACTAGCAGTAAATGAAGATGAAAATCTACCACAAATGAGTCGTAGAACACTGTGGAAACTTCTTTGCAAGTTGAAGTTTACTTGGGAGAATATAAATAGAAGATCCGTTTTAATTGAAAACAAGAGATTATTACATGGAGGAGAAATTATCTTCGGGAAATAAGAAAATATAGGCGTGAAGGCAGGCGTATATTCTATTTGGATGAAACCTGAATCAATGCAGGACATACCGTAAAAAACATGGCATGATAATACCGTTACGAGTGCTCGACAAGGATTTATAGAAGGGCTATCGACAGGATTTCGACCGCCTTCTGGGAAAGGAACACGGTTAATTATTACTCATATTGGCAATGAAGATGGCTTTGCAGATGGTGGTTTGTTAGAATTCGAATCAAACAAAACTGGCAACTACCACGAAGACATGAATGCTAATGTGTTTGAAGAATATTTTGAGCAGATGCTAGATTTGATACCCCAAGGATCTATAATAGTTATGGACAACGCCAGCTACCACTCACGAAGATACGAAAATTTACCTACCAGCGCTTGGAGGAAAGCAGAAATTATAGATTGGTTATCTGTTAAGAATAATTATTGGATATTGTTAAAGTTCATAAGAATAAGTATATACGTCATGTTATTGACGAAATGGCAAAGAATCGGGGCATTGAAGTACTGCGTTTACCACCTTACCATTGTGAGCTGAATCCTATAGAGTTGGTTTAGCCTCAAGTAAAAGGTGACGTCGCTAGTAACAATACCACTTTTAAACTCGACGACGTGAAAAACTTCTGGAAAATGCATTAAACAAAGTAACACCTGAAAGATGGAAGAACTGTGTATCTCATGTCGTTAAGGAAGAAGACAAATGTTGGCAACTGGATAATTTAGTAGAGATAACATTGGAGCCAATTATTATATCAGTAAACACACAAGACAGCGATTCTGATTCCGAAATGGAAATTTCAGACGAGGAAGAAAGTTAAATGACCAAGCGTAATGTGCCTGAAACAGTGTTCTACCTCTAAACACCATTTATTGTAACCATGAGTGAGTATTGTCAGTTATTTTTAAATATACCTATTTTACCTACTAATGTCTTGTTATTTAAATGAACATTTTTATGCCTGTTACTTTTATCTATTCATTTTGATAAGTTTCCATGACAACCACATAATTTTATAATTGAGCCAAATTTACTTTTTGATGCCTAAAAATCGGTCCCCGCAAATTAATTGTAATTGTAATAAATGTACTGACGATATCTGCATTACTATTTTATTTTATATTTATGTCATATTATTTATATTTATATGTTATTTATTTTATTTGTATAGTAGATCACATTACTAATTTTACTTCTTACGTATTATATACCATTATTTTTGTATCTTGGTATAATACCCACATCTACGGCTATGATTCTCGTTTCGTCAGTACCTGGGCTGATGGCATCGTGTTTACACAGATTAAACTATTGTTCTCAGACCCTAGATGGGTCGATATGCTGCAAGAGCGGTACAATGATCGTATTTTGGTTAGAATTTATTAGTTTTTACTTAACCGTAGAAGTATCGCTTTCACAAGAAAATAAAGAATTATTTCAAGCAATTATGATTTATTGCTCCGCGCCAATAGTATACAGACTTTAGTCGGCGACAAAACAACGGCAATGAACCTGCGGCACTGAAGAGTCCTAGACTCAGAAGTTATGTCACAAGGGATTAAAGTGCTTTTTTAATCTTGAGGGCGAAGTTAATTTGCTTGAGCGTTTGACAACGAAATTGTGGAAAAAAAATATGGTTAGTGTTAACCGCAATGACAGAAGTATAGAAGCAGCACAAAATTGTTAGATTTACCAAAAATCGATAGTTGGCATTTATTGAAAATCTCGAAAATATTTATTGTCTAATTAAAACATCAATATTTTACGTATTGACAATATTACTACTCTAACATTCAATATTGCCATATAATATTGATCGTATGAGAGTCCCTATTACATATCAAATTTGTATGATTTTGGACGTGGTAATAAATTCAAATATTCTTTATTATAATTTAAAATTTATTTTCTGTAACTTTTTAAATTTCTAATTTATTTGAATACTCTGCACAGATTTGAATTTTTTTTCCATTTTTACAGCATAAGTTCATTATAAAAATTATTATAGTTTGTTAATAATTTTTGAGTTTATATAACGAATGTTGAATTAAAAAACCTAGCTGGATAGGTATTAAATCTTTTTTTAATATTTGATAATTTCAAAGTGGTCCGCTGATATAAAGTTTGGTTAGAATTCAAGGTATCTAAAGGTGCTTTCTTTTATGCAACTCTATTCGATCTCAACAACGTTCCCAGAACTGAGTCACCGTGAAGTGAACTGAAACGACCTGAGATTCGAGCATAAAAGATCGAAACTTTGGAAAACATTCACTTCAATCAATTTTTAGGTTATATTCAATGCAGAGTTATACGCCATCAAGCATTATTATACTGTACTTTTGGTTACACTGTACAAAAAACATAAAATATGTCAAGTTGATTTGAAATTTTAAAGTTTTATAAAAAAAAATTAGTAGTTAACATTTATTGTAAATCTTGAAAATATTTTACGTTTTGTCAATCTAAAAATATTTCAACGGTAGTTGACATTTATCGTAAATGCTGAAAATATTGTTTGTCAAATTAAACCATCAATATTTTACGTATTGATAACCCAAAAATATTTTAATATTCAATGAAATTGTCAACATTGCCAATAATGATCGTCTGTAAGTCTCCTTCTTAATCTATTGCATATCAAATTTTGTATGGTAATTAATTCAAGTATTTCTTGTTATAATTTAAAATTTATTTTCTCTAACTTTTTAAATATTTAAGTAGCTTCTACTTAATTTGAATACTACGCACAGATTTGAAATTTTTATTTTTTCATTTTTGCAACTGATTCATTATGAAACGTATTACAGTTTGTAAGTAATTTTTGAGTAAACTTCAATTACATTTGAAAATAAAACGTCAAGTTGATTTCAAATTTTAAGGTTTTATTGTAAACCTTGAAAATATTTTTGTCAAACTAAACCATCAATACTTTACGTATTGACAATCCGAGAATATTACGACTCTAACTTTCAATGAAATTGTCAATATTGCCAATATAAGTAATATTGAGTGTCTGAGCCTACCTTTTCAACTGAAATTTTGTGTGATTTTGGGTGTGGTAACAAATATTATAATTTATAATTTAAAATTCAGTTTCTTTAATTTTTTAAATTTCTAAGTAGCTACAGCTTAATTTGAATACTATGCACAAAATTGAAATTTTATTTTTTCCATTATTGTAACAGTGGTTCATTAAGAAAGTTATTACAGTTTGTTAGTAATTTTTGAGTTTATATAAAAATTTCAATTATCTACCTAAAATATGTCAAGTTGATTTGAATTTTAAAGTTTTATGCCGTACTACGTAAAAGTCTTAAGCGATAGTTTTTACTTTATTGAAGAACTAAAAAATGCTTTCAATGGTATTTTCTAAGATGTCACTTTTTATTTAAATATGAAAGGCAAACCTTCATGAATGAAGATACCTACTCAATAAATCTAACACAAAGTTAGAGTAATATCAAATTAAGTCACTTGATATCACTTAATTATTTTATCAATTTATCAGCATATAAAGAAAAAAATTGGTATTTATGCGCATATACTAGATAAAATTTTAATACCTATACCACCATTATTTATTAATCATAAAGTTTAAATTATTATTCGACATAACCAACAATCAAAAACTGAATTATTCCATTTCACTTTCAAATTTAAGACAAACATAAAAATTACTCTTTTTCACAAAAACTCAAGTGCCTTAGCACGTATCTGTCTTTCCCAAGACGATGTAAACGAAATTTGTGAGGCGCAAATATGTCGAAATGCCACAGAAGGCTTCTGATGAAAAATTGAAACTGTAATGAAATAACATATAATTTCAGAACTTTGTGATGTCATAAACACTAAATAAAAACTTTTTTTAATTGCACATGATTAGATACTATTAAGAACTCGTTAGCTACTTATACAAATATTTGAATAATTAACTTTTTGACTGATGAATACGTGTTTAATAACGATGAAACTTTGGTTTGGGTTTGCTTGTACCTGATCTGATATTCTTTTCAAATTATACGGTCGTTACTTTACAATGCAAAAACATTTGCAGTTTGTGTAGATCCACCATATTGGCAGATGGTGATGGTGATAAATCTAACCTACAAAATTTGTTAAAATTTATGTATCGAGAATAATGGCGTCATTGAGTTACAAACCCAAAGTAAATATATCTCATAGTTTATTTATTCACATTATGACATAAACAACAGTCATACTTAATAAAGCTTCTTATTAAGAAAACTACACGAATAACACCGTTCCTTTAGAAATTATACCGAGAAACCTTAAGATCTGATTAAGTAAACAAAACTGACAATTTTATCAAAATGCTGTGGTGCAGTATCAAATTATCAATAAAACAATTACATTTGGCAAAGGATCTCTACGGCAATGCGGTGTATGTTACATACATAAAAAATTATAAGGAAAACGTTATAATGGGTGTGAATCATTTTAAAAACGCAATTAAGGGCTAAAATATTAATTAAATTGCATTCGTAAGACAGTTCTTGTATTTTTTTGAGATCTCACCTCGAGATTATTCCAGTTTTGTGCATTGATTTTAGCAGCCTCCACGCTTCCTTTTGCTCCCATCACTTACTTATTCAAATACACTCTAAAATATTTTAATATTTCGTTTAAATAGATATATAAAAAGAGTTTAAATATTTTTGGCACTGGTCGCTTTACTTATACATTAACGGGCACGCGAATTTATTTTACTCGAGGGTTTGTATTTTGTTTTATGAATTGGTTTTGGCACTGTAGGTTAAGTAGATATGCACAAAGATAATAAAATAATAATTGTATCGCTAATTTATGATTTTATCACCAATAATTGCACCTGCTGTGAACGCGATAGTTCGGGTCAGACTAAAGTTTGAAAGCTCTCCGCGTGGAGGCGCTTAACCGACGCAAGCGTCGGGTTCGAGCTTTTCAGTTAAAAATAATACCTAATATATTTTTCGCTCGTATTATCTATAGCGTTTTCGAGAATTTTTTAGAGACAATTCTGCAAATTTGTTTTAGTTATTTTGTAGTTTGGGTTTTGTGATTGAGTGAATGTAAATGTGTGGATATTGGATTTTTCCCGGGAAATGCGGGCGTGGCAAGTTCATAGCCTACTCGCCCACGATTAAGCGCTGTTGTCGCACAATCGACTGTGTTTTGTTTTGGTTCACTTTTTTCGAAAAAATTGGGCGTGTACCGTTTGTAGGTTATGAGGAAAAATGAATTATAAATTACTTACCGTAGGTTTACGTGTATAATTAGTCTACTAATCGGCTTCAACACGCGTAGTTGTTGTAGCAGCAGTAACAACTTCATATAAAATATAAACAAACTATTCTATGTTACTTAGTTAATTGTTTAACATTATAAAATTATTGTAAATTTTAACAATAAATTTTTAACAGTCCTTGAGGTTCCATTTGTTTAATTTTAGTTTATATGGTTTTATCTGAAAAATTACATCGGAATTAGTTTAATGAGCTATATAAGCGTTTAGGAATTACAGATACTTAAAAAAGAGCACAAAATAAAATAAAACTTTTTATGCCAAAATACTTTTTATTTAAAAAACTATTAAGAATAAAATGCTAACAGCGTAAAAAATTCATTAAAAGAAAGTGAAGCTGAAAACTTTAAATTGTACAGAATATTAAAAGCTGAGCACAGCCTACTATTCTAAAAAAACACAAACATTAGCCGATGACGTAATAGCATGTACCTTGAGTCTTGAGCATAATAATTCATTTTTTACTAAAAAGTACTCGATTTATTCATAAAATATATATATAAACAAAACTGAACCAAAATCACAGCACTTTTACGTAAAATCACACGGTTTTTTGTTTTACTATTTTATTACATATTATAAGGTTCTTTTTACGTAAATTCATTTGATTAATATAAGATTGTTTTGAGCGATTGTTAGGAAGTAATAAGATTCTTAATAATATATAACATTATACGGGTGTGTGCACCCTCTTCGAACGAGTACACGATCTGTTCACCGAGGGCGGCGGCGTCCCAACGCCCTCTCCAGTAGAGAAATTAATTTTAACTAAAGGCGAATGTACACGAAAAAATTCGATAGTTATTTATCATGTAATCTTTTAAATTTGTTTTGCCCAAACAACTGCGCTTCTAAATAAAATTTTTACAACCACATTCTTTCAAATGTGTGAGATACTCCCATCGCTTTAATTACGTAATCAAGTAATTTATGACGTCGCACGCATTCGCTTTCATTTCACAGTGACGTATTCGTTTTACTCATTGATACGTAACTTTAGTTTTACAAAAAGGTATTATTAAAACGTACACACTATAAGAGAATATTTTCACGTACCAATTGTGCCTTACTTTACGTAGTTAATTTTTAGAATTCTTTTATATGTGTTCGTAAATTGTTAATATAAAGAATGTCGTCAATTTCATCATTGAAATTGTGTCAAAAAAAAAATATCTTTGATAAGTTTACTTGTTAAGAATCTTGGCTCAGATAATTATTTATTCTGCATAGCAAAACAGTTAAATTTTATTAACCATATATATACAGCTTCTTTTATGAAAATGTGTTCTATAATTAAAACAAATTGTATAAAATTTTTCTTTTAAATTGACTGAGGGGGATCGTTAAGTGGGAAAAGATTATAAGTAAGTCGTATTTCAAACGCAAAATAACACGATATTAAAATGTTTGACACTTGGGGCGTTCTAATCCCGAGGCACATCAAACGGGCGTAGCTGATGTTCACCGTTACGATATTTACACGGTCTAGAATCAATATTTTCTGTAAGGTGTGGTCATTACACCGACTTTCCAAATATTTCACAATGACAGTAGTTAACTACTCTAATAAAAGGCGACGCGACGTTACGATATTGTCCTTAAACAATTCCTAGTTTTACTTATTTGTCGGCATTATAAAAAAAATCTTTGATTATCTATATCTTATAGTAAAATATCGTAGTAACTGTGTAGTATATATAACAACAACATTTTCTGCTACAATACCAATTTAGATACAAAAAATAAACATTTACTACTAAATAAAATATTAATAACAAGTAATAAAAATCGCGAATTATAAACATTAAATGAACAAAAAATCGGGAAAACTATTTAGCATCAGATCAAAAGAAATTTGCATCGAAATGGAATTTCAACCAAAGTTTTGGTGAAACTTCTTAGCTCTATCCAGGAACGCATTTCTAACCGATAGGAATAAATTTCAGTAAAGATAAGGCTACTTGTGTCTGTTGACATTTGTACAAAATCTGTTTACCTAATTTGAAAACCACATTACTTCCAATTATTTATTTTACTATATATTATATTTATAGTTTAAATAAATATTATTAAATGAAAGCTAATTATTCATTTTCCCTATTGTGTAAAAATTTTAAATGTATTATAACGTTCTAATATTTTTTAAAAACAGAATCCACGTTTTATATTATTTTATTGTATTCATTACGATTATTAAAAATTGTTAAGATTTCGAACTTCAATCAATTACCGACATCTGTATTAAAAATAGAAATACATAAACAGAAGCATAAGAAGCATGCAACGAACTAGTTATAAGTGCAGAACCCAACCTTTCAAAATGAATTAATGATGGAAACTTCTTAGTAGTAGATATTACTTTAGATACTACTACTAGAGGGCGCTATTAAGTGAAAATCGTGTAAAATTAAAATTACAGGTTTCTTCTAATAATTTAGAATTATTGTAATCTATCTTTTTCGGAAAATAATACCATTTTGGTGCCCTTTAAGTACTATACTTTAAGATAAGTACCTAATTTAACACTTTTCAGTATAAGTAGCATAATGAAATAACAGAAATTTTCAAACTAACTTTTATTCTTCATTAAACTACATAAAGAGACAAAACAGTAACCACACAGTAAACACTAAATATAAGATCTAATTTTATAATTATAGATATTTTTCTATATTTGGCTGATGCTAATTCATTAATAATATTATTAAAATCAATTTTATCGAAGATATCTTGCTCTATTGCTAAGATTGCTAAGCCAGATAACCTTTCTTGTAACATAGTAGACCTCAAATAATTTTTAATTATTTTTAACTTTGAGAAGGGTTTATAATAATAATAATAATAATAATAATAATAATAATAATAATAATAATAATAATAATAATGCCTTTATTAGGTTATGTAACAAAAATTCAAATGTACATTAAAGAAATAATACAGAAATAATAATAAGATATATAAAATAAAATTTAGCCAAGAAAAGGCGGTCATACCCCGGTTCTTGGTCGTTAAGAAAGTCGACGGCGACTTCAGTAAAGACAGCCCGTTCCTGATTCAGAGACAGTTGTTTGGATTAATAGGAGAGATGAAAAGTGTAAGGAAGGTGAAGGATGGTTTGCTAATAGAAACTGTGAGTGCGGCGCAAGCCAATAAATTATTAAATGCAGGTAGATTAGGAAGTGATAAGATTGAGGTTACCCCTCATAACACCTTAAATTATAGCAAGGGAGTGATCAATTGTAAGGATCTTTTAATGTGCTCTACCGAAGAAATATGTGCAGAGCTTAAGAGCCAAGGGGTTATAGAGGTCAGAAGGATGAGAAAAAGGTAGACGGTGAGTTGCAAGACACACCGAACCATGTACTGACTTTTAATACCCCGAAGTTGCCTACCAAAATCAAAGCAGGTTACTTGGTCCTACCGGTACGTCTTTTTGTTCCAGCTCCAATGAGGTGTTTCCGGTGCCAGAAATTTGGACACACAGCACAACGCTGCGACAATATGCAAGTGTGCATGTGTGGAAAAGAGCTGCATAACGGCAAACGTTGCGACGAACCCATCGAATGTGTTAACTGCAAAGGGAATCACTTAGCCATTTCTAGAAATTGCCCTATCTTTAAACAAGAATCGGCCATTCAAGAAATTAAAGCTAAAGAAAACATTTCATATCTCGATGCGCGTAGGAAAGTTGTCTCACAAACTCCACACCAAGGTATCTCTTACGCCAAGATGGCGGAAAAGACGCCCCAACTTGACATCGCCCAATTAGTGAAAGAGCTGGTACCTACATTAGTTACCATGCTAAAGAAAGTTTTGTAACAAAACAGCGAGAAGAACCGCCTAAAGTTCTACTACTACCTCCACCGGTGACGAGGTCACGAGTCAACTCGCTATCCAGTCAAGGTCCTGCGTTGTCTGATGTAGGATCTGAAAAAAGAAAACGTCAGGAGACGATAGATGTGAGTTATTCTTCGGAAGACGACTCCGGTAACTCGGAGGCGTCTATTACCAAGCCAAAAAAGACCAAGGGGTGGCCGAAAGGTAAACCTCGGAAGAGGGCTACCTAAAGTGTGATAAAATCTGTGATAATACCTGTGATAATTGTGTTTGTAGTCCAGAGTATTTATTTATATTTATACATAGAGAGATTTATTTATTTATTTATACATTTATTTATTTATTTGTTTTTGTAATAGTCCTTTAAATTATTTACAATTTATATATATATATATATATATATATATATATATATATACAACAAAATTATACAGTGGAACTGTCGAGGATGTGTACATAATTATTGCCACATCAAACTGTTATTACAAGAACACGATCCAGTATGTCTCGCTATACAAGAAACGCACCTAAAACCAAAACAAACTTACAATTTAAAAATTATTACATGGTAAGAAAGGACGCAATTGGTGGTGAAAGGGCACACGGAGGAGTTGCTATATTCTTGAGGCAAGATGCCATTTATAACGATCTCCAAGTACGTAGTCGTTTACAGGTTGTAGCTGTAAATATTACGGTTCCTATAAAAATAACTTTATGTAACGTTTACTTACCTGACGCAAGCTGGACACTAGAGGATCTGAACCACGTTGTGGAACAGTTAAATCATCCGTTCATTTTAATAGGCGACTTTAATGCTCACAATTTATTGTGGGGATCCATTAAAACAGACTCCAGAGGACAACTGCTCGAACGCTGGTTAGAAAATGAAAAATTAATTTTGCTAAACACAGGATCAAAGACGAGTTTTAACACAAAATCGAATACGTTTTCGGCAATTGACCTATCTATAGCCTCTAGTAGATTACTAACCAGAGTAACGTGGAAGGTTGAAGAAGATCTTTGGAATAGTGATCATTTTCCAATCGTTATCGAATTTGACATTCCAAAATCACAAACGCGGTTCCCATCCGATGGAACACAAAAAAGCAGATTGGGAAAAGTTTTGTAAAAATTTAGTTTGCCCATTAGATGTTTCAGTAGAAAACGTTACGAACAACATTATCTTAGCTGCAACAAAAGTATACCTAAATCTGGAGGTAAACCTATAAAGAAACTAGTGCCGTGGTTCAATGAAGAAGTTAAGAATGCTATAAAAATAAAAAACAAGCGTTCAATAAGTATAAAAGTATCTCACAACTGAAAATCTAATCGTATTCAAAAAGCCAGAGCAAATGCCAGAAAATGTATTCTCGAAAGAAAAAGAAACAGTTGGAACACCTATACCTCGACAATAACACGCAACGAACCTATGTCTATTGTGTGGAAAAAGTAAGAGCTGTGACGGGATATAATCCTCCAAGTTTAATTAACGCGTTAGAGACAGATTCGAGACATATAGAACAAAACACCACAATTATAGCTAACATGATGGCTAACTATTTTGAGAGTGTGAGTAAGACGACCAATTATAGCACAAAATTTCTCCAAAATAAAGACCTAAGAGAAGAAGTTACATTAGACTTTAATACTGAAAACAGCTATTACTATAACTTACCGTTTAGCTTGTTGGAACTCGAAGAGGCCCTCAACAAATCCAAAGTCAGCGCTCCTGGTCCAGACACGATATCCAACGATATGCTCAAGAATTTAATACCTGAAATGAAAAACATTTTATTAAAATTATATAATAAACTGTGGGAAGAGAATACTTATCCTGATTCCTGGAAAGAGGCAACGGTTATCCCAATTCTAAAACCGAACAAATCTAAACTATCGCCCTCTAGTTTTCGTCCCATTAGTCTTACATGTTGCATGGGCAAAATATTTGAGAGAATGGTGAACAAAAGGCTTCAAATTTTTCTAGAAGAAAATAATCTATTAGTGAAACAACAGGCAGGTTATAGAAAAAAGAGATCGACCGCTGACCACTTGGTACTTTTGGAACATCACATTCAAGAAACTTTCAGAAAGCGTGAACACCTAGTCGCAGTGTTCTTTGACATAAAAGGAGCGTTCGATATGACTTGGAGGTACGGAATACTCGAAAAGATGCATAAATTTGGTTTGAGAGGAAAACTTCCGTTATTTGTCAAATCCTTCCTCACTGATAGACGCTTTAGACTAAGAAATGGCGATAACTATTCTAGTGTAAGAACGTTAGAAAACGGTGTTCCACAAGGATCTACGCTCAGCTGCACCTTGTTTGCAATAGCAATCAATGATATAGCCATGAAAATCGATACGAAAGTGCGGTACTGCCTGTATGTAGATGACTTGGCCATATTTAGTAGCGGCAAGGTAGTCGGACAAATTACAAGACGATTACAGACAGCAATAAACCAAATTATCAACAATAGTGAAGAAATAGGGTATGTATTTTCTCAAGAAAAACCAAATGTGTTCACTTTTGTCGATTAAGAAAACCGCACTACGATCCCTTACTTTACTTAGGAGATAGGGCAATAGAATGTGTAAACGTCGTTAAATTCTTGGGTCTGATGTTTGACTGTAAACTTAACTGGCGAGAACATATAAATTCAGTGGTGCGTAAGTGTAAAAAAGCGCTTAACGTCATAAAAGTACTAAGCAGCACTAAATGGGGCGCAGATCCAAAGTCTTTGCTGAATATATATAAAGCCGTCGTTCTATCAAAAATCGATTACGGATGTGCAGCATATTCTTCGGCAAGAAATACGCAACTGATGATGCTCGATAAGATCCATTGCATGAGCATTCGATATTGTTTAGGTGCGTTCCCTACTACTCCTCGGCAAAGTTTGTACTGCGAATCTGGAATGATCCCCTACAATATAGAAGGAAAGTACTAATTAACTCTTACATTACGAACGTAAAGTGTAATTCCAGAAACCCAAATTCTAAATTTCTTTTTCTACCTATGAGGATTATGCCAAAAACCAACAATAACCAGACCTCTGGCAGTTAGATACTCTGAATACCTGGTAAAAATCGGACAAAAATTTCCCAAGCAAATTGTGGAAACTCGTATAAATGATGAGACACCAACAAAATCAGAATTTAAAAATATCGTGAAAGAAAAGATAATGACAGAATGGCAAAGAGAGTGGAGTACTGCGGTTACGTTGCTTAGGCAAATTGAACCCGAGGTGAAAAATACATACACTTTTATAAACTTACCAAGGCCAGATATTGTGCGTGCTTTCCGGTTACGTTCAGGACATACTAGACTAACACATAGCTATATCTTAAGTGGAGATCCGAAGCCGATGTGTTCTTTATGCAACGTAGAATTAACCGTTGTGCATATCGTTGAAACTTGTCAGATGTACGAACCACAACGTCAGGAGTACGAATTGCGAGGTGTTGCAGCGGTGGAATGTCTGAAAAAGAAAAGATTTTATCTACAATAAGATTCTTAAAAAGGTGGAAATATTTGAAAAAATATAGTAATTTTAAACTTACCTGATGGAATATAAGCTTACCTGTTGATATAAGTGCAAAGCTAATGGCCCTGGTAGCCGATGCTTTAAAACAAAAAAAAAAAATTAAATTTAAAATTAAAAATAATATAAAAAAAAAAAAAATAAATTTTACTAAACCAAATGGCAAAGTTTAAATGCAAAAAAAAAAAAAACTTTTTTATTCTCTTCTCTCACCACACCCAAAAAATATATAAAAAAAAAAAAAAAAAATTTTTCTTTAAATAAAAAAAAAATATTTAATTTTTCTAAGAGATTCCGATCCTACGTGATGTGCTTTACATTATTTAACATTGTTGTGATAATAACATTTGGTATAGTGTTCTCTTAAATTCATGGACTTTATATTAGTTGAAAGTGAGTTATATATTTTGGCTATGGTATAGGAATAAGAACGTTCAAATAGCGTTGTTTTATGTAATGGTGGAATGATTAAGTTAGGTATATCTCGCGTTTGTACTAAAATGTATCTTATTATGTAGATAAGAAGGTGTACTACTTAATATGACTTTGTGGTATAAAGTGGCTGTATGGATATTTAACCACTTAACTTAACTTGTGTGAAATGCAGTCATATTTTCTAATTCCAAAGATTAAGCGCAAACAGGAGTTCTGCATTTATCAGCCCTGTCTAGCGCAGGTCCATATACGGCATCACAGTATTTAAATTGAGAGAGGACCAAAGATTCACAAAGCAATATTTTAATTTTTTTGCTTAGAATGCTGCGATTGTTCAAAATAAGTTTAAGATTAACAAAAGCTTTCAGTATAATGTCCGTTATATGATTTTTAAACCGTAAATCCGTATCTATTTTAAGTCCTAGGTTTTTTATGGATTCTTCTAAAGGAATTATTGTATCTTTTATTACAATTTTAAGTTTGCTTTTGTTAAGTTCTCTTACTTTAACTCTGCCGAACAACATAGCACAAGACTTCAGCGGATTAACTGTGAGACCATGTGCTTCGGATGTTTGAATAATATTATTTAAATCATTACAAATGCATTCGTTTGTTGCAATTATATCGTGTTCTGTAAAATGGTATTGTAATTGTATATCATCTGCGTATTGATGGAATATCAAATTGTCTAAACATTTGTTAAAATTATAGGTATATATGGTAAACAGAATTGGTCCTAGCACTGAGCCTTGTGGTACACCAGACAATAATGTTAAATGCTCCGACTTTTCATTTTTGTACCTAACTTGTTGATATCGACCTGTAATAAAATTGTTTATAAGTATATTTGCCTTGTCACTAAATCCAACGTAATGTAGAATGCTACCTAATAGTTTGTGACATATTCTGTCGAAAGCCTTAGAGTAATCTAATAGAATTAAAGTAGATAATTTACCATTATCTAATGCATTATAAATCTCATCAGTAATATTTAATAGTGACGTAGTGCAACTGAATCCAGACCTGAATCGTGACTGAGTTGCTGGCAATATTTTATTGCTTTCTAGATGAATTTAAATTTGTTCAGCGATAGCCTTCTCCAAAACTATAGACAGTACAGGAAGCAAACTTATAGGTCTTAAGTCATTTAAAGTTTTTGGCTGGTTCTTTTTCGGAAGGGGTATAACCAATGCAGACTTCCATTTTTCTGGAAAGGTGCTGGTGTATAGGGAATAATTAATTATAAAGATTATATAAGGCGTTAGAAAAGGACAGCAAATGTTTATCATCTGGTGACTAATGCCATCAGAACCTGTTGACTTTTATACTGGTTAGAAAACGTAGTATGTCCAAATCCGTTACCTCATGAAATTTAGTTTGGTATTTTAAATTCTAGGCATGCTTTTTTTTCTCGCTTTATTGCCATGTTAACGTAATTACGCAAAATTTTATAATATTGCCAATGAGTCAATTGTTTTGAAATTTTGTTCCGTATTGAGATCATTTCTTTAATATTATGTGTTAACCATGGAGCTTTGGGTTTCAATAGTCGTGATGTTTTAATGGGAGCATGTATATTAAATATGTTTAATAGGTTATTGTCCAGAAACTCAACCATATCATTAATGTTTGTCATACCATATATTTCATCCCAATAAATGTTCTCACCAAAAGCTACAGACACAGGTAAAGTGAGGAGGATTTTTAATGTAATGCATATATTTGGTAAGGACGAAGTTAGATTATTTTGAAATTTCAGTTGTTGGATCTTCCAATATGTATTATACTTTAATTGTGATAGATGGTAAAACGTCTGGACCCTTTTTAGTGGAAGTGAAGAAATAACTTCTCAATTAATAGTTTAAGGCGACGTTTCGCAACTGAAGTACTTGCTTCTTCAGGCCTCTATTTATTGGCAACAAAAAAAATTCATATAAGAAAGAGGTTAGATACAGTATCCAATAATTGTACAAATAATTAAAGCGAAAATATAAAAAATATAAAAATTTATATATAATTAAAATTAGATACGGATGAGTTCTATAGTCAATTAATAAAATTAAGATAAAAATATTACAAACTAAGAGAGGTAAAAACAAACATTAACAAATAATTTGTTATAATAATATCCTTATAATTAATTCAATATTCACAAGCCAAAGATTGGGACAAGTTATGTATTAAATATCTGTAATTCATCATCAAATACACAATCATTAAATAATTTCACTACGAAAAACAACGTACACTTACAACGTGCAAACATTCAATGAAACGTTAACAATATTGTGAAGGCCGCTAGTTTTACATTGTAATAACGAAAGAAAAGATACCTCAGCGTAATTTAAGATAAAATAAACAAAAAGTAAGTACATTTAAAATAATATTATTAATGGTGTTTTAAACATTATGTAAATAGTAGAAAATGGAAAAAATTTGTAAAATTAGATGTCTGGAATAAAATTAATTAATCCTTTGTATATTGTGCTAAGGTTCTGGGTATCTGTTTTATAATTAATGTTGTTGTTGAATTTGTTAATATAGATTATTTCGGAAATCAATCTCTTATTATAGTTACATTCAACATCTAAAATAACAGGATTATCAAAATCGAAATTGTGTTTGTTTGTTTTATGGTGTGTTGCTAATGCTGTTATACGGTGGTTGTTAATTTGTGTGTTACAAATACGGCAATCATGTTTATGATTTTGAATTCTTTTTTTGAGGTTTTGTTTAGTGTGTCCTATGTAACATCCTGAACAGTCTTTGCAATTGATCTTGTATACGACGTATGGTTTTTCTATGAGTGGTAATTTATCTTTAACTTTGCTGTAAAAAACTATGGTAGATCGTATTTTGGTTATAAAGACTAATTATTAAGTTATCATTTTTTAAAATTTTAATTAGTTTGTCAGGCAGTCCAGGAACATTGATGATTTTAGGGTATTGTTGATCAATGGATTTAATGGTCTGTGTCTTTGGGTAATTTTTGAAGAATCCTATTAATTATTGAGTTGGGATAGTTATTGTTTCTTAAAATTTGTTTGAGTATTGTAAGGCTGGTGGAAATAAATGGAAATTATTTCTTCACTTCCACTAAAAAGGGTCCAGACGTTTTACCATCTGGCACAATTAAAGTTTGGATTATTTTCAAATATATATTGTAAAATGTCGAGAGGATTTGACGTTTCAGGTAATGAAAATAATCTTAGAGATTTGATCTCATTGAATAGGTCATTTGCTTCCACGTCAACCTTCTTCATTTCCTGATCTGTTAACTTTTGCTCTAGAGAATGACAATTTTTTAAAAGATCGTCGTCATTTAATTTAAAAATATCACTAAAAAAGCCGAAAACGTTGTCATAATCAGACAACATATTAATCCTATAGTTGAAGAACTCAGCGTTTGATCAATTATTTGAAAAAAAAAATTTATTTTATACGCAGTTTTTGGATCTTGAGGTGTCTCATCCCTCTGTTCAGAATCGAACAATTTTGGTTTATACTTTCGTCTGACAGTATTTAACGCAGTAAAACTTTCCTCTATCTCAAGTTCAGCACCTAATTTTCCAGCTTGAGCAAGTACTTCCTCGAAAACTTTATCATCTCTATAATTCCTAAAATGATCAAGTAGATTCTTTAAATAGATTTGACACACACTAATGTCAATCGCTACATTTTGCATCATTTTGCTTACAATATTAATCTTATATAAGACATTATACCAAATTATTATACTACAAATAAATTTAAAAGTTTGAACAGTAGATAATATAGAACTTGCTTTATGCCTAGTTTCTATGTTAGTATCATTTTCTGCTATTTCCAAAAGACTAACACAAATCTGAATTAAATGAAATTTTAGCGGTTTTATAGCAGCAATCCTACTTGACCATCTGGTATCACTTAGGGGTTTTAGACGTAATTCAGGCACATGTTTTTTAATAATACTCCATCTTTTTGTTGATGAAGAGAGAAGTTCTTGTACCATGCTGAAAAAATTGACTGTTTCATTAGATACCCTTGCAGCATCATTTACTGTTAAATTTAAGCCGTGTGCAGCACATGGCACAAAAAATGCCCTGGGATTAACATGTAGTATGCGTTTTTGCACCATTATCATACCCTTGACCCCTCACGTCTTTAATATCTAAATTTACATTTTTCAAAAATTCAATTACAAAATTAAATAGCCCTTCTCCAGTGGAATCCGATATTGGGTGGAACGCTATAAAACTCTCTTGTATTTGAACCTTTTTAGCACAATCATTTAGAACGACATAACGCAAAACAAAGCTTATTTGCTCTGTGTGGCTGGTATCCGGTGTACAATATAAAATTATCGAATAGTACATAGAGAGTAGGCTTATGGACCTATGAGAATTTAAAAGTTTGGGGACTTTTTCCGATTTCTTGATGGGTACGATTGTGGAATGCTTCCACAGTGCTGGAAAATATTGCGTTTTAATGATTACATTTATAATGGGTATGCGTGAATTGCACAATGACTTTTTTGGTAGATGTTTTATTAATTTATTGCCGATTTGATTATACCCTGGTGCTTTATTGTTTGCTAATGTTTTTATAATTTCCTGTGGATTTGTTAGTATTTGGTGAAAGTTATGAACTGTACCGTGTTTAGTGTGATGAAGCTTATGGGCGTCTTGTGTATGTAGACTTGTTCTTCCGTATCCGGATTGAAATTTAAGTGTATTTGTTCAAAAGTTTCTTCAAACATTTTTGATTTTTCTTTATCGCTGATGTATGATAGGTTGTTACGCGTTAATGTGGGGATTTGAGTACTCTTTCCTTTTAAATAGTTTGCGCTATTTTCCACGAGTTTTGTTCCGTGTTTGCGTGTTGTAGTATTTTGTTCAATGATTCTTTAGCATTTTGATTGATTTCGGTGCGTATCTGATTAGTTAGTTTTAACATTTCACTTTTTGCCTGGGGATTGCGTGTCCTTTGCCATTATTTAGAAGATATAGCTGGTAACGGTTCTGTGTTTTTGAAGTTTTTTATGTTTTTGTGAGAACCGATGCTTTCAACGTGCTATGGGCGTGGAGTATAATAACGTGAAAAATGTAACACATAATTTTGTAATGGTCACTATCAATATATGTTGTTTGGAACAAAAAGCATAGACAATTGCGTGCATGTGGTTAAATCGATCTTTTAATTACTGAGTTTTAAAGTAAATAATTTAAAATATAGAATTTAACATTACTAGAAAGGTAAAACGGTTTTTACTGGCGGACAGAAGGATATGACTGACGAGTCGAAGACGAGTCTGTCACCTTCTGGAGCCAGTAAAACCCGTTACCTTGCGTGTATTGTTGAATATTTTATTTGTTCCTCACTTGTAAAAAGTTATTATAAATAAATAATAAACCATTAAAAATTCTAAAAATTTCGAAAATCGGAGAAAAAATCATGTGAGCTTTAGACGTATTGCTTTGGAAACGCACGGCACTTATTTTGTTGATTAATTATTTCATTTCAATTTCACGTTTCCGGAACGTTTTGCTGGTGAGATTTACTAAAATGAGTGTCCCGCAAGCTATCATTGATGAAGCAGCAAGTGTAGTTGCAAGATTACTGCCCGACAAATCTTCATCAAGGTATGAATACGAGTACGCGGAGTTCAAAAAGTGGCAGAAGTGGTCAATGGTTAAGAGTTGTTTGGAAGTTAGAGAAAACATTGAAGTTTGCAGGTTTGTTTCCTTATATTTATTAGTCAGGTTTTTAGTTACATATGTCATTTTCTAGATTTCATAAAGTGGTTGCGTTTTTGAAAAGACGAAATGAACGCTACGTCCCCAAGAAAGCCAAGGTTCTGACGAAAGAGCAAGTGGAAAAGTTTATCATTGAATCTCCTGACGAGAAGTGGTTACTTGCCAAAGTCATTACCATTTTTGGTATATTTGAATGTTGTCGGTGCGATGAGCTTCTATCCCTCCCTGTAAATGACGTGGAGGATTTGGAGAAATATATTGTTGGCACTTTACGAGAGACCAAAAATTTAACGACAAGGAGGTTTACAATAACGGACGATGGGTGTAGCTTTAAACATTGTGCTCTTTATCGGAAATATGCGGCCCTACGACCTCCGAAAAGTAAAGATCTGCGGTTGTACCGCAGTGCAAAATGTGTCGCCCGCCCTAAATGCAGGTCAATATACTGTAGGCGCACTACCCAAGAAAATTGCTAAATATTTGGAATTAGAAGAACCGGCACTTTATACAGGGCATTCATTTCGACGAACTTGAGCTACGATGGTGGTTGGTGCAGGTGGTGATACTTTCGCTCTAAAGCGTGCAGGGGGATGGAAATCAACACAAATTGCAGAAAGCTATGTAGATGATTCGATTAATAATAAGATTAAAATGGCAAAAAGAATGTTTCCACTTAAAGAATCCACACCATCCACTTCTACAGAAAATATATGCGCAAGTACATACAAGTGACACAACATATCCTGGAAACTTCAATATTACTGGAAATCGCCACTGCACCATGATATTTAATGTATACAATAGTAATAAAACCCAATTTTCAAATGTTAATAACAAATAAATCACTTTAGAGAGTTTGTCTGTCATTTCAAATTACCTATAATAAGGTAAAATATGAGGACGCGTGTAAAATTTTACAGGCTAACCAGTTATATTTTACAAGTTAGTCGCTAGTTAAGAGGCATTTTCAAGGTAACTATAGTGAGTTGATAAGCTCCTGTTTACAAGTGAGGAACAAATAAAATCTTTAAACTAGCGTGATATAATAAAATTGTAGTGCGTTAATTTCAATTACATACGTATAAACAAATAATGATTTATTAAATAAATTCTAAGGCCGGCCACACACGTAACGGTATACATGACAGTTAAACCTGCGCAGGTTTACCTGTCATGTATACCTGTGCAAACTAGAGTCCACACTCGTAACGGTATACCGTACGTTTAGCTCAGTTGAGAGATGGCGAGCCAACAAGATGAAGATGATATGATAGCTTTAGTCGGATTGTGTGTGGTTTTAAACAGTAAGAAGAAGAAGAAGAAGAAGTTTAAACGTAAAATGTGGAGTAAAAAGTGGCTTACTAAAAGAAATGATTACACTCATACAAGATTATTGAAAGACTTGGGTGGTGAGCCTTCAGACTTCCGTAATTATTTGCGGATGGATGAAGTCGCCTATGAACAGCTGTTGTTACTCGTGACTCCATTAATTGAAAAGAAAGACACGGTTATGAGGAAATCGATTTCTCCCCATGAGAGATTAACTGCGACTTTGAGGTTCCTTGCAACGGGCCGATCGTACGAGTGTCTCAAGTATTCTACGTTAATATCACCACAAGCTCTAGGCAAAATAATTCCAGAGACGTGTGAAGCCATCTATAAAGTGCTGAAAAACGTCTATTTACAGGTACGTCAAGCCATATTGCACAGAATATTCTATTGATGTTATAAATGTCAAGGTAGGTTAAAATTGAAATATTTTAAATTTATTAGAAATTAACTTATATCAAAATTCCCTGATGAATTCCATTAACGGCTCTTCTAATTCAAAAAAGTATAAGAAGAAATATATATATATTTTAAAAATATAAGTTAAACTAACGTAAAGTTAGCTATTCTATTATAGTTCAACTAACTATAACCCCGTGGTTCTTGAAATTTTGAAGCAAAGAAAACACCTTACGTAATTATTGATTCTGTGGTATATTGGTAAATAAATATACACATGTTATTAAACATTTCTACTTTATTTCATAGCAACGTATTACAGTTTTTAAAGGGAATATTTAACTGAGTACAGAGACATGATATTTGATAGTGGGTAGAACATAAAAAAGAACTGTTTGGTAAAACAAAAATGTTTAGTAGTAACATTGAATATAAATAAAGAAACAAAACAGACTATTGATTTTTGATTGATGAGGTGGAATAACGTCATTGCTAACAAATTCAGCTGGTGAAGTTTGTTGTGGATATTGGCCATAAGATACAGCTGCTAGAGGACTCGTTGTGCTCCTACTTGACCCAGGGGTGTTGGTCAAAGATTCGTAGTTGTACGAGCCAGTATTAGGTACGTCAAACATACTCATTTCAGCCTCAAAAGGAGGTCGTTGATTCTTTTTCTACGATCAAACCCTGGCGTTTTTCTAAGGCCCTAATTCGCATTGCAATGGATTTGCCCATTATATCATATCTGTCGTCTTGGCGTGATGGTTTCTGAAAGTGGTCTCTGACTGAGACTAAGACACCAGTTGTCAAGTCTTCAACTTTCTTTTTTTGCCAAATTAGGTCGGGAATAAGGAGGTAGGCTTACCGCACGTGTATCTGAGTTGGGTCTTGGGACCACAGGCGAAGGGACCTCGCTATTGATTGATGTTTCTCTGCTCGGTGTTGTAGCTGGTTCACCAACGTCCTCCTGAAAAAAAAATATTTATGTACTAGGTGTACCCATCCAATTATTACACAACAAAATACTCTTTTTTACATTGGTTTGGAAATTGTCGATTTAATGGTTTATCCTTGATTTTGAAACCCATAATTTAAACATTGTTTACTCACGTTGAGAACAGTTGTTATGAATTTAATTTTGTTCCAGTTTCCTAACACCACTGAGAAATGGAAAGTGATTGCTGAACAGTTTGAAGAGAAATGGAATTTTCCCCACTGCCTCGGTGCCATGGACGGCAAACATATAGACATAGTTCCTCCAGCGGATTCCGGATCATATTATTACAACTATAAAGGCAGACACAGTATGGTACTTTTTGCAATAGTGGATGCTAAATATCGGTTCCTTTTAGTGGATTTTGGGACCAATGGGCGTGTTTCTGACGGAGGTGTTCTTCAAAATACTAAGTTTTATGAAAAGTTACAGAGTGATGAACTTAAGATCCCAAAACCATGCAATGTTACTGAACATTTCAAAGAGGTGCCTTACGTGTTTGTGGCAGATGACGCCTTTCCCCTGTCAATTAACATGATGAAACCTTTCAGACAAGCACAACTAGATTCAGCTGTAAAAGAAATCTACAACTACCGAGTTTCAAGGGCAAGGCACGTTGTCGAGAATGGGTTTGGAATACTAGCCTCCAGATTTCGCATATTCCATACTCAAATCAATTTGGAGCCAGAGAACATAGTAAAGGTAGTAATGGCAACATGTGCATTGCATAATTTCTTGATGCAAACACATCCTACCATTTACGCTCCACCAAACAGTACGTATCAAGAGAATGACGATGACGCTACTACTAATGCTGGGTTAGATACCAATGAATCGAATATGATTGCATTACAACGAGCGAGCTTAGGGAATGTAAATGTGGCCGCCAAAAATCTCAGAGAGGAGTTTGCTACCTACTTCGTCAATGAAGGCAAACTTTCATGGCAAGACCAACGTGTTCTTCGAAACAAAAATTAAAGTGAAAGACTAAGTGAATCATTATCAAGTGAATATATATTTTCAGCTTAGTTGAGTCAATGACATTCACCAATCCATGCACAAACAATACATTAATACATATCAATTTTGTCATAAAACTTTTTTGTTTTATTCTACCATTTAACATTTAATCAACATCTAATTTAACATTTAACTTGTAAATTAAAGTGTAGTTCAAATAAATTGTTTAACTAGGTAATTGATCTGTCCGGTACTTACTTCCTCAATCTCGCTCCCATCTTCTTCCTCTAAATTCGACATAGAT
This sequence comes from Abscondita cerata, assembly GCA_030710515.1. Classification (NCBI taxonomy): domain Eukaryota; kingdom Metazoa; phylum Arthropoda; class Insecta; order Coleoptera; family Lampyridae; genus Abscondita; species Abscondita cerata. The sequence goes on from JALBCR010000073.1 coordinate 451,692, forward strand.
GCACTGGGAATGTCTTGATCACCAAGAAAATCGAACAAATTTAAGTACCACAATTTAGATACGTAGACATTGTCGGCTGATGCACCAGACTTCATTGACATGTCCCGTTTTTCTTCTCTTTACGAACATTGCTTCGTAAACTATTAATCTTTCTAATCACAGATTTCTTTGTTGCATCGGGTTCCAGTTCTTTCAACTTGAGCACAAGTTTCGCATAAGCTGCATCTCTTTTTCGCGATCGTGATACTCTTTACTTTTACCCGCCACAGGCACGGCTCGAGTTTATACATATCGATAAACTCTTCAATTACTTGGTTGCGTTTACGACTCGACATCACTAGCACCAGTAGCCACAAGATAGTCCGCTAACTACAAAACACAAAGACAAAAGACACTCTCTTCACAGGAAGAAGCCTCAACTAAACAAAACAACTGCGCAGGCGACCGGACGTACTCACACACACGCTCAGGTCTGTGCACTTTCGCCTGCAGCGACTGGCACACACGCTCCGGTTTGCCTGCGCAGGTGACCTGTACAGGTTTACCTGTCATGTATACCGTTACGTGTGTGGCCGGCCTAAGCAAATTTAATATCAGGTATTATTGCGTTTTATTAATTGATTTGATAGTCCGAGTGTTAAAGCTGTAACTGTAAACATAGATACAACTTTAAGTACAGAGAAATGTCGTTGTGCCAAAACTCGAATAAAAACATCACTACACAATCAAAATCTGTACAATAGGATGGTTGCCATACATCCACGCAGAAGGTGTAAAGTCTAAAAATTCTAAACAATATGTTTTACTTTGTATATACACTGTGTCCAAGATGAGAATGAACAGTATGGGGATCTTGAAAACGGCAAAAGATACAAGGTCGCTCAAATGGCAAAAAGTTAAGCAATTTAAACTATTTCTTACAAAATTAGGTACTAAACAATTATGTGTGATACATTGTTAAATTTCTAATAAAAAACACTATCAAATACAAAGTGTTTTTTAAACGCTGCCATATAAAAAAATAAAGTTGTTGATGGTTTCTCCGAGATGAAATGTTGGATTACAAATTTGAAAACACCATTTTCTAAAGCTCTAAAAGTGGTAAAGTGTTTTTAGATTTTTAATATTTTTAAAAATAAGGGCAAAAAATACGAAAAATAAAAATCCAAAAAATTGATTTTTTTGTAAAATCTTGAAAATGAAATATATTATTAAACTTTTACAAACACCATGTAAATATACTCTAAATTGTCCAACTTTTTTGCAATTTAAGGAACTTTGTATCTTTTACCGTTTTCAAGATTCCCATGTTGTTCATTCTTATCTTGGACACAATGTATATAAATTTTGAAAAACTAACTTTTTTAAGCTTTATAACTAAATTAGCAATTTTGGTTGGGATCAACTTAATTAATTTACTGATACTGATGTAGCGGTCAAATTTTTTATTCCGTTTTATACAACTTTTTTGATGAATGCCGCTTAAACAAACCAATAACAATTCATTTCCTGAATGGTTCAATTCTAAAATACCTCTAGCATTGAGAAAAAAACGTAACTTTTTTCAGAGCACTCAATGACAATTATTTCATTAAATTTAGACATTACCGTGCTAAGATTAATTCACAAATAAAAACGTCGTATCAAATGTACAATTAATCGTGTGAATTCTCAAGTCTAATCCAAATAAATTTTAGAGCTATATTAATTCGCATCATTCCTATCAACCTCAAATTATGTCACTCAACAATGAATGGTTCTTGTCGAATGCAGAAATTTCTAAAGGTTTGCTAAATTCTTTAAAAATGTATCCTCTTCTACTTCATCTATCGATTTAAATAAAAATATTTAAACGTTCTCACATAATCTTATACAGGGTGTCCCACCGGGAACGCCATCGATAGATTATAAGAAAACTGTCGATGGGAAAATTTGAAAATTTGGTAGTATATTAACATCGACAGGGGTAGTTTTGTTAAAATATTTTCAAAATGGTGGCACTTCCGGGTATACCGGAAGTAGGTGTCAACTTGCTTATTTTAAATGGAACACCCTATATATTATTCCATTTTTGGATTTTGCACAAAATTCTAGACACATTTTGTGTTTTATCTTCTATACCTAAGTCTAACTGTTTTGAACTTATTTTGAATTTTATGTCAAAAATGACATTTTCATGCCTAAACAAAATTATAAAATTTTCCTATACTAATGCCTTTATTATTTAATTGGAATAAGTTTCCTAGTAGCAGGGGACCTATTTTAGTGGACTATGTCAATATTTTAAAAACAAATTAATACAGGGTGATCAAAAAAAAGGATTAAAATTAAATTCAAAAACACGTCAAAAGTCATTTTTTTTTAATGCAAGCACCCTGTTTTTATAATTTTATCTTATTTAGTATCAAAAATAAGGTAGACTTTGTACAAGGTTATCTATTCAAAAAATTCATGGTTTTCGAAATATTGGCAATTTAACTTTTTTTGTTGCACAAATGCTATTGATTTCTTTTAATATGAATGGTTATTTCTAGTTGGCCATGATGGCGTTAGAAAACAATCATCTGTCAAGAATATGTCAAACTGTTAAAAATTTTCAATAATCATGCCGGGACGCTTAAATTATACAAACGAAGATTACTTAAATTTATTTATTATTTATGGACAATGTGATAAAGTTATATCAAGAACATGTGTTACATTTGCAGCAAGATACCCGCAAAAACAGAAACCATCACCAAAAGCTCTTAAACGAATAATAGAAAACTTCAAAAACTTTGGATCCGTTAAACCAAATGTACAGAGAAATAAACCTGTCGTTAATGATGAAAATGTTGAAATCGCTGTTTTGGGATATTTTGCTGCACATCCAACAATGTCTGTAAGACAAGCTGCATTGGAATCTGGATTAAGTAAATCGTCAGTTCAAAGAATATTACGCAAACATAAATTTCATCCGTATGCATTTTCCATGGTTCACCATCTGAAAGAGACTGATTTTTAAGGAGATTGGATTTCAGCGAATTTATTTTAACCTGGTCCCAAGAAAACGAATTTTTCTTGATAACATCATTTGGACAGACGAAGCCAAATTTACAAAAACGGCATTTTTAATCGGCGAAATTCCCATTATTGGAGTGAATCAAATGTCCACGTTATTAGAGAGCGAAATTTTCAAGAATCTTGGCAATTTAATGTTTATGCTGCAGTAAGAAACGATGGCATCGGGCATTACATTTTTATCAAGAAAATTAAAAGGTAAGTTAACCTTTTTTAAATCATTTAAAATATTTGACTTATTTACTTATTAAATAGGTGAAGGCTATCTGAACATCCTTCACAATTTCCAAACAATTATTTAGATAATTTACGTTTGGCTGATCGTAGACATCTATTCTATCAACATGACGGCGCACCTCTACATAGTAGCCAATTAATCAACATTTTTTTACAAGGCGCCTTTTATGATCAATGGATAGCAAACAATAGACCCTTCCTTTGGCCACCACGGTCCCCAGATATCTCAGTGCTCGATTTTTTATTTGGGGTACAATTAAAAATCGAGTTTATAACACCGTTAACCACCAAAGAAGACTGCATGCAGCGAGTTAGGACTGAGTTTCAAAATTTAACACGTGAAGCAATAAGGAAAGCGACCCATGAAAATTTGATACTTAGATGCGAAAAATGTCTCTTTGGTCTCTAATTAATTGTTCTTTCTTGTAAATGAAACAATTAGGTTATTTGTCTGTACATTTGAATTAACGGGTCCAAAGATTTTGAAGTTTTCTATTATTCGTTTAAGGGCTTTTGGTGATGGTTTCTGTTTTGCGGGTATCTTGCTGCAAATGTAACACATGTTCTTAATATAACTTTATCACATTGTCCATAAATAATAAATAAATTTAAGTAATCTTCGTTTGTATAATTTAAGCGTCCCGGCATGATTATTAAAATTTTTAACAGTTTGACATATCCTTGACAGATGATTGTTTTCTAACGCCATCATGGCCAACTAGGAATAACCATTCATACTAAAAAGAATACATTGTGCAACAAAAAAAGTTAAATTGCCAATATTCCGAAAACCATGAATTTTTGAATAGACAACCTTGTACAAAGTCAACTTTATTTTGATGCTAAATAAGATAAAATTATAAAAACATGGTGCTTGCATTTAAAAAAATGACTTCTGACGTGTTCTTGAATTTAATTTTAATCCTTTTTTATCATCCCTGTATTATTTTATTATCAAAATATTGACATAGCCCACTAAAATAGGTCCCCTGCTACAAGGAAACCCATTCAATTAAATAATAAGGGATTAGTATAGGAAAATTTTATAATTCTGTTTAGGCCTGAAAACGTCATTTTGACTTAAAATTTAAAATAAGTTCAAAACAGTTAGACTAAGGTATAGGACATTATACACAAAATGTGTCTAGAATTTTGTGCAAAAGGGTGTTCCATTTAAAATAAGCAAGTTGACTCTACTTCCGGTATAACCGGAAGCGCCACTATCTTGAAAATATTTTAACGGAACTGCCCCCGTCGATGTTAGTATACTATCAAATTTTCAAATTTTTCCCATCCCCAGTTTTCCTATAATCTATCGATGGCGTTCCCGGTGGGACACCCTGTATACCTATCACATATCTCCATTGATAAAATTGAAACTACAATAAAAAACAATTAAAATCTATGGATCAGATCTTATTCCAAATATGATACTAATCCGTTCTCAAAGGCTCTTTTTCATATATTTAATTTAGCAACAAAAACCAGCACTTTTCCTACTGAATGGAAACTAGGTCGAGTAGTTCATATTCATAAACCTGTAGATTGAAGTAATATTATTAATTACAGATCGATGACAATTCTTTCTAATTTTAGTGAAATATTTGAGGGTATTCTATACCAAACAATTTATTTTAATATTCAAAGACGATTACCGTTCTCATAACACGGTTTTATGAAACGCAGATCAACAACTACTAATTTATCCTATTTTACTCATTACATCGCAGCAGCATGAGACAACAAAGGGCAGGTTGATGTGATCTACACTGACTTTGCACGGGCTTGGACTCTCATCTTTACTCATTTCACTTTTATCAATATGTCTTCAGAATAGCTTTTTGACAATTAATTTTTGCGGATGCAATACAACTCCCTTTCAGGCAACTTCTGGTATCCCTCAAGGGTCAAACTATATTAGTATTTATTAACGATATCAATGATACCATAAAATTAAAATATTAAAGACTTGGGCGTTATCTTTGATAAATAACTCACCTTTAATTTATATATTGATACAATTTCTTGTTCATTAAACTAATGCTAGGATTCATCATTCTGATATTCATGTAATATGTACCTATATTGCACATGTTTTCACGTGGATGCACGCTTATGTGATCGTCTAAATAAATTTGTTTGTTTTTTTGTGACAATAGTATTGACATTATTATTAATCGACGTATTTGTATTTGTACTGAAAAGTTTTATTTGTAATTTTAAAAATATAATTTCGTTTAAGTTTATTGATATTGAACGCATCTAATGGAATTAGGGATACCAACAACTTACCAGCGCCGTTAAATATAAATTGCTGTAGAAGAATATTATAAATCAAGATTAAATCATGGTCCTTCGTCCGGGATTCCTCGACTTTTAAATCGGATGTAACGACATATTATGGCATTGTCACGTGTATTTTCGTATCAAGAATAATTTATTTATTTATTTATTTATTTGTATGGTACATTATACAAATATTGTATTGTGATGTAAGTGTTATGTATAGTGCCCCAGAAGATCAGTATAAACCTGTATAGTGAGGTGTATATGGAACAGTGAGTGATTTTCCAACCTCCGTCTTCCTTAATTTTTAATTATAACGGTCTTGTGTATTTAGTGTGTAAATTTTTAAACATTTTTTGACTAGAAAGCGTTTATTGCACCAGTACACACCAAAAATTTATTTATTGGTACTACTTTCATACGTCCGAAAATTTGACATTTGCATTTCGCGATTTCGATTTATTATCGCTACATTCAATCATTCTGTTTGTTTATCTTTTATTTACAATTAATTGGATTTTATAATCCTAATGTTACAATGGGGAATAAAAATAAAAAAGCATCAAATGAGAATCCGTTGCTTGGAAAGGGTAAAAGTCTAATGGAAGAATGCGAATAATTTCGTAATTTTTTAAATTCGCTAGCCGATGATCAGGTTACTGATATAATTAAACGGCAAATTCGTGTTGAACTTAGTCTTTTCAATCCGTTTATGCAACAGTATTTAAACATCCTAGTGGAAGCCAACGCTGAAAGTTTTCAATTAGATGATTTTCCGACACTTCATCAATTCAGGCGCGATTATATGCAATTAAAGGTTAGTGGCGACATCATTTTAGAACAAACTATTCACTCGATTCAACTTAGTCCCGTGAACAAGGCAGGGTAAAACTTCCTGTTATATCACTTCCAAATTTCGAAGCCTTGGTGGGTGATAATGAAAAGTTAAATGAGACTCAAAATTTTTTGTACTTCCTTGCTTGACTGGTTCGGCTAAGCAGATCCTTGGCAAACTGAAAGCAACTGAAGTTTCAAATAGCAATTGAATTATTAAAGAAACAATATGACAATAAAAAATCTCTCATATTTAGTCACTTTAATTTATTGTTAGATTCTCCTAAATTAACAAAAGATTCACAATTGAGGTCATTTTATGATAATTTTATTACTCATATTAGAGTAATTGAGAATTAAAAAAGAACTCCGGTTGAATATAAAAACGCAGTGCTAGCTTACATAACTAAATCAAAAATTAACAGCCATACTGCTGAAGAATTTGCTAGATTGTTTGCAAAAACAATTCCTTCAGTAGACGATATCTCAAAGTTTCTGTCAAATAGGTGTAACATTGTTGAAGAAATTTGCGGTAAAGTTTTAAAACTGTCAAAGAAAAGTTGCAATCTGGAGAAAAGGGTTTACATCTAAATCCAAAAATATTTCTTATACTTTGGCACAATCTCATACTTTACGTCTTGCGGACGACTCCTACTATGAGCCCAGAGACATAGATTTATTAATTGGCTCGTCTATTTTTTATAAATTGTTATTACCTGACAAGATATCTCTAGATCAAACCATGCCTACCTGGCAAAATACATTGCTATAAAGGTGGGTCGTTTGTATGGATTTATACCTAAGGATATGATTAAACACAAACTTTGGGAAGTTGGTAATCTTATCAAATTAACAATTTCTTGTCATTCAGTGAGTTAAATATTGAATCTAATCATGAATTACATAAGTCTTGGCCTAAGTTTTGGGATTTAGATAATCCTAAACCAGTTTCAAAATTATCTTTGAACAACAATTTCTTAATAACTTTGGCATCGATGAAACTGAACATTTATCAGTGTGTATTCCATATAGTTCTAAACTGAGGCAATTAGGGAATTCTCTAAGTAGTGCAAAAACACGCTTTTTCTGTTTGGAAAAACATCTTTTTAGTAATCGTAAGCTCCATGAGGAATATTGTAAATTTATGTCTGATTTCGAACAACTTGGCCACATGACCAAAATCACTAAAGATGAATGTTTTTCTAATACTAATTCTTTTGTTGAAACAACAGATGGGTTTGTTGATATTTATACAATAGCACCTCAATTTTTACTCCATCACGCTGTATTAAGGCAATCATCATTAACAACGAAATTACAGGTCGTATTTGATGCCAGTGTTAAGAATGGCACTGGAGTTTCAATTAATGATTGCCAACTGGTGGATGTCAAGTCCAAAATAATTTACTTGACATTTTATTACGTTTCCGCACACATGAAGTAGCAGTTTGTGGTGATATAGAAAAGATGTATCGCATGATTTTCAGCACATTGTAGCTTACCTATGACACTGCTTCGGCCAGCTTTCTGGCTACTCGTCTTTATCTTGCTGAAATCAACAAAAACACATTTCCTGAAGCATCAGAAATAATATCAAAAAACCTTTTTATAGATGATCTTCTTTTTTCAACAACCTGAGTTGAAAATGCCATTCGCTAAAGAAGGAAGTATGTACAATACTTACAACTGTAGGGTTTGTTCTAAGGAAATTTTTATCTAACAAACTCGAAGCTCTTGATTCTTCTGATAAATCAGAAGTAAAATACGCTACTGTTCCTTTAAGCGAACGTCCAAAACATTAGGCTTACATTGGGATTCAAAGAACGATTGTTTATTTTGTAAAATTAAGATTCCACAGGTTGAAAGTGTTCCCACGGAAAGAGAATTGCTATTTGCTACAGCAAAGGTTTTTGATCATTTAGCTCTTTTTTCGCCTCTTGTAGTACAAGGGAAATTGATGATGCAAGCTTTCTGGAAAACTGATCTTAATTGGGATGATCCAATTTCTACTCAACTTGTTCGGAAATGGATGAACTTTAAATGGCAGTTAACTGATTTTAATAATATAAAAGTAAGGCGCTGCCTATGAAACGTGCAGATCCGCGACATGAGGCCCAAAAAAGTTTACCGGTAGATTTGGGCTCATACAATATTGAGTGCAATATATTTTTTCAAATTGTACGTCAGCTTTTTTGCAGACAGGTTTTTAAGGTATGGTTTAGTTACCAAAGCCAAAAAAGTTGACGTTTTTATCCAGACACAAACGTTCAGGTCCATACAATTCTCATTGCCATATGCATTGGCAATTGTATCGTCAGCTTTTTTGTAAATTGCTTTTTTTTATGAAATATTATCAAATTTCAAAAAGAATTGAATATTTATTATAAATCAAGTTTCAATCTAAGGTAAAATATTGCTCACTACTATGGAACCCTATCTACCAAATTCATAAAATTGCAATTGAGAAAATTTAACAAAAGTTCTTAAAATATATTTATTATAAAATTCTAAACTATTTCCCACCAAACTTGTACCTGTCCCGTTTTCATGAGTTTTTTTCTGTTGGACAGGTGTATTACAATAAAATAAAATAAATAAAATTCCATATGAAGCTTTTTTCTCATAATGAGCTCACACCCATTGTGAATGCGTATCTATGGAAATGATTATTGATAATAGTTTGTTTATATTTAGTCTATTATCATAATTAAATCAGTTTTCTCAAATGGACGTCAAAGTTCAAGGTTGTTGTCTAACCTAAAGGTTTCGCTGTCAAATTGCATCATCATACAATGGTTTTCAGGAATCAATTGTCACAAACATAATTAGAAAACATAAACATAAGTTAAGCATTAGGAACTAGTTATAGCAAAATAGATAGGAAATATGTCAAATTACCAAATTATCCCACATATACAAAAGGTCTTCAAAAAATTATTTCAATATTTGATTATAAAACAGTAATTTCTAGTAGTAACAACTTGCAAAATCCTTTAGGCAATCCGAAAGACTTAATAGAAATGTGTGATAAATCGGAAATATATAAAATAAATTGTAAAGAGTTTAACCAAGTATATACATGGCAAACCAAAAAACCTATTAAAACTCGTTTTAAAAAGCACTTAGCTTATATCAAATATCATCGCTCAGATAGGTCCAATGTTGCCATGCTAATGCTTCAAAATGGCCATAGAGTAGGCGACATTGAATTAATTAAGAGGGTAGATAGTAAACCAACTTGATTCTTATGAAAGTTTGGAAATCTTTAAAAACAAAAAGTTTGTTTATGAATTATGATGATCACGGTCCATTAGGTTTTTCGGAATTATTCAACTTATATAAGAAACAATGAGGTGTAACGATGCGTGCAACGCAGATAATATGTATAAGCTTTCTATTGTTTTTATTTTTAGTATTGGTTCCCTGATGATGATAGCTTAGGTATTGAAACACGTGTCCGAGTATAGTTTTTTGGTGTTTTCCCTTTTGTTACAAACTAACAATAACTAGATCGTCGGAAGAGGAACAATAATTCTATATCTGGAAGGAAAACCATAATTTTTCGCACAAACACGCGATCCTGGAAAAAAACAATGACATAAAATTTTGTGTACAATTAGTTGTCGTAACACTTAATATCCTCTACAAGTTTTATACTAAACATATTTTCGATAAGTTTTACGGAAAAACGAATCATTGGATTTTTGTTTACTTTGTTCGATATCTCAAAAACTAACAATAGTGGATAAAACGTTCATAGTACTTATATTGAAGATCGTTGAAAGAGAAACAAAAAATAACCAAACAACAATTCTCTATCTCGACGGGGAACTGAGTTATAGCAACAATGAAAAATATTTCAATTAATTTAAGATGGAAAATGCACACAAGAAATCTTGGTTTCAAGTTAAGCTTTTCTAAGAACTTCCCACAACATATAAAGATTAGGCTTTCCTGATTCATTGCCCGACTTCTTCGCCTTGTTATTGGACAGAATGACTAATATATTACTTGTCAATGAAAAAACTAACATATGAACATTAAAATATCTGCAATAATAAATTTTGAATAAAAATCTTAATTGGTTTTCAAAACACGACACTCTTTATATCTTCCGTTTTCAAAGAAAAAAAATTAGGATCTCTGGAAAATTAAAATTCAATGAACAACTTACATGTGCATTAACATACAGGGGATTCCATTTAAAATAGATAAGTACGTCCCTGAACTGAAGCTGGGTAGAAATACAAAAATATTTTTAAATTATGTAAAATATTAACCGGGAAACAAAATTACTCTATATTTAAGAATAGATGCTGCAGAGAACGTTGAAAGTCGTTAGATCAGTACATCAATCGTACATCATGCGAGGTAATATTGTTATGAACAATAGAAAAAAAAGTTATTAATGCCGATTAGTATTTTCTGAAAAAAAAATTCTCATTTAATTTTGTCAGTGCTGTAGTTCTTCTGTTCGTTCTCCTTTTCTATCAGAATTCGTAATTTAATTCTGAAAACCAAATTAAATCGAAGACACTAGTAAATTAAAAATTTTAATTAAAATAAGTAAATACAAACTACCTAAAGACTTTATTTTAAGAAACATTGAAAAAAGTTACAACTATATTATTTGGTGTAGATAATATTGATTTGAACTGTGATCCCTGAGTTGTAAACAATAAAATCAGTCTAACATAAATACTGCCATAGATAAAATCCGTTTTAATATTCTACATTTTGTTTTAAATTAAAAATAATTACCTCAAAAAAGTATGATAGATGTAAATCGCCAGTAATGGAATAACACAACTATCAGGTACAGATAATATCTAGTTTGCTTATTGTATGTGGCACAATTGTTTAGGAACACTTGGTAGAAATAGGAAATATAAAATAATATCTTTACAAAGAGGTAGTATGTTGTACATCGTAAATTCCAAATATCACAAGATATTTGAAACTATAAAAAAACTAAAGCTAAACACATATGAAGACAAAAAAATATAAGCCTATCCTTGCATTGTTTTAAGTAGATGCCATTTAAGTACTCCTTGTGTGTAGTTCGACCCCATATAGTAGTGAATAGCATCAATTTTTTGTTTTTCTATAACTTAAAAAATGTAGATGTATATTAATAACTCAATTTGCGTTTAGAATTCGACACATTGAATGATCAAAAGTTTCTAAACATAAATCATCGTAATTTAAAGTATGATCGGCCATTTGAGCCTCTTACAAAAAAAATTAAAATTTAAAAATTAAGAAACTACCAATAAAACTCGCCCAAAAGTACTAATATTGTCATAATTTAAACAAAAATTATAAACAATTTAAAACTATAAATAAATATCAATAATATAAATAATTAAATACAAATTTAGAATTTGCGTCTTACAACAATAATGGTGTCGTACTACATCGTAATGTTCTTGAAAGAAACGAAAAAATGTTTTTCCTTGAAAATATATCAAATTAGCACACTGAATCTAACCCTAAACATGAACAAACACGTACAAAAAATAGTTACATCTTTATATTATTTTTTTTTTAAATCCACTGGAATTGTTGTTGCCCTACCTTAAAGGATTAGTGGATACAAATTTTGCCCGAAAGTCTAAAAATAATGTAAAAGACTTTCGAGGAAAATTAAAAATCCCTTTTTCACAGCACGATATGTAAATTCGATAAGTTTCCAAATTGACCATCTGCTGTCAGTAAATATTCTAATTGCACCTCGGGCTTGGGACATATTGATATGCTTATGATTTTTTGTTTGAATGTAAAATTTGTTTTAAAATAAATGAGGAAACGTGCTGCCACCTACAATGTATTGAACACAAATGGTGATGTTGCCTACTATATTGGCCCTCAGTCATATTTAAAAACTATTTTGTGGTACTAGGCGATGGCGCTGACGTCAAACCATTACCGTTTCCATTTCGATCCTGTTGCGAATCATTTCCTCCGCTTTGTGGCGATCTTTGTCTTTCTGTTCGTGTAGGACAATCGGCTATCAGATGATCTTCGCTTTTACAATTATGGCACCTTTTAGGTTGCGGCCCTAGGGTACATTTCGCTGCAATATGATTTGCAAACTCTCCGCAATTGTAACATCTAAAACTATTCATTAATTCTTTCATTTTTTTTCGAAAACACAAACGTGCACGTACCTAATTTTTCTGAAGCGTTTTTTAGATGCTGGACGTCTATGCGAACCTTGACAATCAGAATTATTAGGACCTGTTACGCGCGTTGCTTCTAAGCCTTTATCAGATATTTTACATTCGAATTCGACCTCTTCCTCGTCGCCCAATGAACGAAATCCGTTCATTTGAATAACGCTCTGAAAATAAACCGCATAGTCATTTTTCTTGGAAATGTGCGCAATTTTATTATTTTGAAGAAAATTGGCGAATCATATCTATTGTGCGTAATGATTTAATCAGTACCTAGTTCTATGACTATTTCATGCAAATACCTAATATTAAATTAGATAGTCATTTCAAAGGATGAATGTTACCTATTACTTGACTAAGTACTAATACAAGCCTTTGTAGTTCAGTAAGTTTTTGTAAGATTTTATCGTTAGTCACAATTTGTGGTGATCTAACCAGAATTTTCTGAGAAAAATTCTAATTAATGACGAATCAAATTGATAAAAAAATACCTATAAAAGTAAATGTTGAAGAAATAAAAAAAAAGACTTTTAAACCCTATGCATAACTATTGACTATGACGGTAGTATAATAGAAATATAAAAATAGGACTTTTATCCGCAAACACAATAAAAAAAACAAGGTATAGAGAAATGATAGCCGTATCGTGTTTGCAAAAAACCAAAAAAAGTCAACGTTTAAATAACAATAAATCAGGGTGCGTGTGACAAGTTCCAACACATCATCGGCGTGACAATAACAATACAATAATAATAACAAAACCATCCATATTCTCGTTAGATTACGACAATGGTTAACCAATACCTGTTCAGTTAGTTAAAAAATGAAAAAAATCGGAGGGTTGTCGACAATGACTGTGGATACCACTTATATCTCGTTAAGTACCTGTCCATTATGTACACTACTCCTCTATATACATGCATAAATACGTACTCATGCACCCATAAATACCAGACCTGTTTGTTGAAATTGTCCCGTTTGTGGATAGGTCGAAATTTTCTGTAGGTACTACAAACAACTTACAGTAACAAAAAAAAACTACGGGTAATTAACCAAAACGCTACTCACTTATCAGTTGCGGTAATTACAATTAAACGATTAAGTTAATTTGTTTTAACGTACTATCCGATTTTACAAATCCTTCTCGTTTAAACTACTTTCATAATACGTTTAAAACTTACTTGATGAACAAAAACATCTTGACCCCCATCTTCCGGTGTTATAAAACCCCAACCCTTTGCTACATTAAACCATTTACATTTTCCTCTTCGCACACCAAAACTTGCTTCTGAGCCTCCTTGACTGGCGCTTCCGCCATCGGATCCTGCATACAAAAAAAATACGCTTACATAAATATTGACTTGGTCTAATCTTATCGTTAAACAAATATTCTTTTATTTTCTCTATGAAATCTCCAAAAACTAGGCTTTTATGTAGTTTTTCTTGACAAAACTGATGAAATCGTAAAACGCGTTTTATAAAATAGGGACGATTAGAAACATACCTTTAGGTAATATTTAAAAAAAATTAAATTAAAAATTTGTGTTATACTACGCGCATTGACGTTGAAATAAATGCAGGTGGAATAAATAACAATAGAATTTTTAACGCGTCATAAATTCAACATGGAGATGATTTTACACACTGTTAAAGACGAATTTAATTTGGGAAACATGGAATATAAGAACTTCATCTGGAACTGAACACTAATTACATACACCAAACGTATCGCAGTTTTTTGTTTGTGGTTAAAAGAATAAAAATTGTAGTGTAAAAAAAGTATTCTTCAAATGTTTGTTTGTGATAAAAAATCGTAAAATACAATTTCGAGTAGATTACTTAATTAATAAAATAAGCCCAATTAAGAAATGCTACGCTCAGTGAACAAGTAGTGTGTAGTATCATGAACTAAAGCAGTTTTTGCATATTTTTCTACATATAATTTTGTCGTTAATTACAATTATAACAGAATCTTAAAAGATAAGGGCTAAGCATTATTCTTGTGCACTAACTTTTTAATTAGTTTAATGATTTTATCAAATTTATCGCCTTTGAGGGACAAAGTACATACTATGGCGTAAAATAATATGTGCGTAAGTGTTTAATTTAATTTAAATCTCAGCTTCGTTGCAACGTAAAAATGTATACGATGAGGTGTTTTAAAGCATACAAAATAAATTTAGACATAAGCAGTAGAATATTGAATATGAAAGATTTAATTTTTTTTCATTAATTGAGTACAACCAAGTTCTCAATGTTTTCTTGATAAAAATGTAACTTTATTATGAAAAATTTTTACAACTGAATCGCTCAAATCGCTAGCGACAACTTTTTTCCATCTTTCGGCGTAGTTCAAATACCGTCGAGTTAGAAGGGTTCGTCTTTTGAGGCTATCCACGAATCAAGCCATTTTGAGATATCTTCATACGAGCGGAACAAGTAATAATCGGACGGCACAATATCTGGGGAATATGGCGAATGGGATAGGATTTCTCATTCTGAATCACTTTTTCGTGCCTTGTATTTCCCCATGATATTGTTCTCTTTGGGTTGCTGAAATGAATTCATTTTTTATTACCCGTAACGATGCCATGAAGGAAACCCTTCCTGTTTTGTCGCTGCAGCAATTGTTCACAGGCGAAAAACGACGCTCAACATCTCTTGGTTTAACCCTGCATCACTCGCGCCTTATTAAATTACGCGAGCACTCGCGTGTGAGTTTCTCTCACACAATGATCATTTCAAGTTTCTGTTTAAAGATGTTGTTTCTTTGCAGAAAATAAAACGAAGTTACTTAAGATATTGTGTAGTTTAATCGTAATACAATCTAAAAAATTGAATTTTGTTAATATACTGAGATACAAATTAATAAAAATAATCAATCACTATAATCGTTTACTCCAGAACACGTTGGACATGTAAATGTCGTATGTTCTGTGCAAATAGCAGCATTGCAGCTAACGCATCGTTTTTTGATTTCCTATTCTTCCTTCTGGGACAAAATTTACAAAAATCCGGAGCATCGACTGTAGTTTCTCTAATCTGAGGTAAATTCAAGTAGTCTTTCAACATGGTACGAATTTTAATTGGCAGAGACCTGATTGAACAACGTCGAATCAATAGTGGTTTGATCAAAAGATTCCCCAGCTTATTTAGATAAATCCTACGTTCTTCAATGATCCCGGTATTACTTTTATACAAAATATTGGAGTTTATAGCAGCGACGTCCAAAATTGTAAAAAAAATTCGAGGGGCCATCGACAACTAAATCTGGCAACAGAATATGTTGATTTCAACTCGTCCACTACGTCAACGCCCCTTTGGTCAAGTTATAGAATGTGATTACTTCAGGTTTTTGTAGTTCTCCAGATTGAGGATCTATGTAGTCTCCGGAATGAAATGTAGACAACATCAATACGTTTTTCTGTGGTTTAGGTTTATAAGAAACCAATACGGCATCTCTCTGGAAACCAAACATGCTACTAGGTGTAGGTCTCTTCATATTTATGAATATTTGAGGAATTTCCCTCGTTTTTTCTTAGGGTGCCAACAACAGTTGTTTTCTTAGCTAACAATTCTTTTGCTAACGGCACCGATGTAAAATAATTGTCTGTTGTGATGTTTCTACCTGTATTCATAATGGGATTTGCTATGCGCATTACAACTGCAAATGCAGAGTTGTCAAGATGAAAAGGTCCATCCGGTTGCCTTCCTGCATATATCTCCATATTACAGGTGTAAAAATCCTGGAATCTACCAGGGCATATATTTTGATGCCGTATTTCGCCGGCTTATTTGCTATATATTGACGAAATTTACATCGTCCTCTAAAGCTTTCTAACATCTCGTCCACTGTGCAGTACTCTCCAACTTGGTAGTTCACTTGACATTTAGATACAAATTGCTCAAATATTTCTCGAATGGGAGCTAAATTATCGAATTTCTTTCTATCGTTTCTGTCATTGACATTGTCAAATCGTATTGCTCTTCCTAAAAGATGGAACCTTTCTCTTGACATTGTCAACTTGAAACCAGCAGGTGCAAATATCGAATCACTCCAAAGTTCTTTAGTGTTTACATATTGAGCCTTCCGTACTCCTGCTAAATATAGAAGTCCAATGAAAGCATATATTTCTGTAGTGTCTGTATCTTGGCAATCTCTTTCTCTCGAATAGTTACTTCGTATTTTGGCTAGGTAGATGTTTGTAAATTTCACGATTTGTTCAATAATTTCTTCTGTAATAAACAACCTCCAACATGTTTCCACAGTTTTTGAATTTTTTGCAATATTTTTGACTCCAGGAAGATGACTGACAATATTTTTTCTAGATGTTCGTACATTAGGTCGGGGAGGATGAGCCATCCAATGTGTTACTTTGTCTTTACCAGTGTAGTGATGTATAGATTTATATACGATATTACCGTCAATCTCATGAACAGAATTTTCAATTTCTGCATCAGATTGTTCGGAATCCGTATAGTGTTCGCTATGTTCACTGGGAGCATCACTTTCGATGTCGTCTCGTCTATTGTCTTCCATAACTTCTTCATCTTGAGGTACTTCTTGTCCTGTCCATGGTGTATTAGCTAACATTTCTCCTCTTTCCTTCTCTTTATTTAGAATATTCGCTAATTCTACTAATGTTCGGCCCCTACTCATTGTTTACAATCTAAAAAAATATCGCTGCTGTAGTACCAAGTGTATAATAATGTATATATGTACTAAATCACGCACGCACTAAAGCATATTGTTAAAGACGGTTACAAAGTCAGCTAGAAGTGGTGGTAACGCCAGGTCAACAAAGCGGGTTGTTTTTAAACAAGTAAGAATTTCGCTTCGTGACATAAAAATTTACGCTTGTCGATAAAAGATTGCGTTCGACGACACTTCTAAGACCATTATTCTAAATTCCCTATAAAGTGGATTTTCGTCTGTTTTGCGCTCTTAGTGAAAAGCTCCAAAGACAGTTCTGCCAAAAATTTTATTTTCTTTCAATATGTATCGACTTTGTAGGGAATTTTGTTTCGGGAAAAGAAGAAAACTTTAACACAATTATTAACTTTATGATTGATAAAATCGTCAGGTTTAAATTATAAAGAACGAATAACTCTTCGTAAAATTTTCAAATTCTTAGGGAGCGTGAGAGAAACTCTCATAGCGCGAGTGATGCAGGGTTAAAATCATAAAGAACCCAAGTTTCTTGTTTTTGAAACCCATACAATCGCTTGGATATGGCTTGGCGGGTAACTCCTAATGCTGATGAAAGCTCTTTTTGAGTTTGTCACGGATCGTCATCGAGTAATGCCTCCAAGTTTTTGGCCTTTCTTCGAGCGAATGGTCGTCAACATCAAAATCACCGCCTTTTAAGCAACGTCTCGTTGTTTCATATCCCGATGCGCTTTTGGCGCCATTTGTCTTCGAATGAAGGAAGAAATGCAACACTTTCGGCAAATAACGATTATTTGACACAAAATCAGACATTTTCACACAATCAAAAGCATATGACGCAAAAACAAAATCACTGATATGTCAAAGCGATTTGTTTATCATATGTCTAAGCTTGATTCATGACGTTTTGGTTAGGTCACAATCGATCAGCATTTACTACTGGTACGACCTCTTAAAAAACAACGGGAACTTAGTTGGGCAATTTTCAGTAATAATTTTTATGTTGTTAACTAGATTGTGATAGAATTTTTCAGAATTTAACCATAACAAATACATTCCTTGAGAAAGACCGCGCGTAGCGGTTGACACGTCGGCAATATATCATACAAAGTGTTTATGTAACCTTACAACATCAATCTTCTCTGTACGAAGGCCCAACAACGTTGAAAATTCTAATTAAAAAATTTCATATCTTACACCTACGAGTACTTTTATTTCTTAACTTTTATCATTCATTATCAGAATATTAAAACCCAATCTTATAAATTATAACTAGATTATCTTTATTGTATCTTCCGTTTGTAAAATAGCTTGCATAAATATTAAATTTCAGCGTTTTTTGCGACAATTTCAAAATTCCATCGTGTAAGTGTTTAATCCTTTTCTGCTTAGCTTCTTTTTTGATGTTTTTGAGACAAGAATCGATTCTAAAATGAAATAATTTTAAAGTAAATTGCAAATGTCATCGTGCAAATTTTAATTTCATAGTGTATCAATATATGTACCTACTAATTACAAATATGCTTTAATTTTTTATAATTTGATTTTATAAAAATATAACACAATCAATAATCAAATCGAAGTTGTGTCGTTAACGACATCTCATAAAAGAGGAACACGCAAATAGTAGGTTATTTACTTGTAGTTCGATCTGTTGACATGTGAATTAAGAATTGTGGTAAGGTATACAACCACAGAAAAGCTGACAATCGTAACTAATGTAATTAGTGGGGTTGAAAACTGAAAAAATCGAATATTACAACACAAATTAAAAGATTTACTGTTATTTTCTTCAATCACCTTGTTTGACATATGGTACCCGTTGTATAAACCGTTGTTAAATCTATTGTTAGATAACTGTCCATCTGATTGGTTAAAATTTTATATTTAAGTTTACTGATTGGCTGACAAATTGTTACGTTTTCTACAACCGGGGATTATTTTACAAATCAAACTGATGCATATTCTCAATTACCTATATTGATGTTCTGTTGGTTAAAATATTACGTAAAATCAGAATTAACGAAAGGTCAATAAAAAACCACAATTGTAGTTTGACATTTTTATTTATTTTCTGACATAAGTGTGAGAATTGTAGTCTGCATTCAATAGAAATGTTTACAAAAAAAGTAAAAACCCGTTGAAATATTGCGTTAACATCCAAAATAGACGAAAAACTTAGCAAAAGTTGGGAGTTTGCCACTAGGAAACAATCAAAGTCAAAACCTAATCTACGAATGTGTCGAAAGGAGTACTGACGTCATCGATCACGGTGCGTTTTATAGCTTTATCAAATTCATAGATTTTATTTTATCCATATTTTTGCCCAAAACATTTTTTGAGGGATTTTATTATTATTACGTGATTGTATAACGTAAATACCACGTTTTTTCTTTATAATTATAAAATAATAGACATACGAATGGTCAATTTCAGTAAGACTAAAATTGTATATTACACAGTTTAATTTAAACGACAGAAAGTAATTAGTATAATGAATTTAAAAAGAGGAACTGTGAATTAGAAGATCCTGCATAGTATTACCATATTCTGTTTACCCTTTAGGTCTAAAGTACTTGAACCATATCTCCAGTTTCGTACCTCGTATTATGGACCTTTAATTCATACTTTTTCTACGCAGTTTACTTATAACTGCTTATTTTAAATACTAAGATAAGATAATTTTCTAATTTGCATCTTTACGCATGTACGAATAATTAAACATACAGCTTTACTGCAATGAGTGCGTTTTAGTCCCAACATAAAAAAAATATTGCTAGAAATACATTAGTTAATTTATTATTTGGTACAGTTTTTTTAATTGTTAATTTGGAATCCTTTTTTGTTAATCTTAAACTTTGGTTATTAGTAACGGCTCTATTCTTTTGTTTAATTCGCTTCCCGTAACATATTCATTTATTTATTATTAATTATACAATTCCATATTTTTAAAGATTAAATCATGAGTTCAGATTGTACCTTAAACTACAAATCCACGAATAATGGTACCAATGAGTGCAGGAACTATTTTTTTTAATTTGAACTCTTTTGTATGTTTAAATAAAAATTCATATTTGAAAATAGTATATTTAAAATGTTTGGCATAGATGTGCAAAGTTTAATTTAAATGTTAATAAATGTACGGCGTTGGGATGTAATATATTTGTACAATAATTACACATTTCATAGTAGGTACTAATAAATTAAACAAATTAAAGGTTACGTTTATTATGAATTGAAGTTTGGGGAAAGAATGACATTTAATATGAACCAAATCAACACTTTGCTTACGTGATCGCTAACGCGATTCGACACTAGGTTCGCAAAACTTTGATGTTTGAATATGATGTACGCATTTGTACAATAGTGAACTTACACTCGAGTTCTCTCACTCTTGAAGAGTCTCAAAAGGACGAAACAGCTGTCGAATAATTCTCGGTGTTTGTTTGCTATTGTACAACCTCTTGTGAACTTACAGCAGGCGATTCGAGATTTTAATTTTTGCTAACACTTATGTTGGCTATAATTATCAAAGGATCGACTTATGTAACTGCTATTACATACCTGTCGACAAAGTTGCTTAATGCGAACCATTTGCGTACGTGATCACTAACACGAGTCGACACTAGGTGTCGCAAAACTTATAGTTTTAAAACAATTAAATTTTACTAGGGTATTCTAATACCAAACAATACGTAAAATTAAAAAAATAGTAGATGACTTTACTAGGAGTTAAGTTTAAAAGTTTACTGGCAAGGCGTTAGTCAAGTTAACAAACTAAAGGAAACAATTATATTTTTTAACTACAATTGAAATATACCATTTTTTCTTCAAGCGTTATTGCTCGTTTTTGTGTGTTATCCTAAAATTTTCGAGATTTTCGAGTGTTATGGTGAATTCGAGAATCAGATTGGTACTCACTGTAACGTTTATAATAACATGAAGTAACTGAGGTATAGTAACCTAAATAATTGTGAAAACAAAAGAACTGTTGCTTTTAATGTTCAGACAGTAAAACCATTTTTAGCGTCTGCCAGTAGTCGAACGATATGCCGTTTTAATGTCGCTTGAAGAAAATTGTTATTTATGTATCAAGGCCCTAAAGATTGATTTTTCATGACGAATGTGTTTTAGTTGCAGAAGCCATAGCCGAGGCAAATAAAACAAGTGAGACATGAAAAAGAACTTTAGTGACGAGGTATGTTTTATATTTTTTTCGAAAACCCAAATTTGAACAAAATCGGACAATTGTTTATCGTTTTATGGAGTAAATGTAACCAGCTGTTTTCATTTTCATGACATAGATTTTATCTTTACCGGTAAAAATGTGAACTTAAAAGTTAAATCCTAGGCTTTAAAATTTATTTTATAGCAATTTTCGAGTAGTTAAACTTCAAGTTTTATGACGATTTCTGAAGATTTTATTTACTTCTTCCGAATGAGATAGTTTACCGTGTTCTCATAACAAAACGTATCAAAAAAAATGTTGTTAATTCAAATCCATTAGTACAGTAGGTTCACAAAAATTTGCTGCAGCGAATAGAAGAAATACATTATCTTGAAATTTTAGAAAACATTCAAAATGTGGTTCTTCTTTATTTTTAATTTTATTTGGAATTACAAATCAGATCTTTGAAATGTTTTTTTTAAATATTGATCTAATGCTATGAATGTAACTAGAGCTTATGTAATAAAAATAAGATTGACGTTACAACGTTGTCATTTTCAAAACGTCGGACACGTGACAAAAAATGTTACTTTTTGTAAAACTTTTCGGTAGAAAAAATGAACCATTTCGACATATATTTATGAAAAATGTTTTTTTACATATTTAAGTTATCAAAAATGTGTATATCCATTAGTTGACAGATGTATGGCGTCTTCATACATTTGAAATCACTCCTCGCGGACACTCCTTAAAGGCCGGACAACTCTACTTAACGGATATTTTCTGATAGTCCGGAATGATAATATCATATACAGAGTGTTAATTTGGGATACTAGGTATATTGATGACGAGAAACTCAAATATTAACTTAGTTTTTTGTTTAATGTTATAGAATCAAATCAAATCAAATTCCTTTATTCATTTCAACAATGTCTATCATAAACAATAAATAAAATATTAATAAATTAAATAAAAATAAAAGTAGTAGACTTGTTTTTGAGATAAAGGCAAGCCGGTGATACCACATAGCACAATGTGCTGCGTATGGCAATGGGTAAGATGTTAAACGTCTTGACGGGTATATAACAAATTTATTTATTATCTATGCACAATTATGGAAAAAATTTATTTGGAAAGCAAATTGTTTGATATTTTCAATCGATAGTGAACCTAACCATTGTCGTAAAATTTTCTTTTTATTAGAATCGCTGTAAATTTTATTTTGAGTTAAAAGCGTACAAAAATGATTAAATACTTTATTGCTGTGATACAGGAAATAGCGTTCAGAGTAAGTTTTTATATGTTTCATGGGTTTAGTTCTGAGATATCTCTAAATTCTAGTTTAAATAAATAAATGTTTTCCTAAAACTCCAGTAACGTCAAATAATGTGATGATTACATTTGACATGCTGGTCAACTGTTTCACCTAAGTACTTGTACTGACTTTTGGTTTTAATAATGTTCAACATATTCGAGCAAATGCAATTTGTTTTCCTATACAGTTAAGAATATCATGAATAGTTATAGCATTAATGTTAGGCCTGGGTAATAAAATGTAAAAGATAGCTGCAGTTGAAGATATCTCTAATTTTTTGTATTCAATAGTAGTTTATTATTATTTATTTAAATAAGTTTTTATTATATTTAAATCAGATGTTATTTTATTTTTAACTAGATTCCAGGATTTGTTTTAAAAAAGTAATTGCTTATGCCGACTATACCGTATCGTCGGTATAAGCAATTACTTAGTTTTATTTCGAACAAGCTATTAATATAAATTAAAAATAAAATAGTTCCAAGTATAGTACCTTGTGGAATACCACAATAGATTAATTGTTCCTGACTGATTATGTTTGATAATTTTACTATTGGTACTCTATCATTCAAATAACTTGAAAATTCTAGTGATTTACATCTACAACCAATTCGTTCAAGTTTTGCTAGTAATTGACTGTATCAAAGGCCCTAGTTATGTCAAGGAAGAGGTTTGAAGAATCTAAAGAATGGTCAATATTTTTAATTAGGATTCTTATTGGATTTTCAGTAGAACATTTTGGACGGAATCCGCACTGATTGCTATTTAATATATTATATTTTTGTAAAAAAGACATGAGCAGCGATTTAATGAGTTTTTCTAGTATTTTTGATAAGTTTGAAAGAAGGTTTGAGAAGGCGCCACAGACCGTGTTGTTGTCCCTTATGTGTTGCATTGTATGTCATTTTTGACTTCGCCATCAATGTACACAGTATCATTAATTTTGTCTAACTGCCATGTTACTTAACCAAAATATAAACAAAAATCAAATAAAATAGTTTTTTGAACGCCCTGTATCTCAGAAACCAAGCCGTTGCAAACCCATGTTCATATGAAGGTTCACCCTTTAAAGTTTGTACTTAATTAACACTCTGTTTAAGTAGGTTTCTTAAATGGGCAGACGGTCTCTGATGCCGTGATTTCGCACAAATGAGATGAATTTTCAACTGTTAATTGGCAGCTAGCATCAAAACTATTCAAAATATGCATTTAACGTAATTGCTGGTTTTATTTTAAAATGTAATTTTTGCATTGTACCCTGTACAATTCATGCATAGTCACATGACAATGATTGGACATGCAACGAATTATTTTAGTTAAACATATGTATATACAATAAAAAATTTATGTTTTTATGTACCTTTTACTACGTCCTCCCCATATACGACACCTCTATTATGTGATGATATTGTAATGGTCCAAACAATGTCCTCCCAAGAGAGATTATATAACAAAAATTGAAAAAATACATTTTTGTAACACAAATTAGAATTTAAATTAAAAAAAAAATAATGAGCTTATTTTTTATATTTAATTTTAAATCTTTTATTTGAATATTACTCAAAAGTTAAAATAAAATAACTTTTGACACCAAATTATCATGTTCCATCATAATGTTTTTAATGTGACAGTTAACTGTTTTTATGATTAAGAAGTTGACCCACTCGCCCTAATTCAAGCATAGCCTTGATAAAACTCTCGCCCGAAGAGAGAAACGTCGGCAAACCGTTTAGTGGTTTTTATTCGTATCTCCACCGCTCCACCTAAACGAATCCACCACAAGGATATAATTTCTCAGCATTAATCCATTGGAGGATCTCAGGTTATAACTGTTAATGTTGTTATTAGCTGTTTGCAAAATATATTAAAAAGAAATACCTTTTCTTTCAAAAACTAGAGATTAAATTACATTTTTGTAAAATATAATAAAATGTTTTTTTATCATAAATAATACCAAATGTTTTTGTGGATCCAGTTTATCATATAAGCAAAAATGATTAAAAAATGCATAGGTAACGACTCTGTGTAGAGATAATCATCAAAAATATGAATGTAGAAGTTAGACAAACATAAAAGTTCTACGATTTTGTTTTTATTATTTCTAATAATGATTTATGATAGTAAGAATAATTATTGATAAATTTTAGTTATAAAAAAAAATTTTTAACGACACTATAACGAAATCAATCTTGCTGATTCTAAAATGATTAAGTCTAGACCTTGTTTTTTTTTCCAGGTAGGTTTTGCACCCTCAATGCCTGTTTTTAGTGTATAAATAGTATTTATATTATATCTATTTGTTGTAAGTACATCTTTCTAATTGTTGTTATGTTCTACTTGAGCAACATAATCGTTCGAGTTTATTATTTCTATTGGATCGGTCAATTTGGAGCTCTGTAACATGCTGTTATATGCAAAATAAATTAACACCAAATACTAATCCAGATCAATAAAGCCACTCCAGCTATTTTATAGAAAATATAAATTTGTAATATATACGAAATGGTTCTTCTCTATTAAACGTACGGTGATGGCTTACTGAATAATTATGCCGAAATTGTAATTTTCAAAAAAAAATTTAAACGTTAGACAAAAAAAATTTATATTTCTGTCAAAAACATAATTTTAATGTAGTGTTGTGTTATTAAATGATGGCTTAAGTCACAAAAATTTCAAAATTTCAAATACTTGTTTGTGACAATTCTTTAAAAAAATTCTTGTTAAAAATGCATTTTGAAATCATAATTGTTTTTCAATAGATAATGGTAGGTACCTGAGTTAAATTCATTGAACAAGGGGTTTATATTTCTTGCATAGAATCCTGATTCTATTTTTAATACGTTATACAGTTGAGCGATACTATTTTCAAAATTTTGAAAAATACAAAACTAGATTTAAAACATTACATATAATAATCGACAAATAATAGTCGCATTTACGCACTTTTCTGATTCAAATAAATTTTATTCGTTTTTTGAGGGAGTGTATTTTATTGATGTAGGTAATTGTTCATATTTCGTTTTTTTCTGTACAAAGTGGTCATGAGATAAGCACATTTTACATTATACTGAGACTTTATTGAAATAACTTAATATTTTCTATTAATTATTAGTCAAAATTTAGTGATGATTGAAACCAATTATAATTCTCCTTAAATTTACTACACTCTACATGCAAAGGAAGTTCTTATAACATTTTTTTTTACTTTTTAGCCGTTATGAAAATGGTTGTAGTGCGTTTGTAACGCACAAAATAGACAAATAGACTAGCTTCAAATTATAATGTATTCTTCTATTCATTACATAGGCAAGATAAGCTTTAGTATTAGTATTTTCCCGCGGTTTACAATGGCCCGTTTGAAGATGTGGCCCGGCCAGTACAAGGGTTGTTAGACAAGGGTAGTTTTTCAACAATACCTGCGCCAAACTATGTATTTACCTAAAAACCAGTGGCGTAGTATTTTAAAAACTTCGTTACAATAAATGCGACATACAAGCATTTAATATTTACAACATTCAATACCAATTTGAAATTTTTTTTATCCATATAAATTCGTCGAAAAATAATCAGTTTTCGTATAAATACGCGTTAAAATTTTCATATTAAATGTGCCGTTCGGTTGAAATTGGATACCATACTAAACAGGTCATAGATTAGAGAGGAATGGCCTGGGAAAGAGTCCCGGGAAGTTAGGGGTAGTTTAGAACTGTCTAAAGCCACAAGCGATCGGGTGCAATGCACTTTCTAATCTATTTTTAAATTTCTTCACAGATAACTTGTGTTTTTATAGACAAACACGGTTGAGTAATAGTTCATACTTTCTTAAACGCACTTCTTTGTTTTGTAATGTAATTAGATGACTAAATTTGAAATGAAGACGTGTAATTGTTATCGGTTACATTTATATAGTATTTCGGTGAAATACCATTACAAACACATTTTGAGTATTACTAGTTTTCGGACGAAATAGTTTTTACTTGTTACGCGCTATCAGAAGCGCGTAGCATTTCTTAGAACATGATTTAACGATTATCAACGAGGTGAATCAACACCTGCCGGAAATTCAACCTAAAGAAAACTACCGCTTTCTTATAAAACAACCCCAAAAATTTAGAAATACACGATCAAGTCAAATTGGCGCGCGGAAGTTTGAATTTGACGTACACGATTTGCGTTTGTTTTTATTTACATAAAATTGCGCCAAACATAAAAAAAAATGCATATAAACTACGCATTTAACTGCTATAATAACAAATTGCGTATTTAATTATATGTAGGGAAAAAATGAAGGTTAAATAAACAAGTACATTTACCTTTCCCATTGTCCAATTCACTTTTCTCCATTAATTTTAGAAACTTTTAGATTAAAAAAAAAACAAACAAATAGTCAAAAATGAGTAAAAAATATTTTCATAACGAAGAGACTACATCTCGATATGCCCGAACCGATAGACTACTTGCATCGCACTAACGCACTAGAAAACAGGGGACCTTAAAAAACATTCGGGCCAATCAAATTTCGGCTGCTCGAAATTTAATTCGTCCCTTTAGAAATATTCATAAAGAGCAAAGTTGTTTTTGCACTTTATGTAGTTTACTACGTTAATAGAGTGAGAGTTGAAACCATTCATAAAATTCCTTAGGTTCCTTATGATACGAGCAATAGTAATTTCAAACGCACTTTCATCGATATGCCAACAACTACTGCGATGCACGCACACGATGATCTATTTTAAATCGTCTCATTAAATTTCGAAAATAATGCACTTTTATTTATCCAGAAATTTTTGAGAAACCGGAATTTGACATTTCTACAAAAAAAAAATACGAAAACGATTTCCGTTACTTCCACATACTTGATTTAAAGATAAATGAATTTTTTCTAAAGATATTCAAGTTTCAAATGTGTCAAAGTGCTTCCGTAATTTGATCAAATGAAATCAAAAAATGCAATTTACATCCGTTTTTGTGTCCACGTAGGAGTTATTTTCAGGTCAAGTTAGTGTGCGTGTAATGCGTTGTCAGTTGTATGATAACTCAAATAAACGGCTACCACACTTTTATCATATTTATACAGGACGTGGAATTTTGAATGGAATCAATGCGACAATTATGCTTGAATCGTTTAAGGGGCCTTCGATCGCTTGAAGGTTTTTTTAAATGCAGACTGAAAAATTTTTTCATAACTTTGGTGAACAATTTGACAAACAAATGCGTCATTACTTGGATGACGTCACTATTTCATAATATTAACTTGTTATTAGAAAATTCTTAGACTTAAATGTTGGTTTGATAACTGTGTTGTTTGAATTTTTAATAGGTATAAATCAATTTTTCAACATTGCAGTCAAATTTTCATTTAGATAAGTGTTGATGACGTATAAGCTTGTGTTCATGTAACAGTCTAAAAAATTTCAGTTATTGTGTCTAAGTAAATTGTTTTACAATTGCACATATGGTTGGTTGGTAAAGACAAAATTAGTTTGTTCGAATACACATTTTACGGATAGTTCGTTTCTCTTCATGGTTGTGTAGTAAGTACACAAAAAACAACAGTATTAAAAACACAATTCGTTTCCGGACTGTCCATTTTTTTACGGTGCAATCAAAATTGTTAAAATTATATTTGTTTGTAACTTCTGATTAACTTCTTATTTAGTAAAATAGTACTTCGACACAAGGGCATAGAAGGTATTATTACTCCTCTCTACTAATCAACTATGGTCTTTATGGGTGATGCGTTTCCCGTTCGTGTGACATATATTTTGAGTGAAAAAGTAAAAAGATCTTCAAAATAAGCAATTACAAAATTAAACAAATGATTGAACTGCGAATATTGTTGTCCTAATTGCTATGGATATCTCGGTAGCTAAAAGAACTAGAGGTTGGTCAAAATAGACAAAATTCAGATTAAAAAAATCTCATCCGAGCTACGGGGGTTTTTCGAGAAATTGCTTAAAACTATTTTTTAAGAAAATTTGTCACGTCTAGTTTTCGAGATATTACCATCAACTTACTTTTTTTTTAAATACGGACCTGTATTTTTTATACCATTAAAAAAATTATATTTAAACAATGTAGATGTTCATATATGTATGTATTTTAACTGTCAAAAATAAAATTAAAGTTTTATTGGGATTTTTAAAAATGAAAACAGAGATGGCTTAGACGACCAATAAAACAATTACCTGTTTTAATAACGTAAACAGACATCTAATGAAACAAACTGTTTATTATTCTTTACCATTCAATTAAATTAAACTTATTTAACATCAGTTATTATTATATTAACACCTTTTTTTTAAACTATTCTGAAAGTATCTACCATTCGGTAGCAAGCAGAGGCGCGCTCTTTTCATTATTTTATTTTCGGTTTTGCTTAACTTAGCATTCTACGGGTTATATTCAAGCTTTCTTCTATGAATTAGGTCCTTCAAATCTCAAGGAGCAGTTTTATAAACCTTATCTTTTATAAAATCGCATATGGAAAAATCCATAGGAGTTATATCCGGTGACCTGGGGTGTCAACCTATTGGTTCATTATTTCCGATGCACTTTAACGAACGGGAAAACACCAAAAAACTATACTCTGACACGTGTTTCAATAGCTAAGCTATCATCATCAGCGAACCGATGATCCACTGATTTGGCTTGCAAGTATTTAGAAATCTAGTACAACGATGATCCTGTGTCCGAGTGCACCATCGTGCTGGTAGTACTCAAAATTTCCTACAACAGCTAAATGCAAATCATTCAAAAAATTTTGTAGTGTATTTGTAAGAAAATTGTAATAGGTCAATCCGGTAAGAGTTTCTTGGAAGAAAAAAGAACCTAATATCCCAAATTTCTGTTGTACCATTCATTCTTGTAAAAGCGGCTTTCATCGGACTATAAAATTTTTTTGCAAATATCAACGTCACGCCTCCAGCGTCTTAATAACCAACGGCAAAATATTCTACGTTTTCTAAAATCCGTTGCACTTTCTTGCATCGATAGGGTCTGAACTTATAGCATCGTAAAATTTTCTTAGCAGAATTTTTAGACACCCTTGTTTCTTTTTCAATTTCTCTTAAATAAACCTCTCCTTTATTGACATTCTTGTACTGCGCATATTGTACAATATTTATAGGTCAAGTGTATCTGATAAAATAAGTCATATTGTAGCTAATAAGAACTGCAGAATATTGAAAACCATGCCGTGGATAGAATCCTGAAGACAGATATATTAGGAACTTTAAAAACCTCCATTGAATCGAATCCAGCTTGTTGTTATAGGATACCAAATTAGTGATCCATATTCCAATATAGGTACTACGTTCAAAAGCACAAAACAACACTTTGATACAATGGTTTTCTGTAAAGCCCCTACAGTTACTGTAAATTAAACCAAAGGCTCAATTAGCCTTTGATGCGATATTCATAAATGATCTACAAATGATAGCTTGCTGTCAAAATATATTCCAAGATATTTAACATCGTTACAATTTAGAGTGGTTATAAAGTTCTGCGTTGTGAGTTCTTGTGAAAGTTACAACAGAACATTTATTTATATTAAGATGTAGGCGATTATCAGTGCACCAGGTGCATATTATATTAATATTTTGTTGCAGTGGTAAGCAGTCCTCAGTAGTTTTTATGTAACTAAATATTTTGAAGTTGTCAGCAAACAATAATTTTTGACATTTTAAAGCATCTGGTAGATCAGTAATAAAAATTAGAAAAAGTAAGGGCCCTAAATTTGATCCCTGCGGGATTCCTGAACTAGGAATGAATGGAAATGAAACAATGGCTTTGTATTCGACTGGTAATTTCCTATGAAATAGATAGAACGTGAATAATGGAAGCAAAGAATCTGAGAAATCAACATTTTTCCGTTAATCAAATATTAAGTAAAAATCAATTTAATCAAATGCCTTGGATATGTCTGTGCAGATTACGTCGACCTGTCCTTTTTTGTCTATTTTTATTTTATTTATCTTTCTAGGTACGCATTTTGATACATTTCAAACGCTCTTTCAAAATGCTTTTGCATAACACAAAATTAAATATGATTTTTCATCATTGGAAAACGCTTGACAAATAAATTACCCATCATAGGGTTTTATAAGCAATTGTTACTAGTTGCTCTTCTAAACCACCTCATTTTTGACAAAACCTAATAAAACTTAAATTTTATTTTTTACGATTAAAATACAAACGTTTCTATTGGTAAAAAACACGATTTATAAAATACTTGTTACAGAAGTGTATCATAATGAGAGATCAATAAAGATTTAGAGTATAAAACGTTTGATATTTGAGATTTTTATTGAAAACAAAGTTTATACACTTGAAACTTGACCTAAAAAGCTGACCGAAATTCGATTTTTCAAAAATGGACCAATTCGAAAATTATTTATCTAGATTAGTAGTTAAATGATTAGGTTAAAATGATATGTAGTTGTTGTTAGGCCTAATTGTAGACGTTCCAAAGGTTGGTTTTGGTAATACTAATGATGGGAAAACTAGTAGAAGATTTTTTGCAAACTCTGGGCTCGTTGCTAAAATTACGAGTCTAATCGTGCAACTAATTTATTATTTCAAAGTTATACTGGACACAAAATTGACACCGAGACGTTTGCTGATTATGCCATGGATTTATCAAAAATATATGTTAAACAAAATCCATGGCATCTAATAACTCTAACAATACACAAGATTTTATTTCATGGGGCAACTGTAATCTATAACTACTTGTTATTTACCGAAGCACGGAACAAAAATTTCCAGTCTTTTCGTTTATCCAACTCCAGAAAGTTTTACAGAGAGTCATGGAATATTGTTGTTTTGAATAGACTTCTTTTGACATCTGATCATCTTTTGACTGGTATAAAACCTCTTTCAAGAAAAACTTTTTTAAATTTCCACGCCAATAGTGTCATTTTTGGATGTGGTTGCAGTTCAAAACTCTTTGCTTTCATAGGCCACCGTAATTGGCTTTTTTTATTGATCTCTTGTTAGTTTAGAAAGCAAAGAAAGTTATATGACTTGATTTCGGTGCTTATAAACGCAAAATAAAAAAAGAGATTTCTAATTGTCTCCCAATCTCATCGTGATGATTAATGAGCTTTACTGCTAAAGAAACTTATCTCTAATGAGAGTTTAATTAAAAACCATACTATAACTACCAGAAACATTTTTTAAAACGTTTTATTTAACTAGATTTATAACAATAGATGTTGATTATTTAGTTACTTTGTATCTGTACAAAACAGATTTAGTAAAATCTATTCTATAAAAGTTTGCATTATTGGCTAAGTGCAATTTTTCCGTCAGTAAATGCATTTTGAGCAAACATTTTCTTGCTACTCGTTGCTGTTTTTTATTTTACTAAGTAAATGAATTTGGAAAATGATAATTACACTCAAAAATTACTGGAAATTAGGATAAGAGTCATCAAAATAAAGCGTTATATTTACTGTGGAAAGACTCGTCAGGTACTTGTTAGATATCATGTCACTGATGGCATCTTTATCTATGAGTTTCCCACAAGATAGTGTACAAACTGTGTGACCAAGTTATTGTCAGGTTTTATTTCTGCTAAATTTATTGCAAAACATTCACCAACATCGTCTGGATGTAGAAATGGTTCAATAATTTGCCTTAGTATAAACGGTGCCCTGCTTTTGATACCACCATATATTTCCTATTTGATATGTTTAGGCTGAGATCATATTGTTCCGAATATGATTTTTCTCTTGCTAATGGTTTTGTACTATCACATTCTTGTTTTAGATGTCGAAACACAAAACAATAACTGCTAGCATTTTTGTTTATTAATAAACAATAGACGAGTTGAACAACGTATAGTCCTAAAGTTTTGGGAAACAAATCACCCGGTTGATTGAGTAGCAAAATGTTACCAGTCCTGTTGTTTAAATAAACATTACAAAAGTTTTTAGTTTCTGTTTCCAAAATGTTGTACAAGAATGTGAAAAAGGGATTACCATGTTTCAGAATTTGCCGAAATGCGGTCGGCTGCGAGTTTTGAACAAAAATACAGAGAGAGGGAGAGAGAAAAAGATATAAGACTGTTTCAAGCAGTTTAACACACAATTGGGATCTCACAGCGGAAACTGGCCCGGAGATTTAATGTTGCCAAGAGGATAAAAGCTCCAAAATATGGAAACAATTAATTAGATACAGTTCCGACATGTTGCCGCGCTTTAAGGCGAACGCATTTCCTCAATAGGTTCATTTTGTCTAACTCAGAGATAAAGGGTCACTGAGGATTACGAGAATGTCATGTGAAATTTTAAAACAAAAAAAAAGTTTGAGGACAAAATATTGATATGGTATGCCATTTTTGAGACTACGGCTTTATCTTGCGGCCTTACATCGGTTTTCCTCGGGGCGAAGCCTTAAATGCATAACGTTACAATCCAAATATGTCTCCCTAAACTGCCTCAGGTTTTGAACACACATCATGCGAATGATGAAAAAATGTTTTGGCCGAACTTGTTTCATGCTAATGCGAGAATCACACGGGAGTGGTATTAGGTCAACAATATTAACTGGTCATTATAGAGTATATTCACCAAATTAGAGAAATTAACGCTGAGATCGCTCAAAGGTTGATATAACGGGAAAACTAAGTCAAAAATAACGGTTCAAATTGTTAACCTCTGATTTTTTTTCAAAAATTAATAGACGCTTTTCAATCCATGTATAGTAAAAAGTTGAGTAAAAAATTTCGGGCAGTATTCAATAGTTCAATCTGCGTAAATATGTATCACAGCATGTCGATAGAAAATGTAAATTAGTGCAAATATTATAACATGATTATAACATTGTTATTCATAACGAAATTTTCGTTTTATGCGTAATTACAGAATAATTTCATAAATTTTTTCATGATTGTGATCAAAATGAATTGCTATTGTAACAATCTTCTTCGCCGTCAGTTTTCCGATGCGCACATCAATTTCAATTTTAAAACTTTTCCAAACCTTAACTTACATCTCATGATTTAAAATCAATTTTTAATTTGGTGTTTAAAAATATTTATGCCATACCATAAGTAACACTTTAATCTTGTAATGTCATTGGTTAAAAATTGTAATTTTGAAATTTTAGTCAGATTAAGATAGATAATTTAAAATAATCGAAATAAACTAATCTACAGGGTGATTCATTACTATTTGGAAATAATTTAACACTAGAATCCCGACCTCAAATTATGAAGATTTAACCTAAAACACCTAGATAAAATGTCGCTCATTACCAAGTTACAGGGTGTTTAGTTTAAAAATTTAAAACTATTTGTGCTCAGTATTTTAAAACTAATTGACGTATCCATTTCATATTTGGCAGAAAGTGTAGACACTGTACACCCTTCTAAATTACGTTAAACAAACATTTCTGTCTATTACCAGAGGCGTACGATAGGGGCAAGTGACCGGTTAATCGTCCCCAAAATTTTACGTCACTGGCGGAATAGAGATTTTAGTAGAATTTTTTCGATTCTTCATTATTTTTTAAGTAAATAATTGTACTCTTTCCTTATAACGATTAAGTCAATATTTTTTCGAGATATTTTAAGTTAAACATGAAGCTCTATCATTTTTAAATTTTGGTATGTAACTCGGTAATAATTAATATCGACGTTTTTGAGCCAGTGGATTGCATTTAATAAGCAAATTAAACTTTAATCCGTATTAACAATAAAGATACTAAAATTTATTGACAAAAATAAAATAGATCTTCTAACTTTAAAATAATTCAAAGTGATTTTAAAATATTATTAAAGCAAATAACCTGATTTCTATTTGAATTACAATCCGATAAGTCACATTTGATGGTTAAATTATTTGTTTCGTGTAGTTCGCTCTGAACTGAATTAATTCTTTTGATCTAGTGGGGTGCTTTCATTTTTTTCAATCATGGTACAGCTTCATGTTTAACTTAAAATATCTCGAGAAATATTGACTTAAACACCCTGTAACTTAGTAATGAGCGACCTTTCATCTAGGTGTTTTGGGTTAAATTTTCATAATTAAAAGTCGGGATTCTAGTGTTAAATTATTTCCAAATAGTCATGAATCACCCTGTATATGGCAATTAAGACTACAAAATCAATCAGTAGGAATACGTTGGGTGAGAATTTGGTTCACCTTGGGTGAGAAAAATTAATCGCGTTGGTTGTTTTCATTCGTAAAAAAATATCATTTTGGAAAACCTTCTTTCATAATTTCATTCAAGATAATTTCAAAATTAATTAAAAACAACAAATTAATGATTTAACGACTTCAAAAAAATGTGACACCCGACAAAAATATGTCTTAATCTCATATATTTCTATTTTTTGACTTTCTGATTATTTGACATATACGAGGATATATTGAAAAATTTTTAGCCTACTATAGAACCAAACAAAATTTCAATGTCAAAATATTTTATTACTCAACATATTCTCCTCTTAATTGGATACATTTATTACAGCGAACCTGCAACGTCTCTAGACCTTTCAAAAAAATTTTTCTTCTTGCTCTGCAAACCAGACCTCCACAGCTTCTATTACCTCCTTGTTGGAAGAAAATGTACGACCTTTAAAATTTTTTTCATTTGAGAAAAGAGGTGATAGTAGGAAGGAAACAAATTGGGTTAATAAGGTGTTTTTTTAATTAATTCAAACCTAAATCACTTATTTTTATGGCAACATGAGATTTGTGTGCGCGGGCGTTGTCCTGCAAAAACAAAACACCTTTGGATAGCTTTCCGCGTCTTTTCTCTTTAATATTTTCCCGTAGAGTGGTCAGTAATGTCGAATAGTAATCTCCAGTTATTGTTCTACCCTTATCCAAAAATCAATCATGATTACTCCATGGCAATCCCAAAAACTGAAGCAAGAACTTTTCCAGCAGATTTTTGGACACGAAACTTCTTAGGTCTTGGAGAACCAGAGTGTCGCCATTCCATCGATTGTTGTTTTGTTTCTGGATCGTAGAAATGTACCCAAGTCTCATCCATAGTAACAATTCGGTTTAAGAAGTCTACATCGTTTTCAAATCGAGCACAGATCGAACGCGATGCTTCTACCCTTGCACGCTTTTGGTCAACATTCAAACATTTGGGGATCCATTTTGCAGCAATTTTTCATGTCCAAATTTACG
This sequence comes from Abscondita cerata, assembly GCA_030710515.1. Classification (NCBI taxonomy): domain Eukaryota; kingdom Metazoa; phylum Arthropoda; class Insecta; order Coleoptera; family Lampyridae; genus Abscondita; species Abscondita cerata. The sequence goes on from JALBCR010000073.1 coordinate 487,588, forward strand.
TGAACCACATATGAACGCGTTTGTATGAAATAATCAGTGCTTCAGATATCCGTTTTAGCCCAATTCGACGGTCTGATAAAATCATGTCATGAACTGCATCGATATTTTCGGGGACTGACACAGAAACTGGCCTTCCCTATCGGTCATCATCTTCAATGGAAAATTTACCTCTTTTGAAGCTTGCATTCCAATTTTGACGGTCGCATACGAAGGACATTGATCACCAAGGGTATTAAGTATATCTTCGTAAATCTGCTTACCTCTTAACCCTTTTAAATACAGGTACTTGATGATGGCTCGATACTACAATTTTTCGATTTTCACAATTTCGGTGGACATCTTTTTTCATTTAATTTATTGCGTGACTCTGGTTTACTTTTTTGACGTCAAATTTACACTGACACTTCTAATAAGTTATTGTTCGTTGCTATGGTAACGCAATATTTTGTTTATGCAAGGAACTGGTCTAGGCTAACTAGATATCAATACATCCTCGTATTTAATTCAATACCATTAGGCAGTTTGTAATAGTATTATTTTTATTACTGTCGTGAGTGACACCTGTACGAAATCGATTGCATAGGTTGATACGCAATATAGTCGGCATCATTTTGGTTTCTGGTAGTGTTTCTTGGGAAAATAAAATAAAAAATATTCAAGACATAAAAAAACAAAGAAACGTTAAACAGGGTTATTACAAACAAGTTTTGTTTATGACACTGTTAAAACAAGAAAAAACCATCAGGTACTAGAAGTATCAACTTATGAAAGCCCAAGAAGAGAGTATGTTATCATCAGTAAACAACTATAAAGGAGTTGGTCCAGCTGAGATCATTTATGAAATACATAAAATTTATAATGGGAAATTTATAGAATGTAATAACGGTTGGTTTTAAAAACCCTACGTTTTTGATATTTTCTGTGCTAAAAACCATAAATTGATCTTGAGGTAGCGCTTTAGACATTTTGTCCATCAAATAAAATTTTTTATTTATTTTTTCAATTCAGAATAATATAGATGTTCCAAAGCGACTTTTTATCAAGTATTCAGTAGTTATATGCCGAGTACGTACCAATATCCCAAATTTGGCTCAAAAGAGAATATATCGAAGACTATTTCCCTCACAAAATTTTAAAGGATATTACGAAAGTTATCTAGCAATAGAGTATCATGCAAATAGTCGGGTATTTGCAAATGTGCATAGAGTCAATATCTTTTTAATTAAAAAAAATGCTTTTAATTGTCACATTATCCCAATCGACAAATCAATTTTTTATTTATTTTTTTACGGTTGAATGTCATAAGTACAGTAATTCATTTAAATGAAGTTTCGTTGCATGGGTCGAATTTAAAAGGTCATTTATACTATTTCCCGAAGAAAATTTCACGCAATTATTGAGTAATAGCTCCTAAACCAATGAGGTTAGGAATTTCGTTCATATGTCAATCTATACTATTTGTAAGAGTCTATTTTTGGAAAATATTTTTGAGTTCACAGGGTGTCTCAAATAAGTGTGACGATATGAAAGTCATTTGTTTTTAATGAAACACCCTGTATTTTTTGCATATTTCGGTTCACCTACGCACTCTATCGATTGCCGAAAATGTATTAGTTCTGGCATTTTAGGAGAAATAAACAAAAAATGGAAAAACATAAAATTTGCTGACTGGAAATAAAAAATTTTAAAAATTTCAAGATAATTTTTGGGCTCACGGTTTGATATGGATTGAGTTGCGAAAGGTCTAAAGTTACTGTCAACCTATTAACATTTTGTAAATTTTGTACAGGGTTTCCAAAATTATGGTCGAAAAATGACAAACTTCAAACCAATTTTTCTCTCGTTTTTCAAATAAAACTACTTGTATATTTTTTAAGACTAGATGTAGAATTGAAAAATGAGTCTTTTTTGTATTCACAACTGTACTCAAATTCTCTACGGTTTTCTAGATATTTACGAAAAAACATTTATTTTATTTTCCACAGTAAATTTTCATCAACAAAATACCTAAGCAGCCATGGAAAAAAGCTACTTGTTGGTATGACAATGTTATTAATTATTCGCGTAATCTTTTGACGTTCAGTGGCATCAAGTGCATATTTTATTTTCTTTTGTAATAAAAATGAAGTATACGATAGAGAAATCAATTGGCATGATTTATATCACCGGAGAATGCTTAAAGAATTGCCTTCTACCATCCAGAGTGTACAAAGAGAGGTTTCCTGATAGAAGGCACCCAGATACAAGACAATTTAAAACATTGAAGGATAGATTTAACATGACTGGGACAGTTAAATATGAAAATCATGACAGAATAAAACCCGTCCTAAACGAAGAAAGCGAATTTAACATTATTGCAAGTGTTGTTGAAGACCCACATAGAAGTTCAGCAGACATTAGTGATTTGGTGCACATACGTCAAACTTCCGTAAAAAACATTTTGAAGAAACATAAGTTCCATCCGTATCATGTACAACTGAATCAAGCACTTCAAGGACAAGATTTTGAAAATAGGATAAATTTCTGTATTTAGAGTCTAGCTCGAATTGGAGAAGATGAACGGTTTTTTAATACTGTATTGTTTACCGATGAGGCAACCTTCACAATAATGGTCATGTGAACAGACATAATTTACATTACTAGGCCAATGTGAATCCACATTTTACGAGGGCAGTTGACAGGCAACACAGGTGGAGTGTAAACGTCTGGGGAGGCCGCGTAATAGGACCCCATTTTTTTATGGGCATCTAAATGCGGATATTTTTCAAAGATTTTTAGACGAAGACCTTGATAATCTTCTAAAAAGTATACCATTAGGACTAATAGGAGGAATGTGGTTCCAGTTAGACGGAGCCCCTGCTCATTTTAGTATTGGAGTTCGACATGCTTTAAATGAAAAGTTTCCAGGCAGCTAGATTGGCAGACAAGGACCTGTTCCGTGGCCCGCAAGGTTGCCAGATCTGACCAAACTTGATTATTTTCTATGGAGATACGTTAAAGATCTGGTTTACCGCATACCTCCAACCACACCAGAAAACATGCGGGAAAGAATAAGAGACTCCTTTAATGTTAGAAAACGTAAATAGGTCTTTAACAAACAGGTTAAATCTGTGTTTACAACAAAATGGTCGAGTGTTTGAATACTTAATCTAATCATGTTTAAAAATTCTATAATGTTATTCATAGCCGCCTAGGTATTCTGTTAATTAAAATTTACTGTGGAAAGTAAAATAAATGGTTTTTCGTAAATATCTAGACAACCGTCGAGAATTTGAGTACAGTTGTAAATACAAAAAAGACTCATTTTTCAATTCTACATCTAGTGATAAAAATATACAAGGAGTTTCATTTGAAAAGCGCGAGAAAAATTGTTTTGAAGTTTGTCATTTTTCGACCATAATTTTGGAAACCCTGTACAAAATTTACAAAATGTTAATAGGTTGACAGTAACTTTAGACCTTTCGCAACTCAATCCATATCAAACCGTGAGCCAAAAAAATTATCTTAAAATTTTTTAAATTTTTTATTTCCAGTCCGAAAATTTTATGTTTTTCCATTTTTTATTTATTTCTCCTAAAATGCCAGAACTAGTAGATTTTCGCAATTGATAGAGTGCATGGGTGAACCGAAATATGCAAAAAAAGTGAGTTTTATATCGTCACACTTATTTGAGACACCCTGTGAATTCAGAAATATTTTCCAAAAATAAACTCTTACAAATACGAGGATATATTGAAAAATTCTTAGCCTACTATAGAACCAAACAAAATTTCAATGTCAAAATATTTTATTACTCAACATATTCTCCTCTTAATTGGATACATTTATTACAGCGAACCTGCAACGTCTCTAGACCTTTCAAAAAAATGTTTCTTCTTGCTCTGCAAACCAGACCTCCACAGCTTCTATTACCTCCTTGTTGGAAGAAAATGTACGACCTTTTAAACTTTTTTCAGTTGAGGAAAGAGGTGATAGTCGGACGGAGCCAAATCGGGTGAATATGGGGGTATTCTAGTAATTCAAACCCTAAATCACGAATTTTTGCATGGCAACATGAGATTTGTGTGCAGGGGCGTTGTCCTGCAAAAACAAAACACCTTTGGATAGCTTTCCGCGTCTTTTCTCTTTAATATTTTCCCGTAGAGTGGTCAGTAATGTCGAATAGTAATCTCCAGTTATTGTTCTACCCTTATCCAAAAAATCAATCATGATTACTCCATGGCAATCCCAAAAAACTGAAGCAAGAACTTTTCCAGCAGATTTTTGGACACAAAACTTCTTAGGTCTTGGAGAACCAGAGTGTCGCCATTCCATCGATTGTTGCTTTGTTTCTGGATCGTAGAAATGTACCCAAGTCTCATCCATAGTAACAATTCGGTTTAAGAAGTCTACATCGTTTTCAAATCGAGCACAGATCGAACGCGATGCTTCTACCCTTGCACGCTTTTGGTCAACATTCAAACATTTGGGGATCCATTTTGCAGCAATTTTTCTCATGTCCAAATTGACGTGAATCATATGATGAACGCGTTCGTATGAAATATTCAGTGCTTCAGATATCCGTTTTAGCCCAATTCGACGGTCTGATAAAATCATGTCATGAACTGCATCGATATTTTCGGGGACTGACACAGAAACTGGCCTTCCCCATCGGTCATCATCTTCAATGGAAAATTTACCTTTTTGAAGCTTGCATTCCAATTTTTGACGGTCGCATACGAAGGACATTGATCACCAAGGGTATTAAGCATATCTTCGTAAATCTGCTTACCTCTTAACCCTTTTAAATACAGGTACTTGATGATGGCTCGATACTCCAATTTTCGATTTTCACAATTTCGGTGGACATCTTTTTCATTTAATTTATTGCGTGACTCTGGTTTACTTTTTGACGTCAAACTTTACACTGACACTTCTAATAAGTTATTGTTCGTTACTATGGTAACGCAATATTTTGTTTATGCAAGGAACTGGTCTAGGCTAACTAGATATCAATACATCCTCGTAGTATACATTGACATATGAACGAAATTCCTAACCTCATTGGTTTTGGAGCTATAGACCGACGCGCGCTTAGTTGACAACCCTTAACAAGGATGCAATAAATTTCAGGTAATTTTGTTTTAAATATGGTAGAATGAAAGATATCGTAAAAAATGCTCTACCCGAATATGCAAAAAAGTGATTTTTGACTTAAATTTAATTACTTACTATAGTTTTCGATGGAAATACTTTATAAAAAAAACTAGTTAAGATATACTGTTAAATGTTTATTTCCTAAAATAATAAAAAATATGCTTAAATAATAAATTAAAATTAGATACGTTTATGTGTTGATTGAGCTGTCTGAAGAAAAGTAATCAGCACTAATGTCTTCATTTTCTTGCATTTTGGTGGTCTTTGAGTCAGAGAACGATAAAATTAGTGATACAATTGGGGTATGCTTAAAGTCTCGCAAAGATCTAGCAGACATTTAAATTTTTTGAATCTAAAGGTATAGGTAACAAATACAGTTTCGGTAAACTAGTTAAATTAATAGTTTTTGCAGCACTTCTTCTATTTGTACTTCTTCTAAGATTAATAGTTTTATAGTTTTCATTGTATGAGTATTTAAACTTCATTGCATAGGGTGTATTTTTTTTTTCAAAGAAGACCTCTTTTATTTTATTTATCTTAAGCTTATTATTAAAGTCGTCGTTGTTCCAGTTTTTTCCCACTGATAAAGTTTTCGGTTAAAAAAGTCATTTTGTGTCATTTCGGTAACTACATAAGGTTTTCCTGTAACTTTAGACATGCGGATTAACATGACCCATTGATCCGTAGTATACACACAAGAATACCTCTTTTTGGCATTTTCTATGACTGCGTGCATACTTACGCCTTCATTTTGCGTATGCCCTTTTTCAACAAATTTATGTATAATTTCCAGTTCTAGAACATTCGAAATATCAGCAAATAGGGAAAATATAAATCTATTTTTGTTTTGTCCTCCGCAATTATCGGAATAAAAAATGATTTTACTGACTCCCTTGTCTTTCTGTTTCCTGATGAACTAAAGTTCATTGGGTCCTCTTTAGCGATGGTTTTATTCCATACACAGCAACTATCTTCATTATTTCCTAGGTCGTAGATTGTAAAGTTATACGTAAGATTATTATCTTCCGGGTTGAGCCGTGTTCGTCCTTCCTTCCTACGTTCTCTGCTTGACGTTTCGCTAATCATGCTGTTAGCTTCTTCAGAAGTTACTCTAAAGACTGATGCCACATCACACCATCATCCACAGCAGAAGCGGTCTCTAATCAAAACTTTATTGCCTAGAGCTAACAAGATTCCTGACGAGGTTCACAAGGCAGAAGAACTTCGACACGTCCAACAAGCCTTAATGAAGAACGGCTATACCAGAAACGAAATAAAGCCGCCTGTCGCAGGAAATCCGAAAACGAGAAGGAACAGGTCACCACCTACGCTCGTTTGCCATTCATTGCTGGAGTAACTGACAAATTAAGAAAATCATTGGAGAAGAAGAATATCGGTGTCAGGTTTGGAACGGTTAGAAAAATCCAGCAACTACTACCTTCTAATAAAGATAACCTGCCGAAACTCTCAACAAAAGGGGTCTACCAAATTGACTTTTTCCTATTGAAAATACAAATTTGAAAAAAATTAGAGCGTTTACTAAAGATGACCTTTTGAGTTTAATGGGATACAAATGATTTTGTCACTTTGTTAGCTTCGCTTGGCAGTTGCTGATATTATGTTTAAAAATGTACGATTATTTTGAATCCCAGATGCATTTGAAGTTAAATTAAATTTCGTTTGAAGCTTATCTCAATCAATTTTGTTTCACTATTAATTTCGTCTAGACGTATGTCTGTCACCTGATAGTGTTTTTCCGTTGAATAAGGCAGTATAGAAATTTTCATATAAACATTCCCAAAGATATAATTCTGCTAAGTGTTTATTTCGTGCGTATCTAATGAAGAAGTTCGAAGAAATCTGTCGTCATGCAGTAGATAACTCTTGTTGATTTAACATTTTCGTTGTTTTAATTCCAGCAGTTCCCGTGGTATCAGTGAAATGGAATACCCCTGTTTTGAATGAATGAAAGAGTCTTGTGTTTCTGCGTGTTGAATTCTGAGTATTGCGAGTGTTTGTTTTGGTCGCGGTTTGAAAATATGAAGTTTGCTAAAGTAATGTTTTTTTTTAATGAAAAGAATACGGGAATGTTTTCCTCTCTGAATTATGTTTTTTTTACGATAGTTAATTTGAAGCCAGTTATTAGTTATGACTCAAGGGAGCAACATCTAAAGTTTGCGCCTCTTACGTGCGGATTATCGTTTAAAAAAAAAAAACAATTAAAACGTCGCATATCATGTATTGTAGTGTGTTTACTCAAATTTACTAAATTCCTGGAACTAACAGTTCACAAACGTTAGAGCAGTTGTCGAAGTGTAATTAAAATTACCTTTACGCGTTAAGTGCGGAACCCTTGAAAATTCTCTAACCAGTGAATTTGATGGTTTTATGTCGTATCGATCTTTTGGGATATAAATGTCGTTTATAACGGATTATTAACAAATAAACAAAAAGTTCCGATTTAGTGTAAAAAGCATTCCGATTCTATAAAGTGTTTCGATTGTAATGAGTGTTCGCGGAATCAAATCAAATTAGAAGCGAACTTTTGGTTGTCGAATCATTGAGGAACAATTTAAAGGAAATTTTGGTGAGATCTCGTAACCAGCCAGAAGCTGCCGACGTTTATGGTTTTGGAAGTTTACATCTTTTCGACAAATTTCAAGAAATGCAACCATGAGAAAATTACCGAAGAATATTAACTGTAAGTAAATTTATAAATCAGCAATCATCCCGTGAATTAAGTGAACTTTGTCGCGCAGTGCTTTCGTATTAAATTAGACTCTGTTATTTTTTTTCTCCCTGCTTATTTGTAATGTTAGTTATTAAGAAATGTTTATTGTGATAGAACTGAGAATAACTTCAAATAGTATCGTTTTCATTTTCGTTAATTTAAGTAAATTCATTTTCAGTCTTTAAAAATTAAATTCTCATTTCCGTCAATGATGTTATAAATTTGTATTAGTTGTAAGTTACGTCCTTTGATTATTTTGTCTACGAACGGATGGAAAAATCCCAACCTGGCCAGGGTTTTGATGATTGCGCTCGTTTTAATAGTTATCTAGGTCAGGTCTGTGATGATCATCTGTGATGATTACATGTAAATATTCTTTTTAATATTTTTTTTTTTTATCTTCTCTCATTTGCTTTTCCTTTTCCTCGGTCTTCAGAAAGCAAGTGTGTAAATATTTTAGTAGGACCAAGGTGGCGCTCAGCAAAATCCCCGAATTTTGGACTTTTATGACCCTTGTGTTTAATCAAGGTAAGTGTGTGAGCTATGCCCAACGACCCTTCCCCTGTTTAGCTAGCCGGCCAACTCGTTACTACTGCAGAAGGGTAGTTCTTCAACTTCTGCACTGTAACAGATTGGCGCCCAACGTTTCGGCCCGTTTTGTCTCATAACATTTCGAAAAATTATTTTTATTTATCGCACCAGTCGGATTCGTGTGTACGGTTATCTTCATGACCGTCACTTAAAATTTTAGTGAATTAGGATCTTACCGTTTCTTTTAAGCTTTAATAATGGGGTATAAAATTAATGTTGACCGATTATCGATTTCAGAGGTGAAATATGAAGTGGAAATTAGGGGTGGTGACTCGTCTTTAGGAGTAACCCAATTAAGAATATGGTTAAAAGGGTGTTTATCTAAGGAGGCTTCAGGAAATGTTGTTTCACGTCCCGTGTACCCATTCGATTTCAAAACGGATCAACTAGCTGTAGATCTGGCCATTTCAGAAATAAAGCAAATTTTAAATGAATTATCGTCAAATCCTACTGTTAAATTAATTTCGACTTTTGAAACAAAATTTAAACATACTTTGTCACGTATTAATAATTCCCTTCCAGCAGATGACACCGAAAAGATATTAAAAGTAGTTTGTTGCAAAGTTTAGTTTCTCTGATGTCAACTTACGAATTATTAGATTGTCGCGTTGTTAATGTTGAACCATCTCCGGATGCAAGCGTTCAGGAAAATATTGAAGCGGCGTCTTCTCCTTGTATCGCAGTCCAGCAAACACAATCTCCTTCGGTACCTAATGTTAGTTGTTTTAAATACACACCATGTTTTAAATGGAATCTTTACTTCTCAGGAAATGATAATTTCTCGTTAAATTCGTTTTGGAACAGGTCAGTGAATATCAGATTTCTAGATGTGTAAATGACGCGCAACTTTTTGCGGAATGTGTCGATTTGTTCAAAGGTCACGCGCTTATTTATGTAAGATCGGTTAAAAATGACGTTAGTTCGTGGCAAGAGTTAGTTAAGCTGTTAAAATTACAGTTTCAGCCCATTGATTTTGATAGTAAATTACTCGAGCAAATTAAAAAACGAACTCAAGATGAAAAAGAATTGATTGGCATTTATGTTGCAATTATGAAAGGGTTGTTCAATAGATTGGAAGTAAAAATAACGGAAGCAGAACAGTTAAGCATTTTGCGTAAAAACATTAGGCCGTTGTACCAGTCTCAGTTAAGTTTAATGGAAATAAATTCAATTGATGAATTGTTAAGATTGTGCCGTTTGATTGAAAGCAATTTAGAGTCAATCGAAAATTTTAACCCTCCCCGTAGGCGTAAATATGATTTGGAAAATGATATCTCAAGTCTAGGTATCCCGGAAGTAAACGAGAGTAAAAGTAGTGAAGTTGTTGTTAGAAATAATGTTAGAGAAACCCCTCGTGCATTTGTGAATAGATCGTGTTGGAATTGTGGTAACGCGACCCATTTATCAAGAAATTGCGATAGGCCGAAAACCAAACAATATTGTTATCGATGCGGTAATCAAAATTTCACTGTAAAGACGTGTCCTAAGTGTTCTTTAAATGGTCAAGGAACGAACTAAAATTAAAGCGGTTGGTTCGTTCCGTAGATAAGATAAATTCCGCCGTATTTTTTAATTCTTCTTTAAGCAAACGTGATGCAAATTTTAAGAAAACGAAAATTATTTTAGATTACGTATTCGATTCTTCTGAGGAAGATCAACGACCTTTCATCAAGGTTCAAATTTTTGGTAATGAAGTTTTAGGTCTTCTTGATAGTGGCGCCTCCCGTACCGTAATTGGTGGTGAATTATGGAAACGTTTTAGTAAATTAGGTGTCTTTTTAAGAAAGAAAGACAAAATTAAGTGTTCAGTTGCAAATGGTGAAGTAGTCCATTCTATCGGTTCGGTTGACTTACCCATTGTTTTGAAAGGTAAAATGACGATTATTAATGTTCTTGTGGTTCCCGAAATTTCAACTTCTTTGATTTTGGGTATTGATTTTTGGAAGCGTACCGGTTTTGTCCCTGACTTGCGTAAAGGTGAATGGTCCTTTGCGTCGCTATCTACAGCGGATAACAATAATCAACGTACTGCAATAGTTTCGCGCTCCGATTTATCCAAGGAGCAAACGTCTCGTTTACAAGCAGTAGTTGACCCTTATTTTTCCGACACAACCCCTACTTTAGGGTATACGAATTTAGTTGAACATGAAATTAAGACTACTTCGGCGCCTATTAAACAAAGATATTATCGTGTGTCTCCGTTTATGCAAAAGCAAATTGATACAGAATTAGATAAAATGTTAGAGATGGATGTGATTGAAAAATCCAGTAGTGCTTGGTCAAGTCCAATTTTATTAGTCAAAAGAAAGATGGAACTCATAGATTTTGTGTAGATTTCCGTAAATTAAATAAAGTAACTGAGAAAGATGCATACCCATTGCCTTATGTGTCAACAATATTAGATCAACTCCGTGATGCTAAATTCATTTCTTCTTTAGATATTAAATCTGCTTATTGGCAGATCCCACTTGGCGAAAATTCAAAACAGTTTACAGCCTTTACAGTACCTAATAGAGGTTTGTTTCAGTTTAAGAGATTACCTTTTGGGTTGGCAAATGCACCCGCGTCTTGGCAGAGATTAATAGATAAAATTTTAGGTCCCGAATTAGAGCCATATGTCTTTGTTTATCTAGATGACACAATTATTTGTACACCAACTTTTGAGAAACACCTTGAAGTTTTGGCAGAAGTTTTGAAAAGGTTTAAGCAGGCTAATTTAACTTTGAGTTATAAAAATGTAAACTTTGTCAGTCCGAATTAAAATATTTAGGCTATGTTGTAGACTCTAATGGTTTATCAGTTGACCCTGAAAAAGTCGAATCCATTATTAAGATACCGACCCCCTCTACTGTTTCCGAGGTCAGACGTCTCATTGGCATGGCCTCTTGGTACCGACGTTTTATTCCGAAATTTTCATCCATTATCGCTCCCTTAACGAATTTATTAAAGAAGTCAGCCAAATTTGACTGGAGTTCTGAGTGTGTTGAGGCTTTTGAGATTATTAAGAAATGTTTGGTGTCTGCACCCATATTATCGTGTCCGAATTTTGACTTACCGTTTACAGTACAGGCTGACGCTTCTGATTTTGGTATCGCAGCCGTGTTAACCCAAAATATTGACAACGAGGAAAGAGTGATTTGTTATATCAGCAGATCATTAACTCGGAATGAAAGAAAGTTTTCTACTACCGAGAAGGAATGTTTAGCGGTTCTTTTCGCCGTTCAAAAGCTCCGTCCATATTTAGAGGGCACCCATTTTACCGTCATCACCGATCACGCCTCACTTGTGTGGCTTCATAATTTGAAAGACCCAACTGGTCGTCTTGCCAGATGGGCTGTTAGCATGCAGCAATACAGTTTCGATATCGTGCACCGTAAAGGCAAAGATCACGTAATCCCTGACGCTCTGTCACGTGCCGTACCTGTTTTAGATGTTTTGGATGTGAAAGACCATCCTAATAATGACGTTCACGTGGAAACTGATAAGTGGTATAATAAACTTAAGTCTTCAGTTGAAAGTAATCCTCAAAATTACCCAAATTGGCGACTATCTTCAGGGAAATTATTTAAGCATGTCACTGTAGATTACCCCGACTTACGCACTGACGTTGATAACTGGAGAGAAGTAGTTCCTAAGGCGGAACGTTCAAGTTTGATGAAAAGTTTCATGACGAACCCACTTCGGGTCACCTGGGAATTTTAAAACGTATGAACGGTTGGCTCAAACCTATTATTGGCCAAAAATGAAAGTTGATGTTGGACGTTATGTCCGTAAATGTAATGATTGTATCGCCCAGAAACCCGAGCAGCAGCGTCCTGCTGGATTAATGTCTCGGCACCCCGTTGTGGAGAAACCCTGGCAAATGATTGCCACCGATATTGTTGGCCCTTTACCGCGTTCAAAGAGGGGCTACTCCTATGTTTTAGTAGTCGCTGATTGTTTTTCAAAATTCGTTCTATTTTTCCCGTTACGTAATGCAACTGCCACTGTGGTGGCTAAGAGACTTGAAGAGGATGTCTTTTTAATGTTTGGAGCTCCTCAGTACCTTTTGTGCGATAATGGCACACAGTTTCGAAGTAGAGAGTTCACCCATATGATGGCTCAATACAATTCCCGAATAATCTTTAACGCTCACTACCACCCTCAGGCTAATCCCTCTGAAAGGGTGAACCGAGTTATGAAAACAATGTTGGCTTCTTATGTAGGTGATAATCACCGTGATTGGGATAAATATTTAGCTAAAGTGGCTTGTGCCATTCGCACTGCCGTTCACGAAGTCACTGGCCTGACGCCATACTTCACTAATTTCGGTCGAGAAATATGTCTCGATGGTTCCCGTTATGGTCCTACGACTAATACTACCGATCTCGACGATCTCGCATTTGGTGATCGTACCCATTTAGCTCAAGGAGCCATGTGTTTAATGACGTTTATCGGGATATTAAGAAACGTTTAGAAGCATCTTATATCCGTTCTAAGAAATACTACGATTTACGTAGACGTCCGGCCCCTTTGAAGTTGGAGATACCGTGTGGAGAAGGAACTATGTCCTCTCCGATGCCTCTCGATATTTTTCGGCTAAGCTTGCACCTAAGTTCGTAGGTCCCTTTTTGATTAAACGTAAGGTCTCGTACCAAACGTATGAGTTGTCTGATGATTCCGGCATTTCCAAAGGTATATGGAATGCAAAAGATCTGAAACTAGATCCCTCTGTGGACTAATTATAGTCATGAATTTTCTTTGGTATTATTTGTTTTAATATCCTTTAGGTTTAGGTTTCGTTTACAGTTACACCTCCGAGTAGTGTACGGGGTAAGAATGGTCACTACTGCGGACACCACCGCATGTTCCGTAAAGGCGGCTAAACAATGGGTTTCTTTATCCTTTCTTCTTTTCTTTTCAGTGATAGTGTGGCTAGGTGACGGTCTTTTGAGTCTCTTTATGGTTGCCTGTGGGAGTAACGTAATACACGGATCTCGTGATGTGTAGAGCGCCCTCTTCCAGCCTGAAACTCTTTAGTGACGTTGTCGAACCACTACTTTGGTGGAGATCTTAGATTATAATTTTGCCTTATTTTGTAGACCAAAGGCGAGATCCTATCGCTTTTGGTATCTAAGTTTCTGTATACCGTCTTCTTTTCTATCGTTTTTCTCGTATTTAAGATATGTTTGTGAGCGAATTGGAGTAATTTCGGGAAATTACTCTTTTGTAAGGGGGGTGTTAGCTTCGCTTGGCAGTTGCTGATATTATGTTTAAAATGTACGATTATTTTGAATCCCAGATGCATTTGAAGTTAAATTAAATTTCGTTTGAAGCTTATCTCAATCAATTTTGTTTCACTATTAATTTCGTCTAGACGTATGTCTGTCACCTGATAGTGTTTTTCCGTTGAATAAGGCAGTATAGAAATTTTCATATAAACATTCCCAAAGATATAATTCTGCTAAGTGTTTATTTCGTGCGTATCTAATGAAGAAGTTCGAAGAAATCTGTCGTCATGCAGTAGATAACTCTTGTTGATTTAACATTTTCGTTGTTTTAATTCCAGCAGTTCCCGTGGTATCAGTGAAATGGAATACCCCTGTTTTGAATGAATGAAAGAGTCTTGTGTTTCTGCGTGTTGAATTCTGAGTATTGCGAGTGTTTGTTTTGGTCGCGGTTTGAAAATATGAAGTTTGCTAAAGTAATGTTTTTTTTTTAATGAAAAGAATACGGGAATGTTTTCCTCTCTGAATTATGTTTTTTTTTACGATAGTTAATTTGAAGTCAGTTATTAGTTATGACTCAAGGGAGCAACATCTAAAGTTTGCGCCTCTTACGTGCGGATTATCGTTTAAAAAAAAAAAAACAATTAAAACGTCGCATATCATGTATTGTAGTGTGTTTACTCAAATTTACTAAATTCCTGGAACTAACAGTTCACAAACGTTAGAGCAGTTGTCGAAGTGTAATTAAAATTACCTTTACGCGTTAAGTGCGGAACCCTTGAAAATTCTCTAACCAGTGAATTTGATGGTTTTATGTCGTATCGATCTTTTGGGATATAAATGTCGTTTATAACGGATTATTAACAAATAAACAAAAAGTTCCGATTTAGTGTAAAAAGCATTCCGATTCTATAAAGTGTTTCGATTGTAATGAGTGTTCGCGGAATCAAATCAAATTAGAAGCGAACTTTTGGTTGTCGAATCATTGAGGAACAATTTAAAGGAAATTTTGGTGAGATCTCGTAACCAGCCAGAAGCTGCCGACGTTTATGGTTTTGGAAGTTTACATCTTTTCGACAAATTTCAAGAAATGCAACCATGAGAAAATTACCGAAGAATATTAACTGTAAGTAAATTTATAAATCAGCAATCATCCCGTGAATTAAGTGAACTTTGTCGCGCAGTGCTTTCGTATTAAATTAGACTCTGTTATTTTTTTTCTCCCTGCTTATTTGTAATGTTAGTTATTAAGAAATGTTTATTGTGATAGAACTGAGAATAACTTCAAATAGTATCGTTTTCATTTTCGTTAATTTAAGTAAATTCATTTTCAGTCTTTAAAAATTAAATTCTCATTTCCGTCAATGATGTTATAAATTTGTATTAGTTGTAAGTTACGTCCTTTGATTATTTTGTCTACGAACGGATGGAAAAATCCCAACCTGGCCAGGGTTTTGATGATTGCGCTCGTTTTAATAGTTATCTAGGTCAGGTCTGTGATGATCATCTGTGATGATTACATGTAAATATTCTTTTAATATATTTTTTTTTTATCTTCTCTCATTTGCTTTTCCTTTTCCTCGGTCTTCAGAAAGCAAGTGTGTAAATATTTTAGTAGGACCAAGGTGGCGCTCAGCAAAATCCCCGAATTTTGGACTTTTATGACCCTTGTGTTTAATCAAGGTAAGTGTGTGAGCTATGCCCAACGACCCTTCCCCTGTTTAGCCAGCCGGCCAACTCGTTACTACTGCAGAAGGGTAGTTCTTCAACTTCTGCACTGTAACAACTTCCGGCTAAACCGGAAGTGATAAAAATTTTTGATTTTTAAATGGGACACCCGGTATTTTTTGACATTTTCGGAATCAACAAATAACACACGATTTGACTATTTTTGAAAAATTTTTCGCAAAAAAAAATTTTTTAAATGAATTTTAGAAAAAAATCAAACGCCGCCTATGATCAAAACTTATTAAGAACTTTCTAGTTATGCCTAGAAAAATTAGAAACCGTAATTTTTAGCACGTGAATTAAGCCTATACCTCTTTAAAGTTTCCTAAATCACGTTTTTCAAATTTACTCTATTTTTTCAAATGAAAACATGCTGGGTACATTAGACGGGAGTGAAGGCGATTTTTTTCCAATTTTTTGACACCAAATTTTTAAAAATCGACCGAAAAATAACATCACAGTAAAAAAATTAAAAAATCTAAGGTATGCAATCATCATAAAATAATTCCTAGAAAAAATAGCAACCTTTGGATTGTAAATTCTTTTTAAAAATATTCTGTGGCTCTGAAAAGAACCGTGGCATAAACCGTTTACAGCAATTGTTCGAAGTGACCACCATTTTGAGCAAGACATTCCCTGACTCTTCTGATATTGTTTTCTGCTACTCCTTCCAACATTTTTGGAGTGACTGAGTTAAATGCATTTAAAATGCTTTCTTCCAATTCAGCAAGATTGAAAACTGGTGTAGCATAAACAATACCCTTGATGTGACCCCACAGATAAAAGTCAAGAGGAGTGAGATCTGGGGATCGTGTTGGCCAACGCACTGGCCCATGACTAGAGATGACATTCTCTCCACAACTTTCCAACAAATGCTGAGTGATGTCTGTAGAATTATGGGGCGGAGCACCGTCTTGTTGAAAAAACATTTGGGCTAACAACCGTAAAGGCAGGTTATCCAGTGCTTCCTGGATTTGGTTCCGTAGGAAATCCAAATACCGAACTCCAGTCAGCGTGCCTTTGAATAAAATCGGACCGATAATTCGGTTTCCAAGAATCCCCGCCCAAACATTGACTCCAAATCTTTCTTGAAATCGACCAGGTCTAATAATGCGCCTGTTGTTTTGTGACCAATACCTGCAATTCTGCCGATTAAACAATGCATTATTACAAAACCTGGATTCATCCGTGAACATAATTTTTCACAAAATCGTTATCGTTATGCTTGTTTAGTAGAAGCCAAGTACAATAAACCCGTCTTCTGTCTTCATCACCATCGTACAAATGCTGGTGTAAATTGTACTTAAACGAGCGATAAATATGCTTCTTCAGAATTCGACGCACAGTTTCTCTTGACGCATCCACCTCCAAAGCAATCTCTTTTAACGACGCCGTAGCATTCATATTAACAAACGCCAACACGTTAATTTCCAAATCTTCACAACCAACAAAGCGATCTTCCTTTCTCTTACCGGATTCCTTCTCATAAAATTTTCCAGCTTTTGGAAGTACGTAAAAATGGTTGGCGCCTACCGGAAACCGCTCTGCGTAGAGTTGTTGCGCTTGACGGCCGTTCTTCCTACACTCGCCGAAAATTAACAACATGTCAACTTTTTCATTTTGGGAATAGTCCCTATTATCATTAATGTTATTCATAATGATAACTTAGTGAATTTATTATTAATTATCAACAACAATCAAACTAAAAAACTTTTAAAGTGCAAATTCAAAACGGGAATGACAATCTGTTTTGATAAATAAATTATTATTGAGTTTTAGAAACCGCGACTTTCTTTTGTTTCCCGCGTTGCTAAGCTGTCAACAATTCCAAGGGTTACTATTTTTTTTGTTCGAAATGTTCTTATTGTTTTTGGTCCATTCATTGTTGTCATTTTAATTTGTATTTTTTTATTGTAATGTTATTTCTCGGTCGATTTTCAAAAATTTGGTGTAAAAAAATTGGAAAAAAATCTTCTTCACTCCTGTCTGATGTACCCGGCATGTTTACGTTTGAAAAAATTGAGTAAATTTGATAAAAGTGATTTAGGAAACTTAAAAGAGGTATAACTTAATTCACGTGCTAAAAATTACGGTTTATAATTTTTCTAGGCATAACTAGAAGGTTCTTAATGCGTTTTGACCATAGGTGGCGTTTAATTTTTTTCCTAAAAATTAATTAAAAAAATTTTTTGGAAATAATCAAATCGTGTGTAAAATGATCCGTTGATTCCGAAAATGTCAAAAAATACCGGGTGTCTCATTTAAAAATACAACAATTTTATCACTTCCGGTTTAGCCGGAAGTGACACAAAAATCATTTGTATCCCATTAAACTCAAAAGGTCGTCTTTAGTAAACGCTCCAAATTTCAAATTTTTATCTTTAATAGGAAAAAAGATATCGACTATACCCACTTTCCTGTGTCACCTCGTATATTGAGAGACGACAAACGTTTAAATTTTTTTTATGAAATGGTTAGGTACATTATGTGTTTCTTTTATAATACTAGGGTAAGAGTATTGTTTATTTATAATATAATCAAAATTGGATAGGTTTTTTTTATTTTTTAAATTAGTTTCACATTAGTAACTATTGCGTTACAAGAAATCTTTAAAGTTATTATGTATAAAAATCCAAAAACTTATTTATGCACTATTGGTTAATACTACACTCATGTGTCCTAAAAAGGGTGGAAATCGGCAGGGAAAACCAGTTTGATTGTTGTAGGTGATTAAATTATTCCAGTTTTAGTTTTGGTGGTGTTATTATATACCTGTCTTGGTAGTTCTTTTACACTCATTTTCGTACAAGTTCTTATAGTCCACTGAAAAATCAGTACACAATACAATGCGAGACATCATAAACCCGAAAGTTTTGGGTTTCGAGAAGTAATTTAAGTTGTAATGGTTTTATGGTTTACGCTTCTCCATATTTTATTACATAACAACCAATGCCATAAATTACAGACTTTTTTTATTTTTGCACAAAGCGTTGACCAAGGTGTGTTGCGATTTTAAGAGCCACAGCACTAAAAATAATTATTTCTTTTATTTCATGCTGAAAGTTCAGGCACTCACGGCACAGAAT
This sequence comes from Abscondita cerata, assembly GCA_030710515.1. Lineage (NCBI taxonomy): Eukaryota > Metazoa > Arthropoda > Insecta > Coleoptera > Lampyridae > Abscondita > Abscondita cerata. Next base: position 506,067 of record JALBCR010000073.1, read on the forward strand.
AATAAATGTATTCATCCACTTTATCATACAGAAATTCCACTGAGCGATAATTTTTTGCCAGGTCGATTTCCGATTGTGCGGTATATCGCAAAATGTCACTGCTAAGAAATAGTAAGCTTTCTATAACCGGTCCGCTCTAATCATGAATAATACTTTTGCGCGTGGGTACAGCGCAGGATTTCCGTAGGATCACTGATTTCAAAAGTTCTGACACCGACTGGAACTTCTGCTCAACCAAGTATTATTATTCTGTGTTCACGGTATCGACCACTTCATACCATATGTATCAAATTAAAACTTCATTCACTATATAGTATACATATACGTTTTTTACAGTAGATTCGGTAATTCTTATACCCAAAAGTAAACAATGAAAAACGAATTTACAAAAATCTTAATTTCTCTTTACTTTCTCTTCTCCCTGTGTTATGCTTTTCTTCTCCGTGTGTTTAGCTTTTCTTCTTATTATCTCTTCCATGCATTTCGGTCCTTCACCTTCGTCTCCCAATATCGTTTTCTTCCTTTTCTTTCTTCTTTTAAATCTTTACACGCTTCTCTCATATGTTCAATGTTTTCTCATCCTCTCCACATAATCTACATTTTCTTTTTTCGTCCACCTGCCAATATTTATTTTCATTCGCTTCATTTCCCACTCTAAACCTTGCTATCATCTTTTTATATTTTTTGCTCCCTTCACCTCTTAAATATGCTTTTATTAATTCGTTGTATCTTTGTTGTACTTTCCTTCTTTATATGTTTGTTCTTTCTCTTGCTTCTGACTATCCATTGTTCTCCCTGTATTTCATCACCTCTCGCCTCATTTTTCTTTTTAAATTTTATTTATTGTTTCATTTACTCCTTCTATCTTTACATCATTTGTGTGTGTGTTTTTAGGGTTTTGTTGCAAATATAAAATATGGGAGGTGATCAGTACCTTACAGTACTCCATGGTCAACAAGCAAAACATGTTCCTGAGAATCACTACTTTGGTTTCGGACCTGATCATCAAGACCCTCCCGGATAATTAGGAAAAATGTACAACACAATTTCAAAAACACAATCACAGTACACACTTAATTAATATTATTACATGTGAACACTAGGGTGGGTAAGGGTTGGCATGTTCAGGTTTTAGTGGTTTTCCTAAACCTTGAAGTAAATGCTTTGCCAAGACGAACCAATCCACAATTGCACACGGTTTTGTCAACACACTGTACAGGTTTATACTGATCTTCTGGAGCACCATACATAACACTTACATGACAATACAATATTTAAAATGTACCATACGATTAAATAAATAAATAAATAAATCTTTTTTTGTTCTCTTTATCTCCATGTAGCATTCCTATAACGTATTCCTTCCACTTCTCCAAATTAATCTTTGCTTATATTCCTGTTCTCTTTCTTCTTTTAGTATCTTCCATATCCCCCCCTTCATTTTTATTTTTTATGCCCGTATTTATTTCCTACATATATTTATTCCTTTTTCTCAATTTTAAAAAAAATTTTGTACTTCTTTTAAATCTCGTACTCTATTTTTTTTCCTCCACCTTCTCTTGTTGCCGCTTTTTTCAGTTTTTACATTCCACTTTCCACCATTTATTTTTCTCTTTTTACCTTCGTTTTTTACACTTCTGACTTCTTATTCTTTCAATTTTTTATGCTATCTACTGTACATATTTTTTCCTTCCATACTTTCTTTTCCATTCTTACTTCTTTTTCTCTCCTTTTAACGCAACACTTTAACACTTGCCTGTTGACTAACACGTAATCTGTTACTGTTCCATTTGTAAAAGTGTTTTCTTCTTCCATATTTCCGTTTAAAATTCCATCCTCTTTCCACTCACAATTCTATTAATTTTTTTTTTTCTTCGTTTCTTGTCTGTCTGCCATCATTCTCCGTTCCTTCCTTATTGTAGCATTAAAATCACCTATTATTATCTTCTCTTTCTCTGTATCTCCTAATATTTTCTTAATCTTTGTTCTTGTTTCACTCACATCTTTTCCGCATACTGTCACTATTATATAGCTCTCTCCTTTCCCTGTCATTATGTCTGTTTTACAATTCCTTCTTTTTGCTCTATATTTTCTTCTATTTTTACCCCCCATATTTCATTGCTGTCAAAAATACCTCCTTTTACTTTCTAATTTTTCTCATCCATCCTTATACTCCTTTGTTCTCTTTCTTTCTTTGTCATATACATCAGTTACCTTTATCTTTAATTAAGTTAAAAAACTGAAATTATTATGGTCAGTTATCTACATCTTTAAATTCGAACGTAATAATTGCAATTATGAGGTACTAATCCAAACTCGACGTCTAAAGTAAATACTAGATCTCTTTGGGCCAATTTCCTTTTTTAACGCGAGTCGTTTCTTTTGGTCTTGGTGGTACTCAGCTTCTCCAAAATTGTGGCTATTGAAGAGTTAAAACTTGTAGTACAAACTTATGTTGGTTACTTTGGTAAGAATAGAGCTAAATTGTGCTTTGGAAATTCCTAACGAAAATTTCTATTCATTCACATTTATTTTTGACGTAAAATCGATATGTCTTTAATTTCTGCCATATTGGCTTTAAATTTTTATTAAAAATTTGAAATTTTAATGTGACCTTATGCATTATACATAGTGTCTAAAATAGAGGGTTTTTGCATTATATCACTTTTTCCGGAAAAAAAGACTTTTCTAAAAAATTAAATAACTCAGTTATCCTGGAATTTATCCATCTGCGAATTCTTAGTTTTAATATGCATTACATGTGCTAACTAAAGCTGGTTGTTCACTTTTCTAACTTTGCTAGGTTTTAAGTAATCAACTATTTAAATTGGACTCTCTAAATTCATGGATAACTTGATTTTTTCAAATGGCAGCACATACTTTTTTATGTGCCGTTGAACGTATAATCTCATAAGCTTTCCAATGATCAAATTGTAGGTATCTAACTCTTACTCAAAAATCCGCAAAAATCCGTAAGAGTTAGATACCTACAACCTTATCATTAGAATGCTTATGAAATTCCACGTTCAACGGCACATAAAAAATTAGGTGTTAAACGACGTGAATTGTAAACCTATTGGACACGTGACGAGTAACTGGATTTCAGAAGGTTTTTTATCAAACGCACCAGTCTCACCAAGTAAGTTGATTACTGAGTTATGGTCACCAAAAATGATTTTGAGGAACTAACTCACGTGTTAACAGTATCCCAAAGTCTTGAATAAATTCCGGCCAAAGCTACTCAAAAGAGGACTGAATGGAAATACGTGAAATTATTGTTTTTAATGTTCTGTTAATATAAAAACGCGGATAACCAGGTGGTCATCGCACAAGATAAAGAAGATCTTAGTTAGGAAGCATTATAACAAAACAAGGAGCATCAGATGAAGACATAAAATGTAGACTCGGACAAGCCCGAACTTGCATTAAACAATTGAATTCAGTACTATGGGACAAACATATAACAAAAAACACAAAAGAAGAAGAAACGTGGGTGATAAATAAAAGAAATAGATCAAAAATCAACGCGGTTGAAATGGAATGTTGGAGAAGATGCTGCAGGGTAGTACGAACAGACCGAATTCCTAATGAAGAGATAAGAAACTGAATGGACGTACAAATAGATGCTACAAGTAGAATAGAACAGAAAGAACTGAATTGGTACGGACATGTAAGAAGAAGCAGTGAAAGCAATTAGACAAGAAAAATAACAGAATGAAGCCCTATGGGAAGAAGGAAGAAAGGAAGACCGAAAAGATCTTGGAGGGATGACGGAGATGAGACCATGGAAAACAGAGCATTAGAAGACGGAGACTGGAAAGACAAAAAGAGTAGAAGAATTGGCTGAGAGAAGGGAAATGGCATTATCTGTAGAAGCCCTTATATATATGATAATACAAAAACGTTTACGGGAATTGGACCGTGACGAAATGTTGCCAACGTTTTACCACCTACCGTTAGGGGCTTTATCAAGGCAAAGCACAAACAAATGAGATAGGCCAGTAATATAAGTCAGGTAATCAACTTGTCAACTAAGTCAGATTCTAGACTAAAAGAAGTCTGAGTAATTAGAAAAATACCTCTGTATTGTTGGCGCTAATTGGTTCAAAATAAGTGAAGGGTGGGATTAAGGATAAGAATCCACAAAAGTAAAAGTTTAAAACCGCGGTCGCGATAGAAGTTTTGAGATGCTTGATGATTTATATACTCTCCTTATTATTCTATTGAAAAAAAAGACGATTTTGCAATTGAATTGGAATTAACTAAATCCGGAATCGAAATGATGCTCAGCCACGACAGACTTAGAATCTGTTTTAACCTAACACAACGGCCTGTCCCAAAATACAACAGTTACTATATTTCGACATAGTCCAATTTCAGTAGACGTTTTTGTTTTAACAATGAATCCGGTTTTCAAAGTCTCTTTCTTCTATCTTCTGAACTTATTTTAATGACTCACACTGTATGCAAGATTTTATTCATAAATGTTCACGGAAAACCATCTCTTTGTTTTCGTCCAAACGTAAACCTTTTTTTTTAAATATCCTGTAACTTCATTCATTTCAAATGTGTGACATTACTTATCTGACATCTTCGCATTATGATTTTTTTTATAATCTATTATCTAGAAACCAACAGCTGTTCAATGAGTGTTGGAAGCGATTAAAAATGGCGTACATAAAAGTGACATAAAGTAGCAATTAAATGTTAGTGCAAAAATCGAAACTAGGTACTACACATTTTTTTGTAGAAAATTGAGTATTCCGCTGTAAAATTTGATAAGGAAGCAAAAGCATTTCCGATCAGTTGTTAAAATTTATCAAATAAAACTTTTACATATTAAATAGTGTCAAGTTTTTATACTTCTAAATAAGGGAAAATACTGATAACAATTAATATATTGTTAAATACAGTGTAAATTCAAAGTACCTAAATAAGAATGGCCACTAGAGACCGTGAGTGCGTTCCCAAACCACCGCCATCGCCAAAGCCACCCTCGATCTCGCACCCTTCTAAAAACTGACGCAAGGATATTTACGGAAAGTTTATCATTTTATTATTATATAAAGTATTGATTATAACACACTAAGCAAGATATCGCATAAGTGACGTCATAACCGACGCTTTATATGATTGGACGTTGCTTAGAGACGCCCTCACTTTATAATGGCGCCTTTATATGAGCTATTTTCATTATAAATCCTCAATTTGATTTTGTACAATTTTCACTTCTCAGCCGTGCTTTTTCACTTTTTTCGTCACGCAATATCTTCAAAAGTAACTCTATCCTACATTTAAAATATTGATTTTATAATTTGTTTACATTACAGTATATAAATAATTCATGGCAGCGTTGACTTTGTAGATTGTTTATTACTACATCCGTTGTACGTATGTGTTCTTGATATAAGTATTATTTTCGTGTACCTAGTTATTACAGCAGTATACGAAATTCTGATTACTTATTGCTTAATTAGAATACTGTAAGTATAAGTTATATTTTGTTTTTGTTTTTAATTTTATCTTTTATTATCTATGCAACTAAAACAAATTTTATTCGAAACCTATCTTTTGCAATTTGAAGCTAATTCTATATCAAGTCCTTCCGCACCTTCTACTTACTTAGAATATTAAAATCGATGGTAAAGTAAAAACTTATTATTACTTGTGACTATTGTCTTTCTTTGCCTGCATTTTTCTCTCAAAAATAAATTTTCTTAGGTACTAGAAAAAATGTTTTACTTTTCTATTGATAACTTTAGTTTTTTCTAAATTAGAGTAAGATAATTCTAAATGCACAAAGTTTTCGGTACCTACAATATAAAAATTATTACTATATAGTTGATAACATTTTCTTGTATGAAGCATCTTTGTTACAACGTACATTTTTCACTTAGGCAAACGGCTCATCTCTATCCCATATCTGTAAATATTTTTGGTATGAGAAACAATGAGTAAATAACTATTTATGGCCGGGTATTTATGTTTCAAAACATAGGTAGAAGCGAAAAAAATTATCGTAATGAGCTATTCCGACAAATACTTTTTATTATTGCATTTTATAGTATTTCTAAATTGGAAAAAACATTAGATAATTTTCAAATTTCTTTGACATTAGGAAAATTATTTAAAAAAATAATGGAAATGTAAATATTGTTAATTGGCGTCACGCGACTATGTATCCGCGGATACGACAACAGCCAATCGTATTCGTTAAGAAGTTCGGTGTTGCCAACTCGTGTTGTCTGACTTTGTAAGATATATTACGGTAATTAGAAAAGGCAACTACATACATTAATATTAAAAAACAAAAGATGAATAGATGATCGTCCAAAATAATTGCAAAGTTTATTATATGACCGCAACGCTTTTTCGAACATACATATTTTCGTAAAGAGCGCGTGATTGGTCGCTTAACGGCGACAGCAGGTTCAAAATGTTAAAAAATTAGATATTAAAAACAAAAAATCGGAACTGAATCAAATCTACAATCAACTTTAGATATTGAATTACCGTTCATATTACAATTATATCCAACCAGAAAATAAAACAATTTTGAATTTGTGGAAATAAGTTTGATTGTATTTTCATGTACTTGTTTTATAGTAAAAATAACAATAGAAAGTTAACTCTATTATCTCCCCTCATCTTGTTTTAAACTTATTGAAAAAATTAAAGTTTTTTCAATCTAAAGTTTTCGAAGCAAATTATCCAAAAAATGTGGAATTTTTAATGACGACATTTCATATTTAATTGGCTTCGATTTATAAGGAAAAAGTTGATTAGTTTAAATGAGTACCACAGTAGGCGATGACATTACGTAAACTACACTTTTCAGTTTACATGCATTGAAAGAAACAAGATAACGAAAGCTTTTGTTATCATTGGTTCTTTGTTTCATTGAATAAATCAAGGCTACGTTGATTTTTTTAGTAACTATCGCTGAAAATTAATTATCCTTACAAATACAGAAAGTAAAGTAAAAAACTATGATTCTTATTTAAAATAAATATTTCGTAGGTAAACATGTTGTTGACAAAATGCAACTCCTGTACAAAGTTTTAAAATAAAAAAAAATAGAAACAAATTACGTTTTGAGTATCTCTAGAATGAAAATAAATATTCTACTTTTTATAAATCAATATTTTTAAAAAAAACCAACATAGATTGCAAAAACTAATTTGCTGTACCCTACAGAATTGATAAGTTTATGACACCTTGTAATCGGGGTGGTGGTCTTAAATTTCATTCCTCCACCTGAAGAATCCTTACAAGGAAATTTAAACTCAATGTTTAATTATTTCAAACGTAAAAATGCAGTCTACTAAAATGTGTAATATATGCAGGGTGGTCCATAGGGAACCGCCGAGATTATTTATGAAAACTGTACTACAAAGGTCAGTCAACCAAAATAATTTTAAGATGGCATAACTTCCGGTTTTATCGGAAGTATGTATCAACTTGCTTATTTTAAATAGAACACTCTATATATTACTACAATTTTAGATTATACGTTTAATTCTAGGCATATTTCATGTACAATGTCACAATCATTTCTGATTATTTAATGTTTTATGTCAAAATTGGCATTTGCAGACCAAAAACTAATTTGAATTATCAACTATTCAAAAACATTTTTTACTTGGTTTTTGTATTTTTTATGTTAAGCTAGGTCTGTTTGAACAGTATTTGTGCAAAATTGTCAAAAACAATTATAAAAGTGTTTGAAAATTGGTATCAAAATAGTAATTTTGAAAATCGCCGTATAATTTTTTTCACAATTTTGCATTAATACTGTTCAAACGGACCTGGCTTAAAATAAAAAAATACACAAACCAAGTAAAAAATGTTTGTGAATAGTTGATAATTCGAATTTTTTTTGGTCTGCAAACTCCAAATTTGGCATAAAGCATTGAATAAGTCAGAAATGATTGAGGTGAGGTATGTGACATTGTACCGGGTGACCCAATAAGACTGTTCCTCGGCCATATCTCGGGAACCGTTCGTCGTATGAGTTTAGTGTCAAAAAATATTAGGTAAATCGGCCATGAAGAATCGCAAGAAAATATTTTCAAGTTTTAAAAATAACCACCAGAGGGCGTAACTGCCATCTTCAATTTTTAAATTGCATTTTCTATAATTTCACATAATAAACAAAAATTTTTTCACATTTGTAAAGAAAACCAGTTTATCTATCATTTTCGTAAAACAAAGTTCAGTTATTTCAAAAACAAAGATGGCGGGAGATGTTCAATTGTTTTGCAATAACCTTAATTCTTCCCCAGAGATAAAAATCAAGGCAGGTTAAATCGGGAGACCTTGAAATATTTAATATGTACGCAATTATAAACAGAATCATTCCAAAATGCAACATCCAAAGATTCTTGTGTTAAATACTGAAGCAATTTTACGGCGAATAACATTACAAAACTTGCCTTGGATGCCAAAGAAACAGGCTTCTAAATACTGGTAAACAGCAAGGGCATAATGGGCGGGATAACCATCATGCTGGAAAAACATATTTTAGCGGACGTCCAGCTGAATACTATCCATTCAAATTGGAAGAACATTTTCTAAGAAATGTAGGTATATTCGACCATTTAATGCTCCGTTCAAAAATAAACGTCCAACAACCCGCCCTCCAATTATCCGCACACCAAACATTTACACTATATCTCCCTTTGATGCTGAATTTCTCCAAACCAGCGCGGATTATTTCGGGCCCAAAAGTGCGCATTATGTAAGTTCAATTGCCCATTACTACCGAAAGTGGCTTCGTCAGTCCACAACACATTTGACAAAAATTGAGGATTTTCTGCTACCATGTTTAATAGCCAGTGGCAAAAATCTATCCTTCGGTCGAAATCCGGAGGAGTAAGGCCTTGGTGTAAGTTGATATGGTGAGGGTGTAGTCTAAAATAGCAAAAATGCAAAAAAAAAAACATGGGGTTTATAATTTGAGTGTAAAAATAGATTAAACTTTATAAAAGAGGTATACTTACATACCACTGGTTTGAATAATGCGATGAACCGTACTTTGAGGAATACCCAAGTCTCAAGAAATTTCTCTAGTACTAATTTGGGGATTGATTTCTATAGATGTTCAGGATATTAATAACATTTTGTTTGTTATTTTGCCTATTTCTCCGATTTATGACAGGTCTACGGATGCTACCCGATGTTAACAGGCGCTGGGCTAAACGCACAAATACGCGGCGATGGTATTGCGGTCGATTCGGATAGCACAAATAGAAGATGCAAGCAGCGATAATCCCATTTTGAAAACATTCAAAATAGATCGCCAGCATATTAAATGCTTCTTGGTTAGAAATCGGCATCTTTAAAAAAGACTGCACTTTCTGAATGTAAACACAACAAAATAATTTACAAAATTACGACTGTCATTTTATAATGCATCGTGTTCCATTTGTTTAATTTTCTAAGGCCTAAAGTGTAGGGTGCTTTTACTTTACTTTAAAACCAAGCCAAGACTTACCTTGTTTTCATTATTGCGATTAAAAAGTTATACCTTATACTTTTTAATTTTTAAATATATTATATTTTTTGGCAAGGATGAACTGAACTACCTACCTATCTTTGTTTTTTCCAAGACCACACACCATATTGCAAAAAAAACAGCTTAAAATTTTACGCAAAGTACTAGATTTGGGGCATCAAATTTTACAAAGAATCTTTGTAAATGGTTCCAAAATAGATGGTCTAACATATTCAAATTCGGATATAGTATACCTATTTAGGTTTTAGGCTTACTTTTTAAATTAAAGGTTAGAATTACGAAAGTAATATTCAAGTGACAATAAGTTCAAAATGCGTTTAGTCCCTTTGGAGCAACATTAAAGTTCTGATGATATATATTTTTAAATAATACCTAAACGAATTCTATTTAAACTCACAATTGTCTCTTTAACATCTTATTCATTTTGTGCTAAATTTTTAATAGTTTTAGAAAATTTACCGAGCGGTCCTCGATCTTCAAACATCCATTATTCTCATTTTCCCAATATTTGAGGTTAGGAACGAGATTTTGAAAAATCTGGCTTATTTAGATGTTATTTGGCTACTTCATCATAAAAAAAAAGTAATATCATTCTATTTGATTTTTTTGATTTTTTTTATGTTATGGTGTCAAAACTAGCCCCCTGGAGGAGAAGGATTCAACTAAATTAACTATATTTTGGTTGATTCTTATTGCTTAAGGAATGCTCTTCTCAACGATAATTTGTTCAAATCGGTCAAACCGTTAAGAAGTTAAAACAGGTTATTGCAAAAACAATTGAACACCCCCGCCATCTTTGTTTTTTAAATAACTGAACTTTTGTTTTACGAAAATAATAGATAAACTGGTTCTCTTTACAAATGTGAAACAAATTTTTGTTTATTATGCGAAATTTATAGAAAATGCAATTTAAAAATTTAAGATGGCAGTCACGCCCTCTGGTGGTCATTTTTAAATGGCCTACAAGTTTTATTTGTCTCGGATAGATGTTACTCCAATATTCAGTGTCGAGATTTGTTTAATAATCTTATCGTATTAAAAAAAAGTTATAAATGGGAAAAGCACCAAGACAATACCAGATCACAACCGAAATGATAAAGTGTACCTATATGGGAGACACAGCGGAAAAAGAGCTTTGTATCTTATTCAAAGACATAATAAATGAAAGAGAAATACCAAATGACTGGAAAATAGATATAATTATGTCACTATTTAAGAAGGAAGACGCAAGTAAATGCGCAGTTTATAGAGAAATAACATTGTCAAGCATACCTAGCAAAGTTTTCACCCGAATAATAGAAAAAAACTAAGACTAGATGAAACAATCGAAATAACACAACATGGGTTTAGGAAAAAAAGAAGTACACAAGATCTAATATTCATAATGAGACAAATAGGAGAAAATATAGCGAGGAAAGTGCATATTTGTTTCATCAACTTAAAAAACCGTTTCAGATAAAATTAGAATAAATTACATCTGGACCAATATGAGACAAAGAGGAATTGATAACAACATAATAAAAATTGTGAAGACCGTATATGAAAATAACATAAACAAGATTAAAATGGATAACCAAGAATCTACAGAATTTCAAATAAAAATAGGATTGAAACAGAGGTGTGTCCTCAGCCCTCTCCTATTTTCCATAGTGCTAAACAAAAATTATCTCATGGAAGAGAAAGAACATAACAATACAAGAACCATGATTTGCGAATGATTTGGTACTGGTAGCGAAATCACAGCACAAACCTCAGCAAAACCTAGAAATATACCACAGAGAACTAGGGAAAATAAGCATAAAAATAAACACAGCCAAAAATAAAACCATGATAATATCGGCAAGAAAATTACCAACAAGATTAGCCTAGAAGAACACAAACTAGAACTACAAGTATCTCATCGATACAATAATAGAGAAGTTGGAAAAAATAGACGAAGATATGAAACAAAGGGTAGAAAAAGCTGGAATATTATTCAATGTCTTAAAAAATACGTTCTTTGTAATCTGACCATCAATAGTCTATAGCAGCGAATCATGGACACTAACGGAAAATAATAAAACCAAATGAGATTCACAAGGAAAATAAAAAACATAACAAAAAGAAACCGAGTAAAAAAATGAGACGATAACATCATAACTAAAAGTGAAACCGATAGCAGAAATTATAAGAGAAAGACACTAAGCTGGTTAGGCCATGTCCACAGAATGAATGATAATAGAATAATAAAAGAAATATACGAATCTAGAGTGCAGGGAAAAAATAGGACAGAAAAACCCAGGCAAAGATGAGATGAGCAAACAAAGCAGGAGGCAGAAAATAGAGGAAGTCGGTGGGCCAAAGTTAGTAGGAACTATTGGAAAAAGAAGATATGTGAACGTGTGAAATATTCGACTTTAAAATTAAAATTAAAATAATATATACAGGGTGTTAGGTAAATGTCCGGTAAAAATATGTCTAGTGATGGCGGATAGCGAACAACCTTTACTTTTTGGAATATTGAAAACATTTTTGATTTTTTGCAATTTTTGTTGTTAAAGATGGTTGTTATTTTGAAGTCATTTTATATCAAAAAGTTATTAAGTTCTATTTATTGAGTGATATCCTCAATTGTTGTGGACATCACCTAACCTCTGTATTAAGTGTAAAGTGACTACTACTTTGGTACAAAGGATTTATCGATTAATAAAATAAACTAATAAAAAACAAAATCGGTGATGGTTTTTGAAAATCTTAACCATATTTTTATCCCTCGGTTCCTGTTAACGTTAGGTAGGAACAACTACCCAGATGGAGCCAGTGTTAATATATCGCGGCGTACTGTTGTTTAGTAGGATAATCAACAGAAGTGAGGGAACGGTGTATTTATGTTCGTGAGGCTGGCCTGGGGATAATTGTTGTTAACTATAATTCTGTAAACTGCTATCTGAAAACGACAAGGAAAGTATTTTTCATTTTTACATTGTTTGTGTCATAATTAAATCAAAGCTAATATTTCAAAAAAGTAAAAATTCTTGAAATTGGTTAACAATTGTTTACTTTTGCAAACACCAAGTAAATCCCATTTAAATTGCGTGACTTTTCGTTAATGTTACCAACATTATAACTAAGTACGGTTCCCAAGACTTCAATGCTATCCCATTCTTCTCTTGGATGTAGCTACTGTGTATTATTTCTCCTTTATGAATGTACACAGTGTCCTAATTTAGTACAAAAAATACCAATTTGAGGTCCTGTGTTCCAAATTCATAAGAAAAATCAACTAATTGGGTGATTAGAAGATCTAAGTTTGTAAAAAGTAGCAGTGATTTTTTTATTGAATTGATATTTTGAGTAGAAAAATGAAAAAATTATTTTAAGACATTTTTCTCTGTTCTCTGCAAAATTTCTATCCCCGTCAAAATCTTACCGATTAACACATGACTTCAAAAGATTTGTTAATTGGTATTAATCTGTTGTTGGGTGATTTCTTGCAAAATAAAATAAAATTTTAAATTTAATGTATAAAAGTTTAAAATTTTCAAAAATCAAAAATATTTGATACGTTTTCATATTTTTAGTTTGGAAGGGAGGAATTAAGAACTAAGGAGTTGCAAAATTTTTTAAATTACGTCAACTATGGAATTTCGAATAAAAATTAATTTATGAAACATTATTTTTTCAATTTGAATAATTTTGTGAATGAAAAGCTGTTTTAAGAAATAAATATTAGCCACATGCTTATTTACATAGAAGTTCAAAGTGACATTTTATACAGCGCTTATCTTGTATATCTAAAGAAGTAAGTCATATTTCTGAACCTGAAATTCTAACATAAACATATATGTGATATTTCAAACTTTAGAATCCGCTTAAAATTTTACCTGTTGATTAGACTATTAAAGTGAAAGCTTGAAATAGAAGCATTCCAAGTACAAATAATTTTGCAAAAAGTTTGCTATATGAAAACTGGTTATTGATATTCACACTTTTTAGATTACTTTATTTAATCTAATTAGACAATTTTATTATTTTTTTTTAAAGTTTTGATGAAACGACGGAAGGGTATTGAGAAAACTATGAGTCAAGTTAAAAAATGACGCATTTTCATTTTTAACCATTTAGGTAAGCTGGTAAGATAGTTTGTCACTCATATTGTTTCTAAGAGAGAATTGATATTAACGCATTAAATATTTCTCGCACAATTCAAGGTGTTGACAAAAAATGTTTTCTTGGAAGGTATCGTAATTCGCTCGATGTATAATCCATTCACTTTTTATTTGAATCGGGGTCGTATGTGTTACTGCTACCTTTTTATTGATCACTGAAATAAATAAAGGTTTTGGTTAAGTTTGAGAGATTATTGAGTATTATTTTTTTTATTATTATTTTTTGCTAATTCTTAACAGCTTTAATTCTTGGTTGTTTCCTTAAAATATTACCTTGTAGGAAAAATCTGATTTATCAGGTAGGTAGCATTTAATACAGAAACTTGTTTTTGCTCTAAAATAATTACGGGACTAAAAATTGAGATTATATTTCAAATAGTATAGAACTATCATATTATTCCAATTCAAAAAAATGAAAACTCAGAAACGTCTGGTGCAAATAAAAAGAGAATGGACTATAGTTATTAAATTATTTATTAATTTTTTTTACGTTCTAAAGACATTGTTTACTATATCTAATTTTGTATTTAAATAGGTCACACTGTTTTCTCTTATTTCTTAGGGAATAATTAATCGGTATACAGAAACCAACCTAGTACTGAGTTTTGCACAAAGATGTAGAGTGTGAGGTGACTATTAAAAATACTGTTCATAAGTTTTTAGACTTGTTTATAAAATACGTCATTTCAGGGGTGTCATTTAGTAATGAATGCCATTAAACATTTTGATTTATTATTCATAATATCTTTTTGTAATGCATAGATCAAAAGAAATAATCAGATGGTAGCCAAAGAGAAAAAAGATATTTTATTAAATAAAGCAAGTTAGTAAAAGCTTGTACAATTTATTAATGTAAGCGAATTTGTCATTCATTTCTCAGATTTTACAATCCTCACGAAAGGTGCGTACTACTACTTTTTTTTTTGATTTGTGAATCAACTTGTAAAAATGTTTATGAGCGATTTGGTCTAGTTAAATTAAATTTTATTTGTATGACTTTTAGTTTTCTACATTTTAATTTGAAACACAGTCGTGCAAAACCGTAAATAATAAAAATTAATTTTTTTTCTCCGAAACCTAACTGATTAAATTATCTAAAAAATATATATCGAAAGATCTTATACCTAATTCTGTTCCTGGTAGGTAAGCACCTCTCAGTGTTAATAAATTTTTTTAGTCCATCATCAAAATCAAATACAAATACAAACATTTGCCGCATAACAATAAGTAGGTACCAAACTATATGAGACAATCCTAACAAAAAGGTCGGTAGTTTTTGGTCGTTTTCAGAGCTATGATAAGAGACTAACGTTATGACTAAATAACGCTAAGAAGTTTACTAACCGGTTGGTTTGTTTACCTGTAGATAAATACCAAATATTTTTTTTACGGAACTCGTGTATTTACATATTTTTGATGATTAATTCATTATTTTTGGTCATTTTCACCTTCGAACTGTATTTAAACGCATCCGGTTATAATTAAAACAAAATCAGTTTCCTTAACGTACTAAAATAAAATAGTATAAAGTTCCTCCCATTAAAAATTCCAATGCGTTTTTTGTACTCGCAAGAATGCAGTGGGCCAAAAAAATAATGCACGGAATGTTACTACCTTTCAAGTACTTAAACATCTTCTATTTATATCTCCATCCTTTATTAGAATCATTAATGCACCAGCAGCAGCAACGTTCAAAGTGTCTACTATGTTGTGTGTAAAACACTCAATTGTTTTCTCTCGTACTAAAACTGGACTTACCATTTTCTGGTCGAGGGTGTAACATCTCGACTTCGGCGTCTTCATCTGTCATTACAGCAACCGTCATGTGGAACTATAAACGAAATAGAAATTTCCATTGAATGCGCTCGATGTCGCACGTAAACACTTACCACCTGATTAATAACGACGGTCATCAATGACATGAAATCAACTCATTTATTGTAAATCGTTTTTACGCGCACGCAAAAAATTATTTTGGCACGATGTTGTTTCACCCCGTAGTGCCCCGTTTCTTGCACGCGGCCTTTGGACAGTCTTTCGACCATCCCCCACTATCGACATCCCCCAAATCTGAAAATTCCCACTGATTTATCTGCAAAATACCCCTCACCCTTCTTTCTCGCAGAACTTATAACTGTACAATGTGGGTGGATTCAATTTCCGATCGTGTATGTGGGGGTGAATAATAATAACTTCTTATATAAATTATTTTGAAGAGTTTTTATTAAACATTTGTCCACAATTTTACAGAAATTATAAACTTAATTAAAATGAAATAATTAAGGAGTAAGTTCGTCGTACGATAAGAAATTTAAGACTTAGTTCTATTAAATGTTGTAGATCCGTTTCAGTTTTTGCACAATTATTCAGACAATCAATGCTGCCTGTGATAGCTTCATTTTCGCACCCTAAGCGTTACGAAAATGTTTTCGTCAAATTTCTCATTCTATTAAAATATGCAAAATGGCATTTATTCTATTAATTTAAGCATCTATTACCTATTCATATGCATTTTAGTTGTTTATTATCGCATCGTTAACTGAATTTTGTTTAAACATTCAGAAGTCCATTATCGCATTGTTTACCTGCATAACTGCATATAATACTTCAGTTATTTTATTCATTAATAATATCTAGAAAAAAAAGTTGTGCTAAACATCTATTATAAGTGTTTGAATTTCATTCTCGCGTGCCTTAATAATCGCCACGGTACACTCGTTCCTCGAGAATCGAGTATCGAAAAAAGTTGGGACAAAATTTTTTTGATGAATCTAAATTCTCTTATGAATCACAAAGTCTGTCTGTTATGTCTGTCCTTCTGATTTTTCTGTTGACATTTTCTTTCGGTTCCTATAGTAATATAAGTACCCAAGACATTTAATGCTTCTGAATCATTTTTGTCTATAATCATCGGCAAATGGTCAAATTTGTTCCCGAAAAATTTTATTTAAATTGAACATACCGAATAATATTTGATATTTTAATTTTAGGCCAGTTTTCAAAAAAGCATAATTTACCTACTTAAATTTAATCGTTTAATCGTTAATAAAAAAAAACCTACCCCAATTCATGATCCTGACTCTGAAATTATGGCATGACTTTTTTTGTAATTATCAAAGTACCTTTTGTTTTAAATTGTTACCATGGCCACGTCAAACCAGTGCTGTGTCAAACATTCATTTAGTATCAGCAGTTTTGTGCAAAATCTGAACTGGAAATCATCCTCTCGTTTTATTGAGTATCAAGAATAGACCTAGAACCGGGGGCCAGTAACCGTTGCAAATGAAGATAATTCTTTAGGTGTAAAAATTTGGTACCTACACAAAAACTACCTTAAATTCATAACTTCGAGTCGATACAACACAATTCAATTCAAGTGGAAATAAAATTTATCTATTACAAGAACTGAGTGAAGATGATTTTGATCGCAGAATGAAAAGATTGATGAAACATTGTTAAACAAATTTTGTTTTCCGAAGAAACTACATTTTGTTTGAATAGAAAATTAAAAGACGCAGTTGTGGATATTGGTGAAGCCAAAACAATGAAACTAGTTCACAACCAAACAAGCGCAAAAGTAAATGTTTGATGTGGTATTATGGGTGGGCATATTTAAACTCTGTTTTTTAAAGAATTAATTGTTACAACGTTGTCAGCAGTTTTGGGCAAAAATTATAAAAGTGAAACAAACGTACAGAGATTTTAGTAATGGTGATATTTGCGGAACTTTTTTCAAGTGGTGACAATGTTTATGGATTTGAAATTGACCCATAAGGTCAGGGAGTAAGTGAAGGAAAGTGATTAGGGGAAATTATTATATACAGGGTGTCCCAGACTGAGTAGGATTACATGGCTATCTTTGTTATTAATGGAGATACAATTTTGCTTAAATAGGCAATAATGTACGGTTTATTATGCTGAATCAGATTCTCAGAGAAAACTCAAAAATTCTGTGTACTTGCGAAAATATCCGGGAAAATACAAAAAACTACGTTTCCGAAAACGTCCAATTTTTCCGTAACCATGCAAGTTAGAAAAAAATTTCTCAGACAAAAGTTTGTTGCGTTTAGGAAAATTTATTGTGACTCACTTTTACGATTTTCGAGATACTGCTGCTAACTTTATTGCCAATATTGATTATTTTTAGTTTGTTAATTTCATACCTTAAATCAAGATTGTGACACATCATTAAAAGCGAAAAAAATTTGAACTTTTTCATGATTAAATCCAAGATGAAGAAGATAGAAAATCCATTTAAAAAATAAAGTTAGTAGCAGTATTCAAGAAACCGTGAAAGTGGTTACTTTAATGAAAATTACAATAAATTCTTCTAGACGCAACAAGCAACTTTTGTTTGAAAAATATTTTTGTAACTTGCACGGTTACCGAAATATTGGACTTTTTCGAAAACGTAGTTTTTCGTTTTTTCCCGGATATCTTCGGAAGTACCCGGAGTTTATTACATTATTGCCTATTTAACCAAAATTGTATCTCTATTAATAACAAAGATAGCCATGTAATCCTACTCAGTTTGGGACACCCTGTATAATAAATTATCAAAAAAAAAAAAAAAATTGACACAAAATCGACTTCAAATGAGTATATGACTTGATTCAAAAGATTTCAAGGCGGGATAAACAACGTCAATATAAAATTCATCGATTACAAGAACTGAAGGATGATGATTTTGATCGCATAATCGAGTTCAATGAAGTTATTATGGAGAAAGAGGCCAAAATTGTAACTTTGTCTAATATTTTGTTTTCCCGAGAACATTTGTTTTGAAAATGAAAACATTGTGATGGTCGGAAACCACAGCCCAAAGTTATTTGTGCGGCCTATTTTGTACGAATTTAAATTCGCCGTATTTGGCTTTTTGCGAATCATTCTTTTTCCGTTTTTTAAAATCTACAAGCGGAACAAATATTGTTTCAAAAAAGGGGTATTTCTTTTTTTTTGAATTGGGTACGGAAATTCTGAATCAAACCCTTCCTGGCGGATAATAGGGGGAACTATTGAATGGTTTCTTAATATGACGTATTAAAAATTTAATTTACAAAAATATACCACAAAATATCGAAACTGTTGAATTCATGCACAACGATCTTCTAAGTGCAGTACAAAATTTGTTCAGCAAATTTATTAATGTAAAAGGTCAATGGTGAATAAAATAGGATAAACAATCATAACAAACATCAAAACGTTTTTTTTTAGAACCACAAAATGTTTTCAAAAACATTCGTCATTTTGTTAGTTATTGCTCTTCGTTACTGCCTAGTAGTAGTAATCAGGGGTAGATAACCAATGTTTGTATTAATCGATTTTATAATGTAATTATTAATTCTGGGTGTGAACAAGTAGGTACATAACAATATACACAGTGTGTGAAAGATTTTTGTAACTATCTAAGGATACTAGATTGTTCACTTCTCTTGTCATGAACATGATGTTAATTTCACATTGTGATCTGTAATGTCAAGAACATTTCGTCGCATGGGCACAACGCCGAATGGACCAACATTCGACACATCGCCAAAAATGAACCCAACTCTGAAATCGGTAATTTGACATATCGTCGAATGTTGACACAACATCGATAAGTTAAAATCGATTCTGCACAGCCTACTGGAATTCTGGTATTAAAGTTTTACTTTTTTTGACGATGTCAAAAATCTCAATACAAATAATTATACGCGATTTACATTATATTTGCAAATTGTCTCATCGTGTATTACAAAAATTATCTTTTAAAACAAATTATACAAAACTTTTGTTTAAACAATTTTTTTATGCTAAATTTACGATTAGGTTGATTAAAAAAGTTATAACAGGAAAGTGGTTGGAAATTGTATTGTCCATAATCTCTATTTGAAATATGTTTTTGTAAAACGCCATTTTCTTTTTACTTTTCTTTTGAGCAAAATTTTTAATTCCAGTCTTAAAACGTGTTCGCCCAGTTTAACCCACTCTTAATTGTTATATATTGTTAAACAGTTAAGTTTATTTACATGTTATATATACACACCTGTAGTGATAAAGATAAGAATTTATTAAAATTATGACAGAGTGGTTGGAAATTGTATTGTCCATAACTTCTATTTGAACTATTTTTGTAAAACGCAATTTCTTATGAGGTACTTTTTTTGAGTAAAATTGTTAATTTCAGTCTAAAAACGTGTTTGCCCAGTTTAATCCACTCTTAAGGGTTATACATATATTGTTAAACAGTTAGGTCTATTGTTACATATACAATTCAGTAGTGATAAAGATAAGAATTTATTATTGTTATTTAATTTTTATATACAAGAAGAGTCAGTTATATTAAATATCTACTTGCACATACTCTTCAATTTAATGTAATAAGACAGACTTGATGATTAACTGATGTTCCATAGGCAATGTTCTTTTTCATGGCCTAACCTATTTAAACGATAGTTGGTGCATATTTTTATGGCATATTATGCAAACTGCATCTTACATTGGTTCTTCAAAAGCAATTTGATTAGAAACTGCTCGTTATTGGATCGAGGTTGTTACTATCTAACCAGTATTTAAAAAAAATGGGTTGGGTAGGTCTTGAAATTTTCTTTGACATTTGCTGGCAGCTGATGCAAAGTTTAGGTTATAATTCGGGCGAAATCAAACGAAAGTTTTTTATTTGAACATTGGTTAGGTACACTCTGAGCAGCATTTTCTTCAGTTAAAAATTGAATAAACCGTTTTCATGACTTGTTTTCTTGAACAAAAATGTATATTGATTTCTGACATGTTGGTATCTTATCTTTTTATGTGTTTGGAAAAGAATAAAAGATCAAAACAATAACTGAACTAAATTGTAGCTACCTTACTTATTCCTGACATGAAAAGATTCACTGTCGTTGTAATTTCTTATGTCAAGAACATACAATTTCAAATCTAAATATATCAATAACTATCAAAATAGTAATTGTTAATACTAAAAAGAAGAATTAGGTTTAAAATATCTATTGCGACATACACCAAAGGAAATGCACCTTTAGTTAACAGTTATTCAAAAAAAAATTGCATGTAGTCCGTTTAATGTATTTTTTTAAATAAACAAGTGAAAAACTATAATTGAAGAAAAACAAATAAAACAAGCGTTCACCGCAGAACTCCACATCACCTATGTTAAGCGAAAATAAAAGAAAAAATGGCTCAAACAAAAGCTATAGACAATAGAATGTTCAACAAATTTTTTCTCCTTAACTTTTTGTTAAATTGATATTGGTGGAGATATTGTTACAACAATTATTGTCATGTGATTGTTATATCTCAGTAAAAACTTATCGGATCAAAAAATAGTTTAAACAAAAGTTGCGTACAATTAAATTATTGGAAACAAAAATGTGCAAAATGAATATTTTTCTAAATATTTAAAAAATTGAAAATCTGTATAGGTTAACGGCCCTTTGGTTACATATAATATGCCCATATAGTGTGCATATACCTTGCTGGAATCACCTCTTGAAGACTCAAATTTTCTGAAATTTCGTAGGTGTAATTTTGTCAATATTTCAAGGCATTGAGATGCAGTCAAATTATTATGAAAATGTTAAATATAAGGTTTGGTTAATTACTTCTAGTCATCCCTTAAAACCCTACTGCAGTCTGTAAATCTACTTTCATCTTTTTTTTTTTGAATTTTTCATCCAATTGCAAAAGAATATTCTGTTTCTAAGTCGCCACCTCGGAGTCATTGACTAATGTGTTATACATAGGGATAATAATTGTGTTTTTAAGAATCCTCTGAGTAGTTGTCTTAGAATCTTCAACATTAGGTTTCATTTGACCTACGGAAATACGAGAATTGCAAATAACATGTTCCAAGAAGATTTTTAATATTTTCATTACATGCTCTATTTAGATTGTCAATGATAAGTAAGTTTTTGCGGAAAAAGAAAAACATAAATGTCCACTTTTCTGATTTCAAAACATTTCCAGATGCTATAGGTATAAAAATTAAAAAGCAGACCATACAAAACTCATAACAGGCAAATGCAAATAAATAACAAAGTTTTGACTACAATTACAATTTGGCTTTTCATCTGTTCGTCTAACTTTCATTGTAGTCTTTCTTTAGTACATAATTATATACTGTACAACCAAGCAGTTTAATTTACTCATATTTATTTTTTTTATTATTCTAGGAACTTTGTTATGCTTTAACGACTGCATCTTTTGTTCTATTGTTTAAATACATAGATGTTTTTACGGCTTTACCCTAAAATTCGTTACTCAATTGTAAATCAAACACATGTATGATACCGTATACTGTATCTTTTATTCCTTTCTTCCTACAGAAATTTTGGAAAGCTTGAAATGTGTACTCCCACCATTGTTACATTTTAGTGTAGATACTTTGGTACAAAATTTTGCTTTAACCATTGCAATGTAGTTTTTAAAAATTCTAATGCTGCATCTTTATTATATTAAGTAACAAATGTGAAAAATGATCCATAAAGGTGATAAAATATCTTATATTCATCGCAAGTTGGTAGATTTATTGGCCCACAGATATCAGTTGAAACGACTTGTAAAATTCTTCTATCATCAGATAATTCCAAAACGGTAATAGTGTTTGTTTGCCCTTTATGTATATTTCATATAGCCCTTTCATATAAACTTTGATTGCTGCAGCATGATTCTCATTATTATTTCTACTTCTTGAGTATCTTCCTCTTCCAAGTTTTTCTTTCTATTCTTGAAACCGATAAATGCATCTGCATGCCCTGGTTGTTCAGATTCTACATTTTAGCTGACATGTTTCTTCCACCAGTAACTTATTTTTTAAATTCAAGCTTAAGTTTGACTGATCTTGACAAAACAATATTGTCAATAGCAGTCGTTACCGACTGATAAGTTTCCTGCATTGTTGAGAGTAACTGTAAACATATCTCTTTTTTCCCCTCAGCTCCTTATAGATTATTTGGTCACACTCAATTAATTAAGTAAAGTTCCTTTTTTAAACATTAAATTTCTTAATTTTCTTTGTAACACAACTTGTGTAGAAATTCCTTTTTTCAAATATGTATTTGTTAGACTTTCCATCACTTCCTTTGCTGTTTTCTTCGTTTTTAACATTTCCAGAATATTATCAGAAACACATTGTATTATAACCACTGGGCTTTTATATCATCATACTTTTGATAGCAGTTGAGATTCACTAAAAATCTGAGCATCTCCATTTCTTCATTAATTAATCTTGTTGTTCCAACAGCGAAATTCCAATTTGAAAACTGATTCTCTCTTATCGTTTACAAAATCCTTATGTAGTTACTTTTAGCTAGGACAACCGTATATTCAATAACGTTTCCTAAAACCCATTGAAGGAAATTACGTCACCATTCATTTCAGCTAAAGTAGAACCCAGTAGACCTAACAGTGAAAACCGTCTTCAGCGATACACGTGATCCATCGGGTTTCTCTTAAAGGTTTGAGGATTGTTGAATAAGAACATTGGTTTCAACACGTAAAAGAGTAAAAAAATTGACTTTATTTATTTCTTCTTCTTCTTCGTACGACTAGGATTTCTTCTGTTTGTCTGCGTTTTATTAAGTTTCTGTAGTTGTTGATTGTTATTGTCTTTCCTTTGGTCTTTGCACTGGTCGTCTGTACCATGGTTTAATATTTTTAGAGATATTTACTAATTGATTAGGTCTCTATCTACATGTTCGTTCTATTTTTTCTTTCTCGTTTCACTCTGACATCTTGTATTAATATTATGCATTTTATCGACCTTAATGTTTTCATTTCTACGCTGTCTCTTTTTTGCGTATGCTAATATTGGCCTCACTGTTTTATACACTTGGATTTTGCTTTTTGTGTTCATGTATTTGTTTTTCCATATGGATTGTCTTAAACAGCTTACTAACTCTTGTTGCTTTGTTAGTTTTAAATGTAATGTAGATACCTTAATGAAATAAAGTACCTGAAACAAATCTTTTATTGCTAGTTAAATAAGTAAAGTTAAAATCATATAAGTTTGCGTATGACTCACTCTGAATAACTTTCTGAATTAATTTTCATATAAACGTATGTTAATGTTAGTATGATCTTTTTACAGGTTTCTGTATTACCGATGACATTGTAGTACATTTAATCAGATGTCGCTCATTTTATTTAATTTTTGTATTAATTTCTATCAATCATGTAGTCATTAAACACCTAACGTACTATTGTTTGAATTCTTATAAAAACACAAAAATAAAGTGTAAGGAAGTTACGGATACAAGGGAAATTAAACTAATAATCAAAACAAAACGTCAAAAATGGGAATGTCAAAATATTAATTAAGTGTCGATATACGACTATTATTATATTAACACGACAAACTTAAGTTCTTTGATTCTGTTTTTCTGTTTTTTTCTACCACACACCTTCGTCGGTCGAAATGTTGACAAGGAAAAAAGGACAAGGTGTTTTTGAAGTCAACATCACTTCCAACTCCTATAAAGAAGGCCCTTCCTGTCTGGGGAACAACTAAAATAAAATTATTATAATAAGGTACGTACGCAAGCTTAACTGGATTCCGACTATACAGGGTTTCTCACGGCAGGCGTTCGTTAGAAGTTTTTGTGGTTAGAAACCACTTGTAATTCTGAAATTTCATACTTAAGGGTTATTCAAAATTTGCTTTCATTTCAAAATATGTTCAAGGTCATACCACTTCCAGTTATACCGGAACTAGCCATCAACTTCCTATTTTGAATAGAACACCCAGTATATTATTCGATTTTTGGATTCCTGAAAAAATTTCAAGATGAGTTTTGCCAGGTTTCCCTATACCTATTTCCAATCGTTTCTTAGATAACTTGATTTTATTTATACCGTTTCTAAGCAATTACAATCGTACTAAACAAGGCGTACGTCGGTTTTTGTTAAATTGTAGTGATGTCGTTATAATCATGCCCAAAGATATACATTCTCTTACATTAAACAAAAAAATTAAAATCATTGATGATAAAACAAATTCGAAAACCAGTTAACAAGGGAGTTGATCAAGCATTGCTGCAGTGGTTTCAGCAAAAAGAAATCAGAATGTGCCCATAAGTAGCCCAATACTACAGGAAAAGGCAAAGAAAGTTATTGTCCCTCAGGAATGAAATATCTTCTTGTTCAAAGAGCTGGATCGACCGCTTTAAAAAAAGTACCACATTTCATCTAGCAAAATCCATAGAGTTTAATAACGTATAGCAACTATAGGAAGAAGTTTTTCCGATAACGATATTTTCAACGAAACTGGTCTCTTTTATAAAATGGTTCCAAATCAAACATTAAAATTTTAGAAAGAAAAGTGTCATAGAAGCAAAAAGAGCAAAGACAATTGTTTACCTCACCCTACAATTGAAAATCTGAAGGCCATAAAGTTAGTATTTCTGCCACGTGATATAACAGTAGTTCTACAACCCATGGATCAAGGTAACATCGCTTGACACACAACATTATTAAAAAAATGTCTTTTGTCGGATGATCTTGTTTGGATAAAGTTGAAGATTTTAACTTTTCTTTATTGGATGGTATATTGACTGTAAATACAAATAACAATAACTATTGTTAATTGTTATGAAGATGCTAGATTTTATCCTTCCCCAGATTTTGACGAAGACGATGAAATTTCTTTGGCCCAGTGGATATTAAACTTAAGATCTCAGAAACTGTAGAAGAAGAGGATTTCGTCAGTTTGGGTGATTGGGCTATTAAAAATAATCTTGTAAAATGGTTTCTAACCTCCGACATTCTTAATGATTTTCAAAAAGTTGACAATTGCTTGACAACTTGCTAGTACCCATCAAATATTGAAACTGTGGCAGCAATTAAAGAAACACAGTTTAATGAAAAGCTTGAATCAGAAGGAGAACCAGAACCACCAACAAGTCAACAAGTATTTATAGCACTGAAAACAATATCAACTTATTAAGAGGTCAATAGTTTCCAGAACCATGTGTAGCAGAAGTTTTATTTTATTCAAAGGATTGAAAATTGTCTGTTGACAAAAATCCAACTCAAAAATTATTACTTACTACTATTTTAAATGAACACATAATAAACATGGATTTCATGAGTATTTCAATATATTAAAAATAAGTTCTTGGTTCATACTATGTTCAGTGAATTTTTACAAATAATACAACTTTTCAGTTTTAATTTTTGTAATTAAATGTGTTACATTTGCTTGTTATAATCTTTATAACAAACACACTCGTTGTCACCCACCCCGGTAAAAATCGTATATAGCGAGGGTTTGCAATTAGCGGACATACTGGTTTGGCACCAGCGCGCTCGCTAAAGCGGACCCGACTGTACATAATTAATGATTATTATGATTGTCTATCATACTTGCTTCAAAAACTCATCTAAATAATAAAACAATTATTTTAGGTCGCGAAACTTTATCTTTCACAGTAAATACCGTTTTTGGTTGAGCGCAACATAACTTCCATTATAAAGAGTCCAGACGCCATACCATCTGGCTACCATAAGGTTTTCAAAACGCACAATCACAATTTCTTTGCTCCGAACTGGGTCGGCACCGAACTGACCCGAAACCGAAACATCCTGAACCAAAATGGCCGCACCGAACTGGCCAGCACCGAAATCTCCTATAAAGTCATACTTCAAATTCAGCATTGCACTTACGGGCTGCTATATTGCCAAACATACACCTCAACCGGTTTCTATTTAAACACAAAACTTTTACTTTTATCATATATAATCCTCTTATTTTGGGCTTAAACGAAGTTATTAGACGCGGTGTTTACTACTCAAATAAAGTTTATTATAATTTGAAAATAACCCTTATATATTTTGTATACCTAATATATTTGTAATGTTTACAATTTTTTCAGAGTTTTATATTTTTACCTGCATTTTCTTTCTTAGCCTGCGACCCCGTCCTTCAATGTTTACCGGATATGTTCATTTTTTATGTCCCTGCCTAATTTTGTATTCGGAGCAAAATTTTCAAAATATTTATTCGACTTCAATGCAAAATATTACGTAAATGATTTACGTATTTTCCGAATATTTTTTACATTTAATTTGAGTTGTTTTGTTATAACAAAATAATAAAGCAACTGCAAAAATTAGGTATTAGATATAGGTAGTAGGTGGTGAGATAAAAAAACAACTTCTGTTTTTCACTAGCGACCTTTTTCATTTCATAGTTCACAACACAGGATCAGAAGTTAAATGCATAGAATTGCAGCCTTCAAATACTACACAAAAAGCTTTTAAGGATAAAATTAATTGTCCGAGTTGAATTTATATTAACCCTTGAACAACCTCAATTGAGATCTTTTTTTTCTTCAAATGTAATGCACAGTAGGCGTTCTAAAGCAATCGATTGTAATAATTAGATAATTACAATAATTTAAAACACAACCATTTAATAAAAAAATGTTTTGTATGCGATTTTCAGAATATCACAAACATTACTTGGCGACCGAACAAAATGGCGCCGATTCGTTTTTTTAACCATTCGCGAATCTAGTTAAAGTGTAGAGGGGTTCGCGAATTGGTTGCGTGTGCAGAACCTGAATGTTATATGGCGTCCTAATGTGGCTGCGTTCTAAATTGCTATTTTAATTTGTTTTTTATTGACTTTTAAAAAACCCAAAAACTTGACTATTTAGGTTTTTACCTAATATTATATTTACATAATTATTAATTAATGTTATTGTGGCTTCACCATGAATTAAAAATTTAAACACATTTGAGCTATGATTCTAGTATTTATTTTTATGTTGCAATTTAGAAGTCATTTTGAGTTGTGTAAAATTTTTATATATTTTTCAATTTCAAAATAAGTTGGTAATAACAAACTAATAGGTACTATTGTGAGAAATTCGTGTGTTTTTTTTGTAAATATTTATTCAATGCTATGCAATAAAGTAGGTACCTAAAACAAGTGTGTTATAAATAATTTAAAAATACAATTTGTTAATTGCACCGAATTGCTTACATTTTAATAAACATTTTTCTTGAATGGAAAATTATTTGGAAGACGTCTTCTGTACCTAAGGTCGTGAAATATGAAGTTTAATAGTATATTATGCGACAAGTTTTATAAACAACTATTTTAGACACTAGTTTTTATCAACGAACGAAGCATATTTCTGTTGTATAGCTGAGCCTTATAATTAACGAGCGCTAGATAAGTTTATAAATGGAATTGCATACTATAACTAGTCCTACTTTTTTTCACACAAAATACTAAAATTTATGAAATTTCTTTATTTCAGCTCAATATACTATAATAAAATATAAATTATTAAGGTAGTCATGCAGATTAACAGAAAGACATTTGAAGATTTTTACAATTTAAAACTAACCTTAAGACTGTTTGGTAGGATTGTTCAGTATGTATACAGGGACGCCATCGATAGATTATAGGAAAACTGTGCATGGGAAAAATTTGAAAATTTGATAGTATACTAACAACGACAAGGGGCAGTTTCGTTAAAATATTTTCAAGATGGGTGACGCTTCCGGTTATACCGGAAGTAGGTGTCAACTTGCTTTATTTTAAATGGAACACCTATATATTATTCTATTTTTGGATTTTTTCACAATCTTGCTGCAAATGTAACACATGTTCTTGATATAACTTTATCCACATTGTCCATAAATAATAAATAAATTTAAAT
Source organism: Abscondita cerata (assembly GCA_030710515.1). Lineage (NCBI taxonomy): Eukaryota > Metazoa > Arthropoda > Insecta > Coleoptera > Lampyridae > Abscondita > Abscondita cerata. Next base: position 534,398 of record JALBCR010000073.1, read on the forward strand.
TAATCTTCGTTTGTATAATTTAAGCTGTCCCGGCATGATTATTGAACATTTTTAACAGTTTGACATATCCTTGACAGATGATTGTTTTCTAACATGCCATCATGGCCCAACTAGGAATAACCATTCATATTAAAATACAATAGCATTTGTGCAACAAAAAAAAAGTTAAATTGCCAATATTTCCAAAAAACCATGAATTTTGAATAAATAATCTTGTACAAAGTCTACCTTATTTTGATGCTAAATAAGATAAAATTAAAAACAAGGTGCTTGTATATAAAAAAAATGACTTTGACGTGTTTTTGAATTTAATTTTAACTCTTTTTATCACCCTGTAATAATTGTTATTAAAATATTGACATAGTCCACTAAAATAGGTCACCTGCTACAAGGAAACCCATTCCAATTAAATAATAAAGGCATTAGTATAGGAAGATTTTATAATTTTGTTTAGGCCTGAAATAGTTATTTATGTAACAAAGGAGACAAAAAGTGCACTTTTGTGTACAAGAACTGAAACAGGCGAGGTTATTAAAATGCACTTTTTCCGAGGTACATATTAATTTTTCCGTTGACCTTAAATTAATTAATTTTCTATTGATTACCGTTTACTGAAAACAAAATGTTTAGTAATTTTAAACAAAAATTTTACGTTTGTTCTGATTTTTACTGTACCTAATATTCACTTCACCGTTCAGTATTGTAACATTTGTGTCAAAATTTATTAAAGGAAATAAAAGCTTCCGTGTTCGAATATTGTACCGATAAAGCATTTGTTTACAACAATCACATAATTTTTATAAGAGCACTTGATTATGATAGGTATTAGGTATTTAACATGTACTTTTATAATTTATTAAAATAATAAAAATTACATTTAGGTAGTGTTATTTTGAAGTATATTTAAAAATGTAGTTATAGTTGGAAGCCTACCTCAAAATCAATGCATTTCTTTAATTGTTTATGATCAAAGATGTAATGAAGTTTCTCTATTAAACACATTAAAGTCGATTTTACTAATTGGACATATAATAGTTATAAGACTGAGTTTGTACCGTGGTCAGACTTATAATCATTTTATATTCAATAAAATATTGCCTGACCGTAAGAAAGTATGCAAACGTAGTTTTTTGATTCACTCCGAAAATGTTTCAAAAATGTAATAATCTTCTTCAGCTTATTGAAAACTGTGAAATTCACCTTGTTTTTGTGTACGAATAAATCTTGAACCCAGTAATGTTGATGGCTTATATGATTCTATTTTTGTTTTTTCCTGCGACAGAATCAATATTCAAATGATTTTTCAGTAATTACTGTTCTTGTGTTTTTCATTAGCATTATTACTTATTTACATCAATCAAATACAGTAATAGAAAGGTACCCATAATTAACTCACTTCTACTGTAAGTTTTTGTATTTTATGATCGTGAAAATTTTGTATCGGAACTCCGCTTCTGTATCAAACTGTTACCTAATAAAATTGTCTAAAGCAATCTCAAGTCGTATGAATTCTGTCTTACCTTATAAATGAATAACTTTAAAGAAGTTAAAGTGTTACATATTGAAAACAATGTATCGAGTATTGTGAGATTACAACCAGGGTCTTCTATATGCTTCACATTGTAGAAACTATAAACAATTTATTAATATAATTTCAAAGCACTTAAAATCATTTACTTGTAATTTGAACAACAAATTGTTTTTTGTTCAAGTTGTGTGGGATTAAGAAATTGAGGTTATAAATGGAAGTAAACAAACAATATTCTGCAGTATCTAAAATGTTTCACTAATAACATGTAGTCACTAAATTCATCTTTTCTTAAAAATGGGTTTTCATACTGGTTACTTCGACTTTATTTAATTTGACATAAAATAATAATTGACATTGACAGATGTTTGCGGACGAAAAGTGTTTGTGGACGAAAAGTATTACAGTTAAAAAGTGTTACTTTATGATTATTCAGGAGTACGTAAAACTCAATTTTATAATGAGGTCGACGGAAATAGTTATTTATGTACCAAGGACAAAAAAGTGCACTTTATGTACGAGACTGAATTTGCTGGCCGAGGCGTTAGCCGAGGCAAGCAAACTGAGGCGAGGTTATTAAAAAGCATTTTTTCCGAGGTACATATTAATTTTTCCGTTGACCTTAAATTAATTAATTTTCTATTGGTTCGTTTACTGAAAACAAAATGTTTAGTAATTTTAAACAAAAACTTTTACGTTTGTTCTGATTTTACTGTACCTAATATTCACTTCACCGTTCAGTATTGTAACATTTGTGTCAAAATTTATTAAAGGGAAATAAAAGCTTTCCGCGTTCGAATATTGTACCGATAAAGCATTTGTTTACAACAATCACATAATTTTTATAAGAGCACTTGATTATGATAGGTAATAGGTAAAACATGTACACTTTTTATAATTTATTAAAATAATAAAAATTACATTTAGGTAGTGTTATTTTGAAGTATATTTAAAATGTAGTTATAGTTGGAAGCCTACCTCAAAATTAATGCATTTCTTTAATTGTTTATGATCAAAGATGTAACGAAGTTTCTCCTATTAAACACATTAAAGTCGATTCTTACTAATTGGACATATAATAGTTATAAGACTGAGTTTGTACCGTGGGTCAGACTTATAATCATTTTATATTCAATAAAAATATTGCCTGACCGTAAGAAAGTATGCAAACGTAGTTTTTGATTCACTCCGAAAATGTTTCAAAAATGTAATAATCTTCTTTCAGCTTATTGAAAACTGTGAAATTCACCTTGTTTTTGTGTACGAATAAATCTTGAACACAGTAATGTTGATGGCTTATATGATTCTATTTTTGTTTTTTCCTGCGACAGAATCAATATTCAAATGATTTTTCACAAGTAATTACTGTTCTTGTGTTTTCCATTAGCATTATTACTTATTTCCATCAATCAAATACAGTAATAGAAAGGTACCCATAATTAACTCACTTCTACTGTAAGTTTTGTATTTTATGATCGTGAAAATTTTGTATCGGAACTCCGCTTCTGTATCAAACTGTTACCTAATAAAATTGTCTAAAAAGCAATCTCAAGTCGTATGAATTCTGTCTTACCTTATAAATGAATAACTTTAAAAAGTTAAAGTGTTACATATTGAAAACAATGTATCGAGTATTGTGAGATTACAACCAGGCTCTTCTATATGCCTCGCACATTGTAGAAACTATATAATTTATTAATATCATTTCAAAGCACTTAAAATCATTTACTTGTAATTTGAACAACAAATTGTTTTTGTTCAAAGTTGTGTGGGATTGAGAAATTGAGGTTATAAATGAAGTAAACAAACAATATTCTGCAGTATCTAAAATGTTTCAGTATGTACCTAAAGTACTGTAATATCCTATGTAGTCACTAAATTCATCCTTTCTTAAAAATGGGTTTTCATACTGGTTACTTCGGCTTCATTTAATTTGACATAAAATTATAATTGACATTGACAGATGTTTGCGGACGAAAAGTGTTTGCGGACGAAAAGTGTTTGCGGACGAAAAGTATTACATTTAAGTGTTACTTTATGATTATGCAGGGGAGTACGTAAAACTCAATTTTATAATGAGGTCGACGGAAAATGTCATTTTATACATAAAATTCAAAATAAATTCAGAACAGTTAGACTTAGGTATAGAAGATTATACACAAAATGTGTCTAGGAATTTTGTGCAAAATCAAAAATGGAATAATATATAGGGTGTTATATTTAAAATAAGCAAGTTGACACATACTAGTATAACCGGAAGTGCAACTATCTTGAAAATGTTTTAACGGAACTAACTCCCGTCGATGTTAGTATACTACCAAATTTTCAAATTTTCCCATCCACAGTTTTCCTATAATCGATCGATGGCGTTCCCGGTGGGACACCTGTATAGTTTTCAATGCAATCTTAATTCAGTTAAAACTCGAAATCGGAACGATCGGTTGATCAAATTTTTGATATATGATATTTGTAAGATGCCATTACGATCTCATTTTTGCAAAAATTAAAAAATTATCATGAAACACTTTTTAAAAGTGAAATCTGTGAATTAATTTTGCAGTATATTGATATCTTTAAAAGATTTGATAAACATTGTTTACATTTCGTATAGAGTATAAATTTAGCATCATAAGTAAAAAAAAATTATAATAATATTAACATTTTTGTTGTTTTGCTTTCCCCATTATAGACGATGCGGAAGAAGAACTTGTTCCGTATTGCTTTTAGGACAATACGTACATAGAACAATAAGACTGTCTAATAAGCATATGTCAAAAATGCTTCACACATTAAATGTTGACAGTTTCACTTTGAATATTAACTCAGAAAGTCGCAAATTATGTTAAACCCATAATGCAGCAAAAACTGCATTGTCGTGAGTTCGTTTTTTTTTGACATATGTTTATCAAACAAATTAGTTTTATTTTTCTGTATAGTAGGTACATTTCAGTTTGAACACCTAATTTTGCTTTGCGACACCCTGTATAAATATTAATAATGAAAACAAGCGGATCTAACCTAAATATCACATCTAATTGTCACATCTAAAATTTTTGATGCTCATATTTTAAACAAATTTAGAGAAATTTGCATCAGACCTGCTTTGTTTCGTAAGGCAAAAAGTCTTGTTGAAACACTTGTTTTTCAATATACTATTAAAATTTTAAAGCTAATATTTAATAGTGCCTCTATTGGTTCTTTATATATCTTTTTCAGTTTATGTGATGGTAAATTACAGATTAAAGAACTTAATAAATCGAAGTATACGCTTGCAGTAAAAACGAAAAGTGAAATCATAATGTATATAGGTACCATATTATAGAACATTGAGTTAACAAAACTGTAACATAACAAAGGAACAAATAGATACTCATTTCAGTTACTGGTATGATCTATTTATGGAGCAAGTTTGAGTTCTCGAAATTTCTCAGAAATGGCTCTAATCGTAAACCTAAACCTCTATGTTAATTTAAATTGCGCACTTGTAATATGACTATACTTTTGTAGTATTGAATACAACGTATACATTACTAACCTATTATTCCAAAGTATCGTTTTGACAACTTAACGTCAATGTCGTTTGTAAATAAAAGACCAAAATTTAACATACGGGTCGTAAATGTACGCACGTAAGAACTTATTATCTTCAATAAAACTTAAAACGCTAACAGATTAAAGAGATAGTTGGTGTCACCACATCATGGACAGTTGATGTGCTCAGATTAACAAAATATAATTTTTGTAGAAATCTGTGGTAGAGTGTAAGGTGCCGACTGTTAACTCTTTAACATTTCGAATAAGCTAATGATTTTTAACGCTATCGAGTTCCAACCAGAATAAAACAGTAGCCAGTGTAATTACAAATGGCACTTACATATACGTATTTCGCCTTATTCAAGACTCGTCAGTGTAGGGTAGCTGGAACGCAAGTCTACAAAATCACTGGAATATACTACAGTACGTAACATATAAATGATGTAAGATTAGTATTATGGCGTTAAAGTCGTTTTAAGTAAACATCACGTAGCTGCACCACTAGCTTCACTCCATGTCCGAACTATATCGGCAATATATTCTATCTCGCAAACAAAATTTGTTAGTTACTGTTTATTTATTTTCATTTATTCGTGAAGACTGACTTTATAGTAATTCTACTAATAGTTATGCTTTAAAGTATTCGAATTTGAAAATGCGGAAGCATAATTTCAATCATCAGTGTTAGACTTTAGCCATTGAAATGATTAACGAATAATTAACCAAAATACCTTTCTTTCTCTCTATAAATTTATTTGAAGTATCCTTTAAACACATTATAATCCAGTGTTTTTACTTATTAAACTATTGGTTTCGGTTTTGCAATGTCAATTTTGATGCATTAACTACAATTGGAGTTTAGCAAGGTGATTACAGCAATAATCGATTCAAATTCAAATGTAATAAAACAGTATGTATGTGCCACTGAATGTGTGTCGAACTGTTTTGGTTTATAGTACGTAACCTCAATCAAGAAATAAGTTTAACAAAAAAAACAGTTGGTATCAGTACTCATATTTATATTCTTTAAATTACAGACGACGGTCATTTCGTGATGTAATGCATACGTGACGTCACCGCATAATAAGTCAAAAGATTGGACTTACAGAATGTTGTTTCTTGCTCAATTTTAAAAGACAAAAATCAAATCAAAAACTCAATTGGACATATCACCAACACTTTAGGTTTGCTTTTGGAAAGAGACTAGCCATTGCTAGTCGAAACGTCGGCATTATTATTTAAGGACATGGTGTGTCATTGACGATTCCTATTCCTGTTGTTACTCCTATCAGAAGGCCCAAATCATTGGGATTTTCCTCACTAGAAATTGCAAGGAGTGTTAATACTTTTATATATATATATTTATATAAACATACGTCCTAAACGGTGATCGCTTTTTAAACCAAAACAGATAGTGTGTTTAAGAAAAATAGTCACCAAGTTTCAAAAAATACTATATGGAGGTTACTCCTTAGCAAGTACTTTTATTGATGTTTTCACGGTATAGTTTTTAGTTTTTACCTACCTACTAACAAGCTCTGCACCGCACTGTGATTCTTTATGTATCAGGATTTATTAACAAAAACATCAGTTTGCATGCTGGTGTATAGATGTCACGGATAAAAAATAATTAATTAGAACAAAAAGAGGTTTTTAAGAAGCAAAATGGATTGCCCGAATGACAACTCTTGGAGCATATGGATAGCTAGTGCAAGCGTTTACATGGATAGCAGACATTCCGCGTAAAGAATGTAGAATCTGGGAGTACTTACTAGCAAGCACTATCAAGTAATCTTTACACGGTTAGTTTTATATGCCTACAACAAGGTCTGCACAGTGATTCTGAAATTTTTTCTCAGCCCTTATTAATTGTATAAAAAAATACATTTTATTTTTCTATTTGTAGGTGACTCCTATCATTCTCTTATGTATCTGTTACTGAATTTCTGTATGTACGGTGACAACAATATTGCAATGCTACAGCTCTGGCATGCAGTTCCTACATAGACAAATGATGGTTAAGTAAATCATACATTGTGCTGCATCACATTAAATGTTACCGTAACGTTTGTTGAGAAACCAAGTAGGCAGACGTAGAACGGTTGGTCCCTATTTGTGGCGAAATTGCAATTGGTAAATTGATAACAAAATGCTTCTTCAGAATATACCAATTGAGTAGTTGACATTGTTAAGGAATTAATGTAGACGTGACAACATTGCAAATTGAGAATGCGGCCTACATTCAATTCCTACATAGACAAGCGCCATGTTATCACTTAGTACTTAGTTGTGTGTTACGTTGTCCATTGTCTTATCATATTAAATGTTATCTCGTAACGTCTTTTTGTATCTTAAGCCGTCCACATAACATGGTGTCAGAAGTAAACTAATTAGTGTCATCGTACATACGAAGAAATTAATCGTAAAGTGAAGTCAAGGTGAACATGCCTAATCAAAATGAAGGAGTCGCTATCCATTCACAATCAAGTCACAAACCTGTCTCTATCTCGTGCTCCATTCAAAATCTTAATCTGTCAAATACCAAAACTTATCTTACGAATGGAAAAAATGGTACACCCAGTTTAAAATATATCTTCGAGCAACGAATTTAGAAAAAGAAGAGGATGCAAGAAAAGTAGCTTTATTATTACATCATTTGGGTCCAGATGCACTGGAAATATTTTCCAGCTTTAACGTCGATATAGACACTATCAGGTACGATGAACTGATTAACAAATTTAAGTTGCATTTACACCTAAAACTAACATTTCTATTGAACCCACAAATTCTTTACAAGAAGGCAACAAGAAGCAGAGTCATTAGAAGATTATGTAACCTCCTTAACTAATTTAAGTTTAACCTGTGAGTTTAAGGATCTTAGAGAAAGTTTAGTGAAAGACATGTTTACATGTGGGCTCAACTCAACGTACACAGATGTCAAACAAAAATTATATCTGAAGGCCAAATAACGCTTGACAAAGCAATGGAAATTGCTAAAACGTTCATAATGTCAAAATTAGAAACAACCACTTGTTCCGATTCTTTGTGGGAGCCTTACAATCAAAGCAAGCTGTCGGCTTCCGAGGCAGATCAAAATCAAGAGGGTTCAGTCGTCGAGATCACTCTAGTGGCAGCAGGCAGAAATCAGTCAGTCCGGTAACACCTGCCTGTTCCAGATGTGGCCAACATCATCGTTACAGATGTCCAGCAGAAAAGGTAACCTGCAACTATTGCAACAAAATTGGTCATTTTGCTAAATTTTGTAAAAAAAAACAGTAGGAATAATGTGAAAACAGTATCTGTAGTACCAAAAAACGATTTGTTTATAGGGTCTGTTCAAAATGAGATCAATGATTCCTCAGTGAAAGTTGTGTCATGGGAAATTCCCATTATTATTAATCATGTAACTATATCATGTCAATTAGATACTGGTGCTGAAACCAATATTATGAGCTTAAATACATTTAAACGTCTTCATTTGTCATTAGATTTAATCAAACAGAGCAACAATAACCTCATAACATTCAGTGGGGAAAAATTGTTATTGCTAGGTCAAGTAAATTTGAACTGTTTTGTTAATAATAATAGTCACACAATCTCATTTCATGTTACAAAAATTCATTGTAAATCAATACTTGGTCTACATTCTTGTATAGATCTCAAACTCATAAAAAGAATCAATCATGTCACATTTAACAATGTTAATATTAAGTCAACACAAAACTTAGTTCATAAGTTCAAGGAACTTTTTGAAGGCTTAGGGCTTATAAAAACCGAATGTCATATAGATATAAATAAGAGCGTCGCGGCAGTAGTCGAACCTTTACGTAAAATTCCATTTAAATTATATGACGCCTTAAGAGCAGAACTTGATAAAATGCAGGATTTAGAAGTCATTTGTCCTGTCACTGAACCAACTAAATGGGTAAATAGTATCGTTATAACCACAAAGAAAAATGGTAGTATAAGAGTCTGTCTAGATCCTCGCAATCTTAATAAGGCAATTCGTCGGTCCCATTATCCATTTCCCAATCTAGATACAATTAGGTCACAATTAAAAGGTTCAAGCTTTTTTTTCCACTTTGGATGCCAATTGGGGTTTCTGGACCATTGCTTTAGATGAAGAGTCTTCGAAACTCTGTACTTTTATAACCCCTTTCGGAAGGTTCACATTCAAGCGTTTACCTTTTGGAATTTCCTCTGCTCCAGAAATCTTTCATGCAACAATGGTTGAACCATTCGGAGATATACCAAACACTGCAATATATTTTGACGACCTCTTAACATTTGCACCCTCAGTAGAAGTACATAATAAAACACTCGAAACCGTGTTTCAACGTGCCCAACAAGTAAATTTAAAATTCAATTTTGACAAGTCTCAACTTTGTGTCACACAAGTTAACTACATGGGTCATACATTCTCAAAAGAAGGAATGATGGTAAATCCTAGTAAAGTCAAAGCTATAGCAGATATAAGTCCGCCAAGCAATCCTCAAGAATTGCAACGTTTCCTGGGAATGCTAACATACCTGTCGTCATATATCAAAATTTTTCTGAAGAGTCCAAAGGGTTAAGGTCGTTATTAAAAAAAGATGTTGTATGGAACTGGGAAGCTAGTCATAATATTGAATTTGATAAATTGAAATCATTAATTACCAAAGCACCTGTCTTAACATATTTCGACCCAAACAAAGAATTAATCTTGTCATGTGATGCTTCACAAAATGCAGTAGGAGCTGTAATACTTCATGGTTCTAATCCAATAGCTTATTCATCAGCTACCCTAACTGATTCTCAAAGGAATTATGCTCAGATTGAAAAAGAACTGCTAGCAATTGTCCATGGCTGTCTCAAATTCCATCAATTTATTTTCGGTCACAAAATCATAGTCCACACAGATCATAAACCATTGGTCCCACTGTTTAGTAAACCTTTGTACAAGGTACCTCAGAGGCTTCAAAGACTAATGCTAAAAATTCAATGCTATGATCTTCATGTCATGTTTATACCAGGTAAGGAGATGTATATTTCGGACACATTGTCTAGGTCTGCTTCATTAGAGCCTGTTACAAATACAGAAGACGATCTCACACTACATGTCAATCTTCTTATATCTCATTTGGAAGTTTCTCCTGAAATATTACAAACATTACGTAATGAAATAAGCAATGATCCGGTAATGAAATCCTTAATGGAATTCCATCAGTCAGGATGGCCGTCTTTAAAAATTCTATATCAAATGACCTTAAACCATACTTCAAATTTCAAGAAGAAATTCATGTTCTAGATGGATTGATATTCAAAGGCACCAATCTGATTATTCCACATTCTCTCAGGTCCAAAATGCGCGAGATAATTCACACTGGTCATTTCGGAATTAATAAATGTCTTGAATATGCAAAAAATGCACTATTCTGGCCAAACATATCTACTGATATTAAAAATTTAGTGACAAATTGTCTCATTTGCCAAGAATACTCTAACAATAATTCAAAACAGCCTTTACTACCTCATGAAATCAAATTAATTCCGTGGAACAAAGTTGGTATTGATTTTATGGAATTAAACGAGTCAAATATTTAGTATGTATTGATTACTTTTCAAAATACATAGAACTGGCTATACTTAAAAACGGCACCTCAGTAAATTCAATAATCCCGGAACTAAAATCCATTTTCAGTCGTCATGGAATACCTGTTACCATAATATCTGACAATGGTCCCCATTTAATTCGTCACGATTTGTCGATTTTATTAAAGAGTGGGGTATTGAACACATCACAACAAGCCCCTATCACTCACAGTCTAATGGTCAGGTTGAACGAGCTATCGGCACTCTTAAAAACTTCTTACTAAAACAATAGAAATGAATTCAGACCCATATTTAGCTTTAATACAATATAGAAATACACCAAATGATAGTAGCAACTCACCTGCTCAGCTTCTAATGTCCCGCCGTCTCCGAGATCGGTTGCCTGTTCATTCAGAATTACTTAAACCAAAATTAGTAGACGTAAATTATTATAAAAATGGTTAGCTAAAAATAATGAAAAGAAATCACAATATTACAATCACGGCGCCAATAAACTACCAGAATTAAACGTAGGTGAGAATACTCTATTTAAGAAATTCCCATCAGAAAAAAATGGCTGCAAGGAAAAATAATCCAAATAGGTCCCCAACCTAGAAGTTACGTTGTACTCTCCAATGATGGTCAGTCGTACAGACGTAATAGGGTTCATCTAAGACCACTACATAAAAATCAGTCTTTTAGTATAAATATTCCAAATAATGGTCCTTGCACTATTTTTAAAAATGATAGGTTTAAGTTTGACAAAGGTTCAAGTTTTTATAATTCTAGTTTTATTCCTAGTTGTAATAATAATACTAATAATTGTGAAAATGTTGAATCGTTACCTTTAGCAGAACAGAAACGAGCAACCACTCGTTCCGGTAGAACAGTAAGACTACCTATAAGATTAGATTTATAATATTGTTTATAAAGAAAGGAGATGTTAAGGAATTAATGTAGAGGTGACAACATTGCAAAATTGAGAATGCGGCCTACATTCAATTCCTACATAGACAAGCGCCATGTTATCACTTAGTACTTAGTTGTGTGTTACGTTGTCCATTGTCTTATCATATTAAATGTTATCTCGTAACGTCTTTTTGTATCATAAGCCGTCCACATAACAGATATGTTTGTGGTTGTCGAGAGTCATACCGGTCATTATCGTCGAGTTCCGTAATTTCTAATAAAACTTGTTAGATTTTCCGTTTTAAACGGCGTCGATTTATTTCTGATCTCATAAACCTAAGCTCTGACGTTACGTAATCAGTAAATATTTGATATTCATCATTTGGCTTATTCACTTCATCCATTGCCTTCTTTAAGACAATGTCATCATTGTTATGAGATTTTACTTTCTTTTGCTTTTTTTCCTAGGTTTGGTTGGTTCAGCAGGTACATCATTTGTGCTTTAATCATCATTATCTGCACCATTGTATAAAATTTTAAACCATGATTTCTAGGTACCCACTATATCGGAAAAATGGCTACTACATACAAAAACAATTTGAAGAGCGATGGATCTACTATAACTACAAAGGCACTTATAGCATAGTTCTAATGTTAATGCACAGTATAATAGTATATTAAAAACTAGTTTCAAAAGACACATTTTATCAGACGAGTACAGTTTCGATAACGAGAGTTCTTTATACTATTTTTTCTATTTTGGTTTTTCAGATTGATTTTAAAATAAAATTTTTAAATTTAGGGAAGTATAATTGCTAAGGTGGCAATATTTTAAACTTTGGTTTAAATGCTAATTTAAGTTCAATTAGTACATTTATCATTTTAACTTTAAAAAAATTGGTGAAAAAAATTAAGTAGATACATAAATCTACTGAACATTAATTACGAATTAAATTAACGCACGCCGAACGTAACGACAGCTTTGACGTTTAATATCAAATCAGTGTTACTCAATTTTCTATAAAAGAACTCATTTGGGTGCTTTTATAGCTCTGTAAGTGACCCAAAATAGAAAATTAGTATATTATTATACGAGTGCAATAATAGCCACTTATGTAAGGTGTGTAATATACATCTTTTTCCACCTGTATCTTAAATCTAAAAAAATTAAAAAAGATAACTCCATGTTTAAATTTCGACATTTAGTAATTTTTTTTACGTTTTAAGTTGGTACCACGATAAATTTGGCGTCTATTAAATTTGTATTAATTATTCAAATACCAACTTGAAGTACGGAACAGTATCGTTATAGACTTTTAGTGACTTCATAACGATACTGATATTGGTGTCGTTATAGACCTATTAACGTTGCAAAGACGAAAAAATTATTTATGCCAATATTAGAAGCAACGGCAGGGTACCCGACGGAGGAGTGTTTAATGAGTGTGCCCTGTCATCAACCCTAGAGGATAACTTACTGCAGTTGCCGAATTCTAAACCATTACCTGGACGTACCAAGAAAGTACCATATGCAGTCGTGGCCGATGATGCTTTAAAGCAAGTCTTATTTAAAGAAACCTTATCCCTTTAGAAAAAAAGTATTTGGCATTATGGCTAACCGGTTTAGAATTCTAAGAAAAACCATAAATCTAGAAACAGCTTATTGTAAAAACCATATCCATGCTCTATAATTTCTTCATGTCCAAGCAGTCTTCGACACGTATCTATGCACCACCTGGAACATTTGACGCGGAGGATAAGAGAGGATTGTTGTACCTACCAGAAAGTCGGCGTAATGAAGAGATTCTTACCGGAAACATGGTACGTTTGGAAGATCAGAGCGCACACAGTCACTTCTAAAGAAATCCGAGAAGAGTTCCAAGAATATTTTGTTTCACCCGAAAAGGAAGTTCTATGGCAATACAAGCATATTTAAGTTTTGTAAACCAATTTTTAAAAGTACTTACTTATAAATTAAATTCATCTGTCCCTGTACCGTTTTTTCTCATTTGAATTTTTTCAAACTCTTGATTTTCTTGAGTTTCCAGATTATGAAGCTTTTTTTGAATTTCGCCACTTGTGGTTTGACATTTGTCTGCAATAATTTTAAGGATCTTTTTTGACCCTGTCCCTATAAATTTTTGATTTCACATAATTCAATTTTGTCTTTAGTCCACGATCTTTTGTTATTTGAAGTTTTAGAAGCGTTTAAAATATTTTCCATTTTTGCCACAGAGTATTATTATTATTATATTCAGTATCTAATAAATTAAGAAGTAGAAATAATATAGTAAATGCACAAGTTTGTATGTCAACTTGCACCCTAATTGAAAACTTCTTCTTGATCACTTCCAGGCCGGTTTGAAATAAATAGCTAATTGCGACAGCGCTTGAGCAATACGTTTAGACCAGTAAGTTCTAATTTGTATAGAGCGCTCTCAGCAAATTATAAAACTTGCTGCAAGAATACTCTAGGGACTGTTTATACAAGCAAATATTGCTAGATCGCACTCTCAGATAGTAAATTGCAACAATTTACTTGTTCGCGTAAACTTACCATAAGTTCCACACCGATTTGAAATAATTAGAGAAGCTAGACTTACTATTAATAGAGGCATCGTTTCGGGCGTGGTGGAGAAGTGATTACACGGACAAGAAAAACAAGCAGTTTACTTGTCAGTATAACCAGCATTTAATTGGTTCTGACTTATAAATTAGAGCATTGTCATTGGTGAATTATTTATGAGTTGGAATTACATTTAGTTAAAACAAACGTTTTGCTTTTCACAACAATAAACATGAAAAACATGCTTTTCAGAGACACCTATACAGAAAATATTATTCTATAGACATATTACAAGTAGCTCCGTTCCTTCACTTATACTAAACTTATTTTGTTTTTTTTTTTTGGTTTAAATTCCTAATAATTCAAAACGCCTTTTTTAACCCTCCTTTCTTGATAAATTTGATGACATTGTCGGTCCAACATTATTCTATCTAAATTGCCGTAATAAAGTGGAACAGTTACAGATTTTTCTTCTTTTCTGAGTCACATTTTTAATACAAACCACTAAACAAACTATTAAATTGGATGGTTGCTAACAACGTCTATGGCTACTTAGATTTCATTCAAATTCTAAACTTATGAATCTCTCCAAAATGACTAATGATAGTATAAGCAAACTTTACAGTTTTCAAAATCAGATAAATAAATTCTTCTTAAGTAGTGGTGTCATAAACAGTGGACATAGTTTAAGTTTCAACACCTAAAAAATTATTAAGCTGTATCAATCTTCATCAAGAACTGTTGTATTCTATGTAAAATGGTGGTATAAATACTATACACTGTTTCTATTGTAACATAAAAACGTATCTTACCGGTGTCAATAGACAAGCTTACCTTAATGTGTGACTCAATCAAAGTCGTCTTCCTTGTCCAACGCATTGGTCGATTTTAAATCTAATCAAAATTTAAAATTTCACAGTACGGTAAATTTTATTTACACACTATCTAGTTGACATAGGCATTTACTATGTTAAATTAAAAATTAACGTATATTCGAACGCAATATAACAGTATCTTATATTGGATTGATAAAATAAAATAAATAGATGAGATAATAATGAATATTCAAAGCGTATTTTACTAAAAAATCAGTAAAATATGTTATTTTTTGTGAAATATTATTTATTAACCGAATGGACTTTCATTTATTAAGCAACCTTAGTGGAAGAATTAGTTAATTTGTTGCCTAGTTACTTTTTGGGCTTTTTAACTAGGGTTCAATTCCGATTGTAGAATTTTTTATTAACTTTATAATCATGATGATATTTTGTAAAGTAAATTTAACATTTTGAAAAAAGGGATTAACTCATTTTATAAAAATTGTATTAATAATAACATCAATACTAATTTTATTAATAAAAAATTACAACAATCGAAATCTAACCCAAATTATTTCACGTAAATCATTATCAAAATGTGTTTTTATTAAAATACGCTTTAAACACTTACACCACATAAATTTGTTCTCATTTATTTATCTAATAAAAATGTTACTATATGGTGCTCACATTGTGCCAGTAAAAGATATGCATTAATTTTGAATTTAACATAGAAGACGCCTATGTCAACTTTTCTGAAGACACACGGTATATAACTACTTGAAACTAATTAATATCAAAACACCCTTCGTTTCGTGAACTCTATTGAGATCGCCGGTGTAAACAGAAGAAGTTTTTATGCTTTCGATTTTATGAAGTAGACAACTGTTGAATTGAAAATTGTCAAAGAAATCTATTCAAGAAGTATCTAGAAATTGTAGAAACGATTTTTCCGCCCACGACGATGTAAAAAATGGCAACAGAAAAATTTAAATTGACTTTTTAACCGAACAAATTGATTATGTAATCAAAATGTCATTTTTTATGGATAATATGAACTTTTTGTAAAACAAGCTTTATTGAAACAAAAGCAATAGTATTGCTATATGATATAAACGGCCCCAATTGAGAGCTCGTTTTTGAAGCAGTATTCCTGACATAAAATCGTAATTGTAGTCACTAGGATGGTGAATTGGTGGGAGTCCAGAATTATTTTTATATTCTCAATTATATGTTCGTGTCTAATTAAGTTGAGGGTTGTTAAGAACTCAGCCAAGATCCTGAAGCTCGATCCCATCACCAAACCTACAAAATAATTAGATTTAGTTAAATTAGGTAAATTTATTTAAGTAAGCCATGGTCATATGATAGGGTAAAACGAAAGTATAAGAGAGGAAGAAAGATGGATTCAAATTAAGTTTAAATAAGAAAGACTTGGATTTACGGATATGTTCGATAATAATGATCGACAAGAGAAAATTCGAGATAAAAAGAATAAGAAGGATTGGGCGTTATCAAAGGTCATTGACGCGGTTCTATGAAATATTGAATTAAGATTTCTTTATGACTCAATAAAATTTAGAGGAAAGCTTTGAGGTTACACGAAAATCGTAATATTATTTAATTACATGAATAATTAGCAAATTAGAAGAAAACTAGTGAAAAATGGTAATGGTACGACGAAGCTACCAATAGAGGGCGTACTTGAAAAACGCAAACTATAGTGACTCTATTAGAGATAGTAACGAAAATAGCTACTTACCAACTCCGCCTATCTGCCATGTTGCGACTAAATTTTAAATTTTCTGTTTAGATTTAAAGGGCTGTTTTTATTAAAAGTAATTTAAAGTATATTCTTCTTTTAATGAACATTAACTAGAAGAGGTTACATGATTTTTAAACTTTGTGTTTTTTAACTTAGAAACAGCTAAATTAAAAAATAAAAGTATTAAATTAGGGAAATTTGTTGTCATTCATAAAAATTTAACTGGCATCATAAGACAACTATGATAATTATTTAGCCGCAACATGATTGAAAAATCAAGTGATCAGGAAACTCAATCAAAAATGAGACATCTGTTGTCACCACTCTCTCTAATAGAGTCACTGTAACACAAAAACTAAAATTAACTGATTTCAACAAGAAACAAGGGAAGTGCTTTGATAAGATTATAAATACAGATGCACAAGTGCAGAAGTACATCAGAATTGATGTCGCACGGAGGAGTCTAAGCGCAAGTATTTTCAAGGAAACCTCAAAACTTAGAACGTTGAACGTTAGAACGATGCCTTTAAACAAGAAAGAAAGAGTTACCATTCACATATGACCGAAGGTTAGTTATAAGCAATTGTAGTTTTGCTGTAAGATAATTGTTGTAAATTATTTTAAAACGATCACATTAAAAGTCTAAACACGCACTTCAAACGATTCCGACATTTTTAAGCGGTAGTAATTTCAACTAAAGCGTCATTCAAAAGTTCGTGCAAAATAATTTTATTTGAACGCTTTTATAAAAATATAATTATAGTAAAATTTAAAAAAATATAATCATAAATAAATGTCTAATGTGGTCAGTGTTTGTTTCAATGAGAAATAAGTTTTTAGTATCAAACCTTTAAGAAGTAAGATTCAATTAGTAAAAATAAATCAAAGAAATAATAAAAAAAAAGAAAAACTAGCCGACAAAACGAATTTAATTTATTTTGTTACCCTGAGAAAATCAATTAGTTTTATGTAGTTTTCCATAGAGAAAGATCCACAGGAGAAAAGATTTAATTGTTCTAAAGTTTTTGTACTTGCCAAAAATTTAATCATAGCAATATTTATGTCATTGAAACGTGGGGCTTTGTTGTAGTAGATTATAAATCTAATTTAATGCCCATATCATCTTAATATTTGTGGCTAGTCCCACCGTGGGGCTGTTGTATTTATTATTAATTACAGAATCATATCAGTATACAGGGTGTCCCAAACAAAGCGGCCTATTAGACGTTTATGGAGAACTAACCGTATTTAAATTTTGAAAAGTGATAATATATTATTCATACTGATCTTTAATTGTAAAATAGTTTCGCTTATATTGCACTTCCGGTTGTGCCGGAAGTCGACATCAACTTCTTTATGTTAAATAGAATGATATGTTTTTTATAATATTTTTGTATTTAGCTCCTAATTTAAAACAACTTTTATTAAGGTTTGTAATTTCTACGTCCCATAGTTTTTTGAAATATTATTAAAATTGAAAAAATATATTGGTTTGTGGAAGATTTTTTAAAAATTGATATTTTTGAACTTTGTTAAGATAAAAAAATTATATTTGGTTTCCTTATAACAGAAGCTTAATTTTATTCATTACTGCGATCAAAATATATTCAGTGTATTCAGGACGTCCACCATTGATTCTCAAAGTAAGCCAACTTCAAATAGTAACAAGTTGATTTTTTAAATGGAACATACTAAATATTATTTAACAGGTTGATTCAGAATAATTTTTTTTGTGATCGATTGATATAAGCATTACCTATACTCATTTCATACGGCTTAGAAGTTATTACGTATTTTTATAAAATTATTTTTAATGTGGTAATATCTAGCTAACTATACTAGTCAAAATCTAGGTAGCGTTGCAAGACAAAAATTAAAAATGTTTAACGGTAGGAGCAATGTAGGTTACAAATACAATACGAATAAATAAATAAACAAATAATAAAATTGGTTTTAATTAGTTAATATCTACAAAAAACTTAGTTATTAAATTGTTCAAAATGACGTCTATTTTCTCTCAAACAAAGATGAAGTCTTCGTAGCACTTCTTGTGTAGTAGCTCTTCAAATATCACTTCTATTAATTCTTCTAACTGCCGAATTTATTCGACCTACCAGTTCTTCACAATTACTTACGGGAGTTGCAAAAAAGTATCTTTTAATTTAACCAAAAATTAAAAATCGCAAGGAGTCAGATCTGGTAATCTTGGAGGCCAACGTAAAGACCGTAACGAACCATCCACCTTACCAAACATATTGGTTAATTCTTGAGTTGTAGCATGTGTACTATGACCTGAGCTCCGTCTATTTAGTACCAACAAAATCAAATATGTTTGAAGAGGAAGATCTGTTTTATTATTTTACATATTACAATATTACATTTTTTCCATAGTTAGCTAGATATTACCATATTAAATATAAATTTTATAAAAATAAGTAATAACTGTAAACAGTATGAGATAAGTACAGGTAATACTTATATCAATCAATCACAAAAATTTCTAAATCAACCTGTTAAATAATAATTTAGTATGTTCCATTTAAAAAAATTGACTTGTTGCTATTTGAAGTTGGCTTACTTTGAGAATCAATGGTGGACGTCCTGAATACACTGAACATATTTTAATTACAGTAATGAATAAAACTAAGCTTGTTATAAGAAAACCAAATATAATTTTTTATCTTAAAAATCAAAAATATGAATTTTTAAAAAATATTTTACAAACCAATATTTTTTTTAATTTAACGATATTTCAAAAACTATGGGAAGTAGATATTACAAACCTTAATAATAGTTGTTTTAAATTAGAGCTAAATACAAAAATATCATAAAAAATATATCATTCCATTTAACATAAAGAAGTTGATGTCGACTTCCGGCACAACCGGAAGTGCAATATAAGCGAACCTATTTTAAAATTAAAGATCAATATAAATAATATATTATTACAAATTTCCAAAATTTAAATACGATTGGTTCTTCATAAACGTCTAATAGGCCACTTTGTTTGGGACACCCTGTATACTGTTTTATTAAGAGAAAAATTGTTTGCTTTTATTCGAATAAAATGTGTGAAAAAAGAAAAATTGTTATAAATGTTTTATAAGGTGTCCGTGGTTCGATTTCAAAAGTATTTGTTGCTAATAGCAACCGGCTGTCTAGAAATAAGAGAAATTTTAGCGTCAAAAATAAAGTGTTGCGAAATTATGTTATTGAAGTTATGGAAGTGCAATTAAAAACCACTAAACGGTCCTTGTTAAAACTTTGCTGATGTTTCGTTCTTCAGGCAAGGGCTTTATCAAGGCAATGTTTGATTAGGGCAAAACATAGCCTTGATAAAGCTCTCCCTCTACGAGCGAAACGCCGACAAAGTTTAAAGAAGCACCGTTTAGTGGTTTAATTCAGCACCTCCTAAAGGAGTTTATCTCAAGGCCATAATTTCGCAGCATTACTCAATTCGAGGATCTAACGTTAAATAATGTTAAGTAAAATTGTAAGTTTAGTGACGTTTAAGAAAAAAAACTATTATCTCACAGTTTTAGGGCGAAATACAGCTAAACAATAGGTACCTACCAAAATGTCGTTCTTCTTTATTATGTTATTATAACAGAATCACCGTAAGCTCTTACATACAAAACCACAAATGTATTTCTATCCAAAATGATCGATTTTCTTTTTTTTTTGTAAGTTTACGAGAGTTTATTAATAGTTTATTATATTTCATACCCTAACCGTTCGGAAATTTAATACATTATTAATTTTCTACATTTTTTTAGCACAAGATGGTAGAACTAATGTAATTTTTAATTTCTAGGATAAACACAAAACGTCAAATCGTTGAATACTCCTACAAATATAACTTCCTGTACGGACGTTTTGCAAAAGCACTGAGGTATTCTAGAAATAGTGTAGTTTTGCGGTTTTTACATATAAACTGTACTAACACAAAAACATGGCGTGCTGTCTCATTATTAATTTATTGTTGAAATCGTTTTCGAAAAATTCATTGGTTGTGGTAAACCGAATTTTTTGTTCGGAACCCTAGAGATCTTAAAATACAGTGTACTTCAACCAACTGTCAATGGCTAATTAAAAAATTCACCAATTAAGGATTTATAAAACATTTTCTTTTCGAGTTGATCGTTTTAAAGAATTTAATGTAACATTTCAGGTCTAATTTTTTTAAGTTGTCACCTTAATTTTCTAATGCTAATAGTAATTGGGTACGACAGAAAAATGCTGATTGGAATTCCATCATAAGAATTTAAGATTAAAATATACATAAAGCAGTTAAATATGCAAATGATCTAAATTGCGGAAAACCGTGTTACTCGCTTATCTATTAAATAAAAGTTACAAGCATGTTATAAGTTATGTTCTTAGTTAAATAAATTGATATAAATAAATAAGTAAAAAAATTACGATAAGTAGCTTTTGTTCACATTTTTTTTCTAAATTGTTTTGTCAATAAAATAACAAGCCAACACGGATCTTGCTAAAAATAGCACAAACATTTCTACAACTTCAAAATAAATAAACATTCTATATGAAAGCATTCATCACAATGATTACCTACGTATCCAAAGCAAATATAAAGGGATCACAAATTTATGAAAGAGGGCGTTTCGATTTCTGTCAACGCTGATTTTACAAACCCTTAAAAATGGAGCACATTGCGTTTTGTTTGTTTCCGAGAACTTTGATGTGTAATACTAATACTATTAAAAACGTGGCGGAAATGAGTATACATTCCGCGGTTTGAGTGACTCTACACTTAATGTGCGACGCACCAAGGTATGTCATAATCGAATCTGTACG
Source organism: Abscondita cerata (assembly GCA_030710515.1). Classification (NCBI taxonomy): domain Eukaryota; kingdom Metazoa; phylum Arthropoda; class Insecta; order Coleoptera; family Lampyridae; genus Abscondita; species Abscondita cerata. The sequence continues at coordinate 555,907 of JALBCR010000073.1, forward strand.
ATAGATACATTTGAAACGAAAATAACAATTCAAACGAAAGTAAGAAACACGAAAACGGCCTACTAGATTATTTACAAAGAAATCACCAACGAACAAATAAAATCTGCAACTGTCGAAGTAAACATCATTCTATGTGTACCAGCTGAATGTTACGATAATGTTTGCATCCAATCATCTCTTCACCTGGTCAGCTTGATGGCCATCTGCTGTCATTGTGGTGTTGAAATGACCCACTGCAATTTAGGGACACAAACGACAATACTTAACAAAAATGTGGGGGTTTTACGTAGATTCTAAAATTTTTAATTTCTCCTTCGTTTATAACTGCAACTATTGTTTGTCTCTTGTCAAAAATACTTAAGCTTTGTACTTTTATAAGACCGGGCACTAACAATGACCGTGTCAATCACAAATCACGGGAGGTTTCTAACTCTGGTCAGTTGTTTTCGATACAAAAGCTCTTCTACAATAAGCTTATTCGAGCAACGTATACAATGTACCTATATTCTATATCAGAGTTTTCAGGAAAAAACGATAATTGGCACGCGTTCTCCACATGCCGTGTCATCGTAAAAAAATCAAACACAGGGCAACGGTCAAATCCATAAAAAGCCACAAAAGATTTTTTCGTATATTTTCGTCATATATAGGGATTGTTGTCTATTGTTACATGCAAATCCTAATCTATCTTTTATCGTTGGCTAATTTGTCCGATGCTATCGAACATTTTTTTCTTCTCGTTTCAAGTAGAAAATAATCAATCAATATCAAATATTAATTTTGTCTGAGTCATCGGTGCGAAAGCATACAGAAAATAAGGGGGTCAGTTGCTATTGGTGCAATTTCCCCTTCGCCAAAAACTCGCGATTGGTTATTAAAAAAAAAAGAGGGTGAATTATTTTCCCCTTGTTTTTAAATGTTTTACTTGTCCAATAACAGTTCTTTATTAACTCAATTTCTATGTAGTAAATTATTCACCGCGTTTAGGTAATCTAGTTGACTGCGATGAAGAAGATCCGCATTTGTTCGTATGATTCATAGGTTTGTCGACAATAGGAAATAAATTATTGAATTTTTATTAGGTGGGCTTGATCTTAGTTTACCAATAATTCATGTTTCATTGATGCATAAGAATTATATTACAACATGCTTAAAACCATTATCGATGAAAGTCAGATTGCTAACAAAATTTTCAAAAACAATTAAGTGTCTTAAATGGCTGTTTTAAAACAGGTTGATTCTGGCTTGATGTGAAAGTTGATTACCTGACGTCCAGCGTTTTATTCCAAACCTTTCGATTGATTACTATAGTGGGCAAAAGTTTGGTATCTGCACTGATCATGACGTAGGTGTGATTCTGATCGTGGAAACTTTAACTTTAGTTTTGATTTGCCGGATGTTAGTAACAATCGAGGTCATCATCAATGTTTTCCAAAATTCAAAATCAAATTACATATTTAATACAAATTAATTTTAATAAGGTTATAACTTATAGTAACTTTATTGTTATGTACGGGTGATTTTAGTTCACGCTTGCGTTTTAATTAGTAATAGTTGTTGTGCCATATAAAACCACTGATATACAGGGTGTCTCACCACGTTTTGACAGTCCAATATTTTGAAAACTGTTTACGTGGCAAGTATGGAATTCCGGTTTTCTTATCATTTCCGGTCAACATTTTTTGACAGCCCTATCAAAAACAAATTTAACCATACTACACTTGTCATGATTATAATGTGCAATAATAATAACATGGGGCATTAACTGAAGAAGTGTCTAGTTTCAAAAAACAAAACCACTAATAAATAATTTAATACTTATTTATGCTACTACTTTTGAAACTACAGCTATCTACCATCATCCTGCCCAAAAAAAAGGTTTGTTGTTAAACTGTTAGTATTTCGAGGATTTTCTACGAGGATATATTGAAAAATTCTTAGCCTACTATCGAACTAAACAAAATTTCAATGTCAAAATATTTTATTACTCAACATATTCTCCTCTTAATTGGATACATTTATTACAGCAAACCTGCAACGTCTCTAGACCTTTCAAAAAAAATGTTTTTTCTTGCTCTGCAAACCAGACCTCCACAGCTTCTATTACCTCTTTGTTGGAAGAAAATTTACGACAACCCGTAATGTCGAATAATAATCTCCAGTTATTGTTCTACCCTTATCCAAAAATCAATCATGATTACTCCATGGCAATCCCAAAAACTGAAGCAAGAACTTTTCCAGCAGATTTTGGACACGAAACTTCTTAGGTCTTGGAGAACCAGAGTGTCGCCATTCCATCGATTGTTGTTTTGTTTCTGGATCGTAGAAATGTACCCAAGTCTCATCCATAGTAACAATTCGGTTTAAGAAGTCTACATCGTTTTCAAATCGAGCACAGATCGAACGCGATGCTTCTACCCTTGCACGCTTTTGGTCAACATTCAAACATTTGGGGATCCATTTTGCAGCAATTTTTCTCATGTCCAAATTGACGTGAACCATATGATGAACGCGTTCGTATGAAATATTCAGTGCTTCAGATATCCGTTTTAGCCCAATTCGACGGTCTGATAAAATCATGTCATGAACTGCATCGATATTTTGGGGACTGACACAGAAACTGGCCTTCCCGATCGGTCATCATCTTCAATGGAAAATTTACCTCTTTTGAAGCTTGCATTCCAATTTTGACGGTCGCATACGAAGGACATTGATCACCAAGGGTATTAAGCATATCTTCGTAAATCTGCTTACCTCTTAACCCTTTTAAATACAGGTACTTGATGATGGCTCGATACTCCAATTTTTGATTTTCACAATTTCGGTGGACATCTTTTTCATTTAATTTATTGCGTGACTCTGGTTTACTTTTTGACGTCAAACTTTACACTGACACTTCTAATAAGTTATTGTTCGTTGCTATGGTAACGCAATATTTTGTTTATGCAGGAACTGGTCTAGGCTAACTAGATATCAATACATCCTCGTATATGTTAATAACCAGACAATCAAAATTTGGAACTGCGCCATCCAACTGATACTCTCATTGCAAACACTTGTAGCACACAAGTTATTGAAGTTATCCAAAAATGCATTAAACGTCACTTTCATCCTCACCCCTCAAGGTTTAAAAAATATGTCTTCTACCATTTCAGAAACAATTCCAGCCTTTCTGCTTTACATTCTCAAGACTACTGATCGAATAAGCAAACCTTTTCAATAAAACGGCATTAAACCTATTCTTACATCTTCTAACAAAATCTCACAAGTTTTTTTAGGGATAAGTTTCCCATATCTTTTTTTCTCAGGGTAATCCCTCCCCTATATCGTTTTCCTTGTTCACCTAGGTGAGCATCATTTGATCCTGGTCACAAGATAGATTTTGATAATTCTGCTTTGATAACAAATCTTTTTTTTTAATAGAAAAATCAAGGAGAGTATCGAAATTGTCGACCCATCTCCTATTAACTATACTATACAATATGGAGGTATTTTCTTAATTACTCAGACTTCTTTCAGTCTAAAATCTGGCTTGGTTGACAAGTTGATTACCAGACTTTAGTAGTCATGTGAACTCTCATTTGTCTGTTTTAAGTTTCTTGCCCTGATGAAGTCCTTTACGTTAGGCAGCGAAACCTTAGCTTTCGACACAGTCAATCGCGAAAGACGTTTTTGTTTTAACAATGACTTAGTTCTTACAAAACATATCCAGTGAATAGCCCTTATTATCATTATTGCATACTACAATCATGACAATTGTGTGTGGTAGAATTTGATTTTTAATGGGTTGCCAAAAAAGCGTACTATTCTACAAGCAATCCCATTTGAAAAAAAAGGTCACGTGACCGGAAATGTGAGAAAGACCAGAAGTCTTTTTATAGTTCACGTAAACATACATTTTGACAGTCAATGACTGCCAAATTGCATAAGTGTTATGTGAACTGTTTTCGAAATATTAAACTGTCTAAATATCGTAGGATACCATGTATAAGCAGTGGTTAAAAACTTGTTGAGGTTGCTTTTTAGAAGTCTTTATCACAGGAGTTAGTGTTTTGCACTAAACAGCATAAAATAATTATTATTAAATATCGAGCTTACCTTAACCTTACCTTAATAGTAGGTTTAATTCGAATGTATTTTGCACCTACTTCGAAATATGATTTTTTTATAATAAGCATTTAGGTAATCATTGCATTAAAAGATAATTATTTTCACCTTATATACTTAGAAGTTTCAGTAAGTGTAACATGTAACAAACCTAAGACTATGGCATGGTCTCACAAGAAATGAGAATTGGAGTCATTTAAAGTTTCACATAGGCAGCTTTGAATGCGCGACAAGCTTAACAAATCATTCTCATGGAATAGAAAACAAGCTCTATGAATAAACTAGTATTAGATCAGTAGGCAATTGAGAGAGCGTTGCTTGGAATAACAATAAGAGAAGAATACCATATACAAGATCACAAAATTAGAAATCTAGAAAAACTAAAAGAAGTAAACAATGCAAGAAGAAGAATCTTTAAAATTTATTGTCGAAGTTGATGTTGACATTTTGAACTTATTACCGGCTGCAATCGGATCTGTTTAACAGTTATGGAATGTAAAACAGTAATTGCGGCGGGTTTACAATTACAAAATGTCAAAGTTAACTTCAATGTCAAATTTTAAACAACTACACCAGATTCGAGAAGCTGAGCAATCATGATAATGTTGTAAGTTTCACCGGGCACACCAAACTTTTTGTTTCTACACGAAAAAAGTTTTGATGGGACTACTTGTACCTTACACATTTTTGGTTCAATTATTTTTGAGACAGTTTTTGACTATATACAGTGACCGGCAAAGAGTTTGCATCAAATGAAAAAAAAATTTGTAATTGATATATCCGAAAATTTCTTTTGGCAAATGAATTCGGCATATGAAATGACAAAAAAAAGCACTTTGACAAATGTTATGTGATCACTGTCTTGGCGGCAAATTAAAAATATCTCTTAAATATGTAAAAAGTGAGGTTAGATGACAAGATATTGAAAAGTTGTTCAGAATTAGATTATACGCCTACGTGCAAATTTTCAAAAGAAAACAACGACTTTTCAAAAGTATCAGTTTTCCGTCATTTTTTCATGAAATATTGAAAACAAAATTTTTTGCGTTTGATTTGCATAAAACACAATAAAACCAAAAAATAACTTCACAATCCAGTAAGTTTGATTTATTAGTCTACCAATGGACGGTAAAAACAAAAAACATTGTTTTTTTAGGACGGACTTTGTTGCAAACTCTTTGCCGGTCACTGTATATACTATGTATTACTTTCTTTTTTTTTTTCTTATTTAATTATAATTTGATAAACATCTATACAAAAACCTTGATTATTGTTGATCTCATTTTCTCAGTATTTCTGACAATCGAGATAATTAATGGTAAATGTTTCAAATATTTAAATATACCATCATTTAATTTAAAAATAAGCAAAAGCCACTTGACGAGAAAATCATTTGTGGTCTTTAGGCAAAAATTTAAACATTCATAGCAACGAAAAAAGAAACTTAAATAACTTTTATATTGTCTTAATAATTGTTCAAAATGTCCACCGCCCACACGAAGACAAGTTGTCATTGGGTTACATGACTGATAGCTACTAGACATTGCTCAGCAATGATTTTGTCACACACGATTCTAATTCTGTTTTCCAATTTAGCAGCGGTGTTTGGAGATTGAGCATAAACTCTCTCTTTTAACGTTTCCCAAACGAAGAAGTCGAATGGCGTTAGATTGGCGTCCCTGCTCCAAGTCTACTTTATTGCCCCTGGGTAGTGATTATTTAACCAATTGCGAGGACCACAACCGTTTAAGCTGGATATCTATCTAGTTAAATTCAAATGCCATCTCTAATTATTAAAGGAACGTCGTCAAGATTTCTAGATCTCTCTCAAAAAATTTAAAAAAATGTTGTCATTTAAACGCTGTAGTTAAAAAAATGGATCTATTAACCGATCATTTAAGATCCCTTTTCGTTTATTTAAAAATTTGTGCTGGCCCAAATATGAGAATTGTGTTGCTTTAGAATTCCTTTTCTGATGAATGTTGGTTCATGTATCCACAAAATTTTGAGTAGAAGTCTTCGTTTAAAGCTTTTGATTAGTATACCATTCACAAAATTGTCTTCTGAGAAGCAAATCTATATGATAAAGTCGCCTTGCATCAGCTTTTGAAGTTTTCGAGATTCTTTGTCTAACACTGAGATCGCTCTGCGAACACTACTGCTTGGAGTTTCATTAAAATGTTCAAGAATTTCTTCTGTATCTTCACAAATTTTTAATCAACGTTGAGAAAAAAACGTAATAGAAACTGTTCGGATACATCAAGAAGAAGAATTAAACACACCCTCTCGTAGTTTTTCTCGCAGTACTTCGCATTCCAATCGACGGTCCCGTTCAGACAAATCGAGCTCAAGAAAACGAAATAGACAGTGTTGGTATCACGTTACTTTCCGTCATAAAGCGAAAAAATGTAAGTCGCCATGCACGTTTAATACACAACATTTAAACCAATAAAACCAACTCAAACCGCGACTCATGAGATTGCTGAAAATTCTTCCAGTCGCCTATTTATTTTCGACAAACGATCTCACATTAAATACCTCTTCGATCAGGAGCCGAAGTCTTAGTATTTCCTGCTTCAAACATAGAAAAACGCGGAGGCCCTTCAAAATATCAATTATATGCTGCAAACGGTTCCATCATAAATACTTACGGCGAAAAACTTACATTTTTGGATCTAGGACTACGTCGAACATTTGTATGGCCGTTTATTTTAACCTCTATCACTAAACCTATAATTGGAGCAGATTTTTTGCACAAACATAATCTTTTAGTTGATTTAAAACAACGCAGATTAGTGGATGGTAATACTATGCTTAATACTCCTGTACAGCCAAGTAAGGATAGCTAGCTCATTTACATTATATACAGTGGACCGAAATTGTCAGTTCGCAAATCTGTTAGCCGAATTCCCGCAGATAACTAAACCACCGTCACTCGAACGTACCACGAAGCATAACGTGACGCATTTTATAGAAACCTCAGGCTCCCCAAACACGCAAAGAGCAAGACGTTTGGATCCAAAACGACTATTGCAAAACGCGAATTTCAAGCAATGAACGACCTAGGAATCTGTAGACCTTCAAAGTCAGTTGGGCAGCTCCATTGCATCTAGTTTAAAAAAAGATGGAGGCTGGCGTCCTGCGGAACTATCGTGCACTGAACTACGTTACGAAACCTGACCGGTATCCAATTGCTAACATCCAGACGTAGGTCGCTTGCTTAAACTAACGGGCATCTTAAGCGTACGATTTTTATTATTCGAATTTTTAGTGATGACTTTCGGTCTTCGAAACGCCGCTCAAACGTTTCAACGTTTATAGACAATGTTTTGCGATTTAGAGTTTGTTTACGCTTACTTAGATGACGTTTTAATAGCATCGAGCTCGTTAGAACAACATAAAGAGCATTTACGAACTATTTTTTTCAAAATTACACGACCACGGCATCAGTTTAAATACGTCAAAATGCGTTTTTGGTGTACAAACAATTGCATTCCTCGGTTATGAAATAAATAGTGACGGCATTAAACCATTACCTGACCGCGTTGAAATTATTAATAAAATCATAGTGCCACAGACTCAAAAACAATTGCGTAGATTTCTCTGTTTGATAAACTTTTATCGTCGTTTTTACCTAATGCAGCGAAATCGCAATTTTTATTGACTGAGAAATTAAAGGGTGCAATAACATAAAGTCAGAATTAAAATGGAACAACGAGATACGAACTTTCGATAAGTGCAAGGAAGAACTCACACATGCTCATCAAATGATGAAAATGTTAGACTCCTGCTTTCGGTTGACGCTTCTGATCACTCAGTAGGCGCAGTACTCGAACAAATCGTTAACAACCATAACCAACCTCTTGGTTTCTTTTCGCAAAAACTAAATCAAGCTCAAAGAAACTACAGTACTTACGATCGTGAATTGTTAGCGATTTATTTAGCCGTAAATATTTCTCTTTTTATGCTTGAAGGTCGCATTTTCACGATCATAACAGATCATAAACCGCTTATATACGCATTCAAACAAAAAGTGACAAAATTTTGCAGCGACCGTTTCGTAAGTTACAATTTATTTCACAATTTACTACGGACATTAGACACGTTTCCGGTAAAGACAATATAGTCCCCTGACTTCCTATCTCGAATAGAAGTTGTATCAAATGATTAGTGATTCTTCGATTTTTCAACGAGAGCAATCCGTCGACGTCGAACTACAAAGCATCATTTCAAATACATTCTGTTCATCACTCGCACTACAACCTAACAGTTCTCAAATTTTTGCGATTAATATGGTCGTCCGTTCGTGCCAAAATCACTACGACGTCAAATTTTTGACAAGATACACGGTTTAGCACACTCTGGACCGCACAAAACAGCGCAATTAATAAAAGAACGTTTTGTCTGGCTTGGTATAAATAAAGATACTATACTATGGACTAAATCTTGCGAACAGTGTCAAAGATCCAAAATCTCCCGACACACAACATCTCCATTCAAAGATTTTGAGGCTACCTCGCACCGTTTTGAACATATCAACATGGATATCGTAGGTCCTTTACCTACTAGCAACAACTTTCGTTACCTGCTCACAATGATCGATAGATTCTCAGGATGGATCGAAGCCATTCCAATCGCCGATATTACTGCAGAGAGGGTTGTTAAAACTTTCTTAGAAAATTAGATCGCTAGATATGGCCTCATGAATCGCATCACAACGGGCAGAGGTCGACTTTATTTAAAACTCTCAACAAACTTCTGGGTATCAAACATTTTCTAACTACCGCTTATCACCCGCAATCGAATGGGAAAATAGAACGATGGCATCGCACTCTAAAAGCGTCGATGTCTTACCATTAGTGTTACTTGGCTTGCGCGCAACAATAAGCGAAAACACGAATGTTTCACCAGCGGAAATGCTTTCGGTACGCAATTAAAATTACCCGGAGAATTCTTCGTAACCACTGATACCGAAGTTGATCCAACAAATTTCGTTGGCAAACTTAAACGTTGCTTTGAAAGCATTCGCCCAACAATGAAAAGACATCACAACAGTAATAAATTTTCGTTCATCCAGATCTACATACTTGTTCGCATGTTTTCATCCGCAACGATGCGATTATAATAATAATAAAATAAAAATAATAATAAAGTTAACAAATACAAAGTGATCAAAAGTAAAAAGTTTGTACCACTAAAAAAATTAATAGTTAGTGACATCTCATTAGCGTTGCTAGAATTAGTATTCATATAAAACTGCTGTTTTATTAATCTACCATAAATCATTTTAAAATGTTTGTTACACAAAAGTAACTGGTTTTTAAACGGAGGCATAGAAAAACAAGTAAGTACAACAAAATAACAAATATAACCTCAATAACACGAAATGACAACAACAACATACTGCACTGTAATATTCAGTTTAGCCAATATAAAATTTCGGGTATTTTGTAGGAATTTTGTAAAATGAATTGCCAACTATTTACTACTTTATGATTTACTTATATTTTTAAATGATATTAATTAATACAAAATTCACTAGATTTAAACATTATACATTTTACTATAAAATTGATAGATATAGAGCGTTTATTATCCGAACTATTTGGGACCGTAGCGTGATCGGGTAACGGAATTGTTCGGTAATCAAACACTGTTGCATCAATTTTCACTTTTTTGTAGTCTATTAAAATTAATAATTTTTTATCTAATGATAAAACTTTGTTTTTGTTTTATGGATCCATTTAAATTTTATTAGTAATTACGCGGTGTAAATGTAATGTAGAGTTGAACAAGTGTTTGTAGGGTTACTTGATTGTAAGAAATTATTTTGTTTTTACAGAAGAATTGAGTAAATGTCTACTAACTCAAAGCGTTTTTTTACATTTTGCAAAAAAATTATGCCTTATACCCTATCATTGAACCCTCCAAAATCTATACCGGTTACAAATTTAATAAAGATGTCGGCAACGCTGCAACAAATGAATGAGATTTTTTTCACTAAGGTCCCATTTAATATATATATGTTTGTTGTTTATTAAATCACAATTGAAATCAATATAGACTGTATACACATTTTGCAGGGGTGTGCTTGGCCACAACTGTTTCTTAAACCGAACAATCACAAAAAGGATTCTCTTCTTCTTAAATTATTTATAAAGGTATGGAAATGTTTATTTAATTGAAACAAATACGTTTTTACTTTGAATATAGACCACGGCTCTTAAGATCGATGAATTAAACAAAGCATGAAACAAGGTAAATCAACCTTTCTATGTTAAGTTTGCCTTTAATTTTTACTACGTCTATGAATGAACGTACTACATTTGTTTTAATAATTCTTTTATTATCATAGCCACGACCACTGTTAATGTGAATTTCTATTTCTGTAAATTGGTCACAATTTTATAGCTTTTTGTATTGTACTCAATTTATTGTGAATATTTTCTAAAAATTTTACAATAATCATGGTTTTGTTATGTACTTTTAAACAACAAATGCATCTTTTTTGTTGCTGTCTTATAATCAATGCTTCTACATATAAATTTATAGTTGAATTGTAGTGCCATCTAACATAAGATAACTGTAACAAAACGTAGTTTTCTGTAGAAAATTCAGATCGTGACCGCAGCGCCGCTGAGTATCAGTAGTCAATGATTTCAGTACAGTTAAAGGTAACTACATTTTAATTTTTAATTAATTATAACATGTATCTTTACTTTACTTTTATTTTTCGCTTTAACACTAAAACGCCCGACGGCACATTTTTGTGTCATTCTAAAAGTTTATGATTCGCCGTATTTCTATTTTTTATTAGATTCCATTGCTTATTGATGACTTCTCCTAATTTATAGTAATACGCATTTTTATACTGGTTTTACTTTAAAATATTTTATCAATCTAACTAGGCATACGATAACACCCTCAAAAAACCCACTGGCATATTTTTGTGCCACCATATAAAAATGTATCACAATGCATGCATTTGGAAACGTAACTAGTATATTCAAAATATAATACTTGATTGTTTGAAAAATATACCTAAAATTATAATTGATGTAAAACTGTTCTATTTAAATTTGTTACCCAATAAAAAAACACTTATTTAAAATAAAAAAAAAATTTCCTACTGTATCAATTTTGTTATATGTACGTATATATATATAAATTATATATATATATATATATATATATTTATTTAATAGTAAATTGTGATTTTGTGTATTTACTGAGGGTTAAGGCTCGAAATTTTATAGTTGCCAATGTTAGTTGTGATAATTGATTAAAGTACAGATTAGCAACATTACATAAATAAACACATTTCCTAACATTTGTATCAATATATTTATTTATATATATATATGCGTGAAGTTAAAATTGTATTAAATTTTATTATAGTATTAGTAATTATGTAAAAGTATTAAGTAAATATATTGTAACAGCCACATTTTAACATTTTGGTTTGGGAGGTGATTGTTGCGTAATATACAATTCTAATTAACCAAATTTATCGTTGCGGAGGGTAGTAAGAGATTGCGATCGTAGTTGAAAGATAGTAGTTTTGCGACTCCCGATTTCAGAGGCAAAAGGAGTGAGATAGAGAAGGAAAGGAGAGTGAACGACACGTGATAGTGATAATAAAGATAGCAGTAGGAGGCACGAGGAAAAAGTTGATGGGAAAGGATTAAAATAGAAACACTAGAAGGTAAATTATATTTATCGAATAAGAGTGTGGTTAAAAGTAAAAATAGAGCGAACGTTTCCGAGGTGTTGAATCGAACGTTAGTTCTAGCGCGAGAAATAAAATTTGAGCAAAATAGAATAGGCAACACATCAAACGCATCATATAGGTGAAGAGACATAAAAGTAGAAAAATTGCAAACTTGTTAGGCAACCTTAAAAGCACAAGTGTAACGTTACTGAATCTCAATCTTCCCAAAATCAAAAAGTGAAAAACCATTTAACGAGAGGATAGAAGAAGGTACAAATGCAAAGGAAACTAACCGAGATATATACTGAGAACCTTAAAGCTGATACTAGACCGCGGGCAAACAGTGAAAGTAAATTATCAGATTACATAAAGCGAAAGAGAGACCCAAACAGCGAAGAATCCATTGAGGATAGCCATAAGCTATTTCAAAGAAGTAGAAAGACCGTGAGATCACCATCCAAAATAGAGCGGAGCGAAGAAAAGATAAAGAGGCAGATCAATATCCCCAAATGGAAGCGGTACTAAAGGCTATAGAGGCGATGAGAGGAGAGATGCGTGAGGGGTTTAAAGAGAACAAGGATGAGATCAGGCAACTGAAAAATGAATTGAATAATATTAAGGAGGAAAATAAAAGAAGAGAAGAGATTTGGAGTAACGAAAGACAGATGCTTGCCAATAGAGTAGAAGAACTGGAAAGTGCTCTTGAGAAGCAGGAAAAGGCAAAGAGAAGGAACAATATAATAATTAAGGGTCTAGAAATGGAAAACGTAACACAATTGAAGGAGAAGGTACAAAGCTTCATAAAGAAGGAGTTGGACGTGGACATAGAAATACAGGAAACTTACCAGATTGGCAAAATGAAGGAAAAGAAGGCGGTAGTGGTCAAATTGAGGACTTGGGAAGAAAACAACAGATAATGAAAAACAAGAGTAAATTGAGAGGAGGAAAAATATACATTGACAATGACATGACGATGAATGAGATGGGAATACAAAGTAAAATAAGAGAAATGGCGAGAAAAGAGGTCGAAAAGGGGAATACTATACGAATTGGCTATCAAAAGTTGACCATTAACAACAAGGTGTACGAGTGGAGAAACTTACAGGAGACCTTAGATTTAAAAACTAGAAAACCTACACCGGAACTGTCAAAATATGCCGACCCCCGCAACGAACATGGAACATGAAAATCGTAATGAGAATTGCAAACAAATGAAACATGAATTGAGACAGAGAAGGACAAAGAAATTAGAACAAAGAATAGCATCCTGAATGTCAGAACGATGCTGATGCCTGGAAGAATAGATGAAGTAATAAATGATATTAAGAGATACAGAGTAGACATAGCAGCGATACAGGAGGTGAGATGGAAGGAAAGTGGTGAAATAAAAAAGAATGGCTATACAATACTGTTCTCAGGTGAAAATAGACAGGGCAGAAATGGAGTGGCTTTTATAATAGCTGGAGGATGTGCAAAGAACATATTGGAGTTTGAACCAATAAACGGAAGATTAGCATACATTAGAATGAAGGGCAAATACGCGAACTTGTCATTAATAAACGCATACGCTCCAACAGAAGATGCAAACGAGGAAGATAAGACAGAATTGTATGAGGAGTTAGAAAGACTATATGAAAAATACCAAAAGAGATGATCTGATAATGCTGGGAGATTTTAATGCCCAGATTGGTAAGGAGGGTTATGTTGGAGATGTGGCTGGGATAAATACGATACATGAAAACCAATGAAAATGGAGAGAAGCTATGCAACCTTGCAATGCTGTGCAATTTGAGAATTATAACCACAGATTTCATTCACAAGAAAATACATAAGGAGACCTGGATAATACCTGGAAGTGGCAAAGGAAATCAAATAGACCACATATTAGTAGACAAGAGAAGAACATTTAAAGTGAAAGATGCAAGATCATATAGAGGATACAGCGTGGACACCGATCATAATATGGTAATAATGAAGGTGGAAATGGATAAGATGAATATGGCTGCGAAGAACCAAAAACAAAAACAACAGATGGGCAATAGAAAAATTAAAAATGAGAAGAACCAAAAAAATACATGCAAGCACTACAAGATGAGATGGAAAAAAACAACAATGCCAGAATATAGAAGAAGAATGGACTAGTATAAAAATAGTATATTGAAAGCATCGGAGAAAACAATTGGCTATAGAAAGGCTAAAAGTAGAAAGGAGTGGTTCGACGAGGAATGCAGAACAATAATACAAAGGAAGAGAGAAGCCAGGCTGCGATGGATGATTTCCCAAACCTCAATGGACAATGAGAAATACAAAGAAATAAGAAGACAAGTTGTAAATCTTTGCAAAAATAAAAAGCAACAGTGGATGGAGGAGATGATGACAGACATAGAAAAAGCACATAAAAACTCAAGAGACCTTTACAAAAAAATAAAAGAGCAGAAGTATACTAGAAGAATTGTTACTAGAGGAATGAAAGACAAGACCGGAGAAATGAAATACGAGGAGGAAGAAATTAAAGGTATATGGAAGGAATATTTCGAGAAATTGCTTGGTAAAGAGATGGATGAGAGAAATAGAGTCAATAGAATACCATTACTAGAAGAAGAAGAAGTAAGAATAGAGGAGCCAACATACGACGAATTTAGCAAGACCTTGGCATCAATGAAAACGGGAAGTCACCCGGCGTAGACAATATAAATACGGAGTTGATGAAAATGGGAGAAGAGACAATGTTAGAAAGAATGTACCAACTGATGATTGCAATATGGAGAGAGGAGAAGATGCCGGCAGAGTGGAGTATGGCAGAGATCATTCCAATTTACAAGAAGGGAGACATAAAGGAATGTAATAATTATAGAGGTATATCCCTGCTTAACAACAGCTATAAGGCGCTAACCAAAATGATACACAAAAGACTACAAGATCATATAAATAGCGAAATAGGTGACTATCAACAAGGATTCCGGCCTGGTAGATCTACGATAGATGCAATGTTTGTGGTGACCCAAATAATGGAAAAATGCTATGAACACGACATAGGATTGGAGATGTTGTTCGTTGACTTCAGACAGGCATTTGATCGAGTTAAGAGAGGCCATTTAATAAGAGAAATGGAGGAAATGAAAGTACCTGCAAAAATAATACGTTTGATTCAGATGACAATCAGAAACACAACAGCGGTAGTCAAAACTATGAAAGGTCTGACCAAAGAATTCACGACGAAAGCGGGAGTGAGACAAGGTGATGCACTGTCTGCCGATCTGTTTAACATTGTGTTGGAGGGCATTGTAAGAAAAACCAAGTGCACTGGGACAATAATGAATAGAAATGTACAGATAGTTGCTTTTGCTGATGACATCGTAATAATAGCAAGAACGCATAGAGCTTTGGTGGAGGTGTTTGTGAAATTGGCAAAAGAAGCAAAAGAGCAGGACTTGAAGTGAACGAGTCGAAGACGAAACTCATGAGGTGCCACAGAGGAAGAATAGAACCAAGAGAGGCAGTAACAATTCAAGAATACAACTTTGAAGAAGTGAGAACTTTTAAATACTTGGGCATACAAATAAAGGACAATGGTGAAAGAGAAGAGGTGGTTAAAGATCGAATAATGGCGGGAAACAGGGCCTACTATGGAAACAAAAAGCTATTAATGAGCAAACACATACGGAAAGAGACAAAGATCAAGATGTATAAGACCCTGATAAGACCCGTAGTTACATACGGGACGGAGATATTGTGCTTGACAAAAAGAGAGGAAGATAAACTGAGGATATTCGAGAGGAAAATAATGAGGAAGATTCTGGGAATGAAGAAAGTAAATGACGAGCAACATAGAGTAAGAACAAACAATGAAATAGAACATGAACTGGAAAACGGAAACATTGTGCGACACATTAAAGCATTGAGATTGGGCTGGTTCGGCCACGTGATGAGAGCACAAGAGAATAGATCAATCGGTTGTGTGATGAGATGGAGACCGGATGTTGGGAGACCGAGGGGAAGACCAAGGTTAAGATGGTTAGACGAAGTAGAAAATGACCTAAGAACTTTGAAGATAACAGATTGGAAAGCGAAAACTCTAGATAGAAATTGTTGAGGGGAATCGTGGAAGGGGCGAAGACACACAAGGAACTATAGAAAGAGGGAAGAAAAGGAAGATGATTGAACTCAAAAAGTGGAAAATAGGGACTAATCCACCCTGGAAAATGGATTTGAAAGCGTCCAGATACGCGGCGATATTTCTTTGAAATGGAGTGCCGACATTATTATTATTATTAGTAATTATACCTAGACTATGTTTGTTTGAACGCTAAACGAGTTGAAACTCGCCGTGACAAGCGCATTCGCATGCAACTAGTCGCGAGTAACTCGTCTAGAACATCGGTTCGTCATTTACACACCCCGACCCACAACTGAAATACCGTTTTTTATTTATAGTAAAATTTAGTGCATGGACTAATCCGAAATATTGAAACATTGTAGTGAAGTGGATAATAATGGCTACTAACAAAAAACTGCAGTTACTTCAAGATATAGTGGGCGACGAATCAGATTTATCTGAAGAAAATAGTATCTCTGATTGTAGCGAGTATGAACCAATTGACAGTGATTCTGATGAAGAAATTGAAGGTAGGTATGTTCAAACGTTGAATTTATAATACTTATTCGGTGCAGTTATATTGTTTGAACGTATTCATTTTGTTATAGAATTCAGATGGGACCTACCAAATGTACAAACAAATGACAACGTGTCAACGCAGTCAAGAAGAGGCAGGGGTGGAAGATCCAGATGTCGTAGTCGTCTAAGTCGTGGTAGCATTAGTGCAGGTTCAACGTTTCTGGTACATGCAGATCTTCGTCTAGATCTCAAAACATAAGAAGAACCTCTTTCAAAAATTGTCGTTGGTGAAAAAGTAACCTCCTCTGATGGAACGGAATGGGAGCTAGTAGAACCGAATAATCAAGCAGCAGCGCGGCGAAAATCAACAAAACGTTTTGAGAGAAGAACCAGGACCTACGTCCTATGCTAAGCGAAACATTTCTGAGGACAGTGTCTCTTCTGCCTGGAATTTGATGATTGATAGCTTCATGTTGAAGAAAATCAAACTACACTGGAAGGACGTAGACGAACGGAAAATGACGACTGGTTTGTGAGCGATGCGGAACTTAGTGCATTCATTGGAATTTTGTACGTACGGGGCGCCACCGGAGGAAAGGGACTTGATCTGCATTCTATTTGGTCAAATGATTGGGGAATAAAGTTTATCAAAGACAGTATGTCAAGAAATAGATTCACAGAAATACTGTCGTATTTGCGATTCGATGATAAGTCAACTAGAGCAAACAAACTAAAAACAGACAAATATTCGTTGTTTTCTGAAATCTGGGATCGTTTTGTTTTTAAACATCAAAGTTGCTATAAACCTGGGCTCCACATTACCATTGATGGGCAGCTATTTCCTTCTAAAGCTAGGTGTCCTTTACTCAGTTCATGCCCGCCAAACCTGATAAATATGGACAAAAATTTTGGTTGGCAGTTGATAATGATTCAAAGTACTTACTGAACGCGATTCCGTACCTTGGACATGATGACTGTCGACCAGCAAACCAACGACTTGGCGATTATGTTGTCTTGAAATAAATGGAGCCATATTTCAACAAAGGAAGAAATGTTACGTGCGATAATTTCTTTACATCTCTTTATCTCGCAGAAGAATTGAAAAAGAAAAAAACAAGCTAGGTTGGTACAGTAAATCGTGCAAGAAAAGAAATACCTGCTATCGTAAAAGAAAGCTCAGTGAGAATTTGTACAGTATCCAAGTTATGAAAAATGGTGATGCAACATTAACCATTTACCAAGGAAAAGCTCATAAAAATGTTATTATGCTAAGTCTATGCATCCTGATGTTCAGCTCAATACAGATGAGAAGAACAAACCAGAAACGGTCACCTTTTACAACGAAACAAAATGCGGAGTTAACGTCATAGATCAAATGGCGCGAGAAAGTATTCGGTCAAATCCTCGTCACAAAGATGGCCCCTCCACACGTTTTACAACGTCTTAGATCTTGCTGTAATTAACGCTTGGGTTCTTTATAAAAAAAGTCGTGAAAATTAAAATTTCCCAGAGAGATTTTATTTTGAAACTGGGAGCTGAACTTTGTCAACAAAATAGGGAAGCAAGAAGCAAAGGGAAGGATCATGACAATAAAGAAGTTATACCAAATTCAACAGTAAAAGGAGATTTACGTCGATGTCAAGTCAAACAAGGTTGTTCGAACAAGCGAAGTCCTAATCTATGCGCCAAATGTTATAAAGTTGTGTGTAAAAAATGTATTGCAAAAAGGTTTTTGTTTGTGTGAAGTGCGAATGTTAAGTAGTTCCGTGCAATATTTATTATTATATTATATTATAATAATAGTGTAAATACTGACAAATATACCTACTGTTTTAATGCAAACAACTACTGCGTTCTTATTTTATTTTTTTTAATTCTTACTACACAAAACAATAAATTAGCAGTGGAACATTTTTGTGCCACTGGGCTGTCAAGGGGGTACATACTAGTCGGGCGTTCTAGTGTTAATTATTACACTTCTGACAGTTTAAACTATTGGTGAACAAAAATTGAGTTAAATTGCAATATGTAGCATTCTGCTAATAGAAGTAGTGATTTCAATGCTTGAGTAGAAAACATTAACGGTTAACCTAATTAGATGTGATTTTGTTTTGCTTTGCCGAATGAATTTATATCGCCTTATCTACTTAAATCCGTTCTCTTCCACTTGGAAAACATTCGCAAAAAAATTCAAGTTTTTGCCTCAAATTAATTAATTTTAATCTTATATTAAAATATTTTACTTTTAACGCGTTTGGTTTAAAACGAGGAGGAGTTTTTAAGAGTTTATTGATGGAGTTTACTCATTAGAGTAACTATTTGTTCTCCACATCTAATAAATAAGATTCCAAACCAAAATTTTAACTCCTTTTCCTGGGTAATGGCTGTCATAATCAACTTAAAGGAAGTTTAATTTTAAAGTTGATTATTCTATTTTACTGGCACTTTTTATTTATTAAAAATTTCGTTTAGTTCAAATCAAATCAAATCAAATCAAATTTGTCTTTTTAAAATAACAAAGTGATTCGGTTCTTTCACAAACTTTTTAAACTTAAAACTAAATACGAAATTTAACTAAAAAATCTTAACAATCATTTTCTTTTATCCATATTTGATTCCATCCATTATTAAATCGTTGTATTTGTCGTTATATCTTCCTTGTCTAATCTTCGTTCTTCTCTCCTGCACCTGGTTATGTTTGTCTTTTTTACTATCTCTTCTTTCATTTTCTTCCTTCACCTCTTAGCTTTTTTTATTTTTTTTTTTGTATCCTCTCTTTGATAATATGCTTTCCTATCTTCTTTACCTTATTTCACTTTTTGTTCCTCTATCTCTTTCTAACATATGTACAGCATTTTATTCTCTTTTCTGTTTTCCATCTTTTTTCAGTTTCAATGCTCTATATCCTGTTAGAATTCTTAGGTATCCTGGTCTTTTATTATCTGATCCTAAAGTCCACCTCTTTGAATAACTAATTCCTGTTTCCCTCTTCAACCTCCCATCCCTCTCTTCTCTAAGCTTTCAGTATTTTTCTTTTTCTCTCCTCCATCACTTTCCTCCTCTCCAACATTTCCCTCATCCATTGTTTTCCTTCTCCTTTCACTCCTAGTAGTAACTTCCATTCCTTTTCCTCGTGTCTTGTTTCCCTGCATCCCTCTTTCATATGTACTATATTTTCCCATTCATCCCCACACAACCTGCATAATTTCTCCTCATCACTTATCCAATATTTATTTTCATTTTCTTCATTAACCATTCTGAACCTTGCAATCATTCTTATTTCATTTATTTCTTTTCCTTCTGTTATGTACTTTGGTTTATTTTTGCCCTTCTTTCCTGCTTCTGAGTATCTTTATCTCTTGCAATTATTAATCTCTTTTATCTCTTCTCTCGCGTATCCCACTCTTTCATAGTATTTTTTCTTTCTTCTTCCCCATATTTTACCTTCTGTGCCTCGATCTCTTTCAACATTCATATAGTATTTCATTTTCCTTCTTACTTCCCATTTTTTCTTCATACCTTACTGCAATTCTTTCTGCTTGTATCGTTATTTTTTCTATTTCTAGCTCTTCTTCCACTATATACCCCGGTGTCTCCTTCTCTAGTCCTAACGTCCTCCTCCAGTATTTCTCCTGTATCTTCTCCAGCTTTGCCATTCCCTCCAACCCCAAAACTCCCGCTCCATACAGTACCACACTTCTTACCAACTTTTCAAACATCCATCTCCTTTTCTCTATATCTTTACCAAATATCCTTTCCCCTAACCCCCATACTTGTCCTACTATTCTATTTCCTTTTCATTTTCATCTCTTTCCTATATGGTCTCCATCTTTGTTATCGTATCTTATGTTGTAACCTAAGTATCTATACTTGTCTACTCTCTCTACCTCCTCCACCATTTCACTTCCTTTCTTCTTCCTTTTCTTTTTAAATTTTATAATTTTTGTTTTACCGACATTTGCTGCTAGTTTTTTCTTTTTCAGGTATTTCTTCATAAATTTAACTACTACTCTCATCGCTTCTTCATTTCTCGCTATTGCCACAATGTCATCTGCGTATGCTTCCTCCCTACTATTGTTCTACACCTTGTTTCTTCGTATATTTCCTCTATTGCATTTTTTATATCTCTGTTTATTCCTACCTCCTCCATCCCCCTCTTTCCACCTTATCAAATGCCGCTTTAATGTCTAGGAATATTGCGTACATCTTTCCTCCTTTCTTTGCTAACTCTTTATTGATTATGTGCTTTAATATGTATATATTGTCTATCGTTCCTTTTCCTTTCCTAAATGCTGCTTGCCAATACGCTATTATATTCTTTTCTTCTATTTCGTTTAGTTAATGACAGCTTTAAAATGTAATCGATTATAAGTCTAATTTATACTAAATAATATAATGAAGTGTTTGTTGTCTATGATTTCAAAATATTTTTTTTTAAGTAAGGTATCATTACTTAAAAAGATACAATAAAGATTTTAATAGATAGGTACAGTATTCTTGAGAATAAAATTTCTTATTTAACTTCTGTATTTGTTCTGATTAATTCCGAATTTTGGCATGAATTTTATTAGAAGATAATCGTTGAGACAAGATTGTATAAAAGGTACCTATGGTCTTTGGTTAAGAAATTTTAGTCCAAGTCTGCACTAATAAATAAAGTTGAAGTAGTTATTTGCAACTTTCAAATAATGAATATACAGTGTCTACTTAAGTTAGCAACATATTGAAAACTTTTTTATTATTAATTTTACGAAAAAAATATTTTTATAAAAGTTCTGCGTGTTCTATTACCAGATATTAAATTTTTCAGTGGTATAGGTATGAGGTTTGACAAAAATTATCAGTTTGTTAGTAGGAGTAAAGTACCTTTATTTGCAACAATATCAAAAACTTCCGTTCAATAAGTATTAAGAACATTTATTTATAAAAAAAACTATTAATACACCATTAAAGTAAAAATTCGTTAACGAAATCAATACATTTGAAATACTATTGTAGAAAAAAATATTTTTATTTAATGGATGTTATATTATATTTGAACGTTGTTTTTAGTCTGATCAATTTGTTTCAATAACAACTTTTGATATTGTCAAATATAAAGGTAATTTATTTTTAGTAAAATTCTTATTTTTTAACAAGCCGCGTGTATACGACTGTAAAAATTAAATGATGATTGTATATTTTAGATTTTAGAACATTAGGAACTTTTATAATGAATAACTTTTTTCGTAAAATTAATAATAAAAGTTTCGTATGTTGCCAACTTAAGTAGACATAGTACATGTTGCATAAACAGTCTAACCTCTACCCGAGCAGAGGACCACGTGTTATTTGTAATTTAACTTTATTTATGCACAGTGCCATACTTTACCTGTGCAAAATACCACGAAGCGATCAATACATAATGCGATATAATGTTGATACTCAAAAGATCCACAATTTTATAAAATGAAGGTTGGCGGTTGGTTTCGTAATAATCGGAATATCTTCTTTCTATTTAAAATTCTCCACGTTTTCGTCTACACGATATTTCAAGAAAATCGACAAAAATACGATGAAAAGGTGTCGACCGGGTACATACGTTGATTGTAGTCTTGATACGAACTGGACGTACATGGCCATCTCTTTCTATCACAATTTCTTTAATTTTGTCACTCCGGTGTCTCAGTATCTACCAAGGCAAAATCACGCACTTTGAAGTCGTAACTCATCTCACTTTCATTTGTACAAGGAGACTAGATATTCTGAACGAAACCTTCATCTGATTCGTGGGAAGTTGTTAATTCTTCAGACACTACTGTTAATGGGGAACTGTTGAGGACATTTTCCACATAGACTGCGAGTGTCATCAACTCTTCAATGTTCAATTTTTCTGACCTAGCATTTGACAGAGAAAAACCATTCAGTGAGCTAATGAGACGTTTCCACTATACCACTACACCATGCAGCAGTAGGTAGGTTGAAATTCCACATGATCCAGTTGGCTTTAACTTTTCGTCATCCCTTGTTCTAATTAATTTTTCAGACTTATTGGTCGCATTATTGCTTAAATAAATTTTCGGTATTCCTCTTCGGTTCACAAATCGGCTGTAGGACGTCAGAAGAGATTCTGTGTTTAACTATCTTTCAATGGTTACACTATAAATGACGCAGACAAAATACAATCCAGTTCTTGTTTTCAAATACAGATTGGATTCCTAGAATCTCGAAAATGGCGGCATCTTTGGTTGACTTAGGCATGGTAATTGATCTTGGCTAGGTAGAATGGATTCATTGGAATATTTTATGTATTGGTTAAAGTTTAACCAAAAGAAAATGCGACTTGAAGTCTATACCAATACTAAAATTTATTTTCCTAAATCTAATTAGTTTCGGTTGTTTGATCATACAGCCATCTTCAGGGGGTTAATATAATATAAACTGTAAATCAATGTGTAATCTGTAGATATATTAATATTACTAATTTTGTTATGTATTTAATTTAATCGTATGGTACATTTTAAATATTGTATTGTGATGTAAGTGTTATGTATGGTACTCCAGAAGATCAGTTTAAACCTGACAGTGTGGTGACGAAACTGTGTGCAATTGTGGATTGGTTCGTCTTAGCAGCATTTACTTCAAGGTTTAGGAAAACCACTAAAACCTAAACATGCCAACCCATACTGAACCCTATATTCACATGTAATAATATTAATTAAGTGTGTAATGTGAATGTGTTTTGTGAAAGTTTGTTAAATCAGTTGTCTAAATTGTTTATGTTGTGTGGTAAATATGTTAGATTGTTGATCATTTTTGTAATGATTTTAAAGTTCGTAAGTAGGGGTACGTATACAAGAGGTAATGATCCTAATGGGATAACTTTTTTATGGATTTTTTATCAATTCACAAAATTTTGGAGCAATACTTGTAGTAAGTAATAATCTTTTTTGCAGTCAAGTAATTCAATGTGTCCTTACCAAAAGTAATTTCCCTGATTTTATTGTTTTTGTTTTGAAAGTTAATTCATATTTAAATAAACATTTCTATTAAAAGATTATCCCATTAGACCCATTGTCTCTTGTATAGGTGCCCCTACTTACGAACTTTCAAAATTCATTGCATAAATAATAAACAATCTAACATATTTATTCACTTTAACATAAAAATTCATATCAACTGATTAACAAAATTAGTAATATTAATATACCCATGATTACACATTGATTTCATTTGACGTAACATCACTCTTTATAAACTGTAAAATTAGATATAAGTTAACAAATGACGATTGGAAAAAAGATTCTTACCAATCGTGGCTTCCGAATTAATTATTGGGCCTTCTTTAGGAGTTTGGCTTTGCAGGATGAGTCATTAATCTTAATGTTAACGTAGATGGTTACAGGATTTTTCTATGAGAGCTATCTTCACATGCTCTGATAAAGATCGGACTTTTCCGTACAAAACGTCGGCTAACTAAAATACCATGGTTATAAATTGATGACCCATTCTCCAAAAACCAAAGTCCTAAAAAAGTCACGATTAATAAAAATTACTAGGAGTCCACTGTTAAGAAGATTCTTATCGTAACTAAAACTAAGGTTATTCAAATTCAAATTCAATAACGTTTTGGTGAGTAACAATACGTTTTTACAAGTCAGTATTGGGTTCAATAATGAAATAAACGGTGCTATACAATAAAATATAACAAATACAAGATATTGAATTAGGCACTTAAATGCATTGATAAAAAAACTTAACTACACAGGGTCCTAAACTAATTAAAATTGAAAAAACTAAAGTTAGAAGGTTAAAAACACACATTATTGGTGAAACTATTGGCGACGTAATTGTTAAAGAAAATTCGATAGTGGTAATTGGTGTTACCCACATTCAATTAGTAGATTAATTGGTGGCAAACGACAATGCAACACTCTTGGTGAACTTCTCCATCTTTTTCCATCGTAGATCAAACACCTTTATAATGCAATCATTCTTTAAAATGGCGGCATTTTTAGTTGACTCAGGCATGGTAATTAGTGTTACATTAAATCTTCAGCGGCCCACCCACATTCAATCAATCAATCAATTGGTTTTCCCTTCAAGAATTGTACCCACCATGTCCACTTCTCAGATGCTTCTCCTAAATAACGTCAAAAAAGTTTGGAGGCAACTGACAATACAATACGCTTGGTGAACTTATCTTTTTCCATTGTAGATTAAGCACTTTAATGTTGCCATCATTCTTTAAGCTAAGTTTCTTTTTCGATATTTATCGATCCCCACTCCTACTGACAAAGAAACTTCCTCAAATGCCATTGTCTTTGTTGCTGTTGTTATGAATTTTCCAATTCCTTACTGTTGTTGACGGTGATGTTACAATTATTCATATACAACCTGTCCGTGTAGTACACGGACCTTTGACATTGCCTTTAAAACGTAGATTTTTTTTAAATTGGTTTTGACGATTCTTTTAGGTTGTTTTCTGACTTCAATTTAAAAATACTTTCAATTATACAGGGTGTCCCACTTTCATGGACCACCTATCAACTTTGGATATTTGAAACGGAAACATATAATTTTTATTTTTATTCTGAATCTACTTGGAAAACTATGATGACTTTATGTTTACGAGTGTCAAAAAAAATGGTACTTTGAGATATTCATTTTAAACATTTAATTGGGTCAATATCGACCTTCAGATATTTCACGTTTATTAGGTTCGTATTTAAAATATCAAATTCAAATTTTGATCACATTTAGAGTGGTAACGACCCTAACTGTCCAATGATTTACAGATTTAATGATCCAGCAGAGTTTCATCTTTTCCTGTAATTTTTGTCACACCCTTAATAACTGAGTCGTCATTCTTGACTCGTCAATAGGTAGAAGCATAGCTGCAGACGTTTTAGTAGAACCATGTGATTTTAAAGAGATTAATGGGTGAAGATATCAAAGGTTCTCTCTTCGATTTGGCTTATTTTAGAAACTGATGAATTTATTTTTATACGAATTTCTTGGCAGATGAGGAATTTTTAATTTTTGGTGTCTGCATGTTTCTTTGACCAGACACTCAATCTGGTTTGAATGAGATTTGAAATGGAAGATGTTCACAGGGTATTTAAGCTTTTTTATTTCCGTCCATCTGTGCATTTGCCTTAGCAGTTCTTAAGGATAAAACATATCTCGAGTGGTTATCGGTGGTTATTGGCAGACTTTACAATCTCTTTCGACTTTACGGCAGGTGATTTCAGATCGTTTTTAGCCAATGTTTAGTTAGCATTTAATGATCGAAGAATCGACATTATGTAAACTGCTTACATTATCTGTCAGCTAATTTTGGAAAACTAGTAGATTATTTGAATGATACCATTTGCATTGACAGTAAACAATAATATTGAAAATGTTTGTAGAAATTTGGAATGGCAAATTTGAATGCTGTGAAACAAATAATTAAATGGAGGAAATAGCGAAGAATACGTCAGATAAGAAGGTTGTGGGGTCGTTACCATATCTAGCAACAGTACTTGTTCTGCATATTTTAGTAAGTATGGTACATCAGAGAAGCTCTACTATTTTAGTGCGGTACAATAAAAAGTATTTTTTCTTCAAGCGACAATAAAACGGCAGAAGTTAAAAACGCTTTTTTACTGTCTAAACATTAAAAAGCAACAGTTCTTTTGTTTTGATAACTAATTAGAGGTTGGTACCTCGGTTATGTCATAGTATGAATGTACAGTAAAGTACCAACTTGATTCGTCGAGAATAAAACGTGACTAAACACTCGAAAATCTCGAAAATTTGAAAATAACACATAAAAACTAGCAATAAACGCTTGAAGAAAAAATAATATATATTTCACTTGGAGTTAAAAAATATAATTGTTTCAAGCTTAATTTGCTGTCTCGGCTAACGCCTCGCCAGCAAACTTTTTAAGCTCAACAATGATATTGTTTAACTCCTAGTAAAATAATCTACTATTTGCTTAATTTGCTGTCTCGCCTAACGCCTCGCTAGCAAACTTTTAAGTTTACCAATTATATTGTTTAATTGCTATTATATCTACTATTGCGATGCTCACATAAATACGACAAAACAAGAACAAGAACATTTTATTATATACGTTTTTATAAGAATAAATTTGGTCTGTGGTATAACTGCTTAACGCGGTTGTTTTCTGGCGCGAAACTGGAAGGCACAGGTTCAAATCCTGTAAGTGGACAAAAACATTTTTTCATCATCTTTGTTTTCACAAAATTATGAGATTATGTCATATTTTATTGAAAACAAAAGAACGTTGCTTTTTCCATAGCACTGCTTGCAAAAAATTAAAAATTGGATTTTTGCCAAAATATGATACTGGACTACTCAGTGTGATACATTGTTGTAAAGAAAAAAACGTTATCGAGAAATATAAAAATCCAAAAGGAGTTCATAAGAAAAAATCGAAGTTGACAGGTGTTTCTCCGCCATGTTAAAAATAATTGGAAAAGTGATGTTATATTCGAATTCTCCATGAAAAAGTGTCTGAATGATGTCTTGGTTAGAAAATGTCTAACCTGATAAGACATTTCAATGCGCTGTCAGATAGCTGTCAAAGACCTTTAAAAATGGCTACTGTAGGGAAAACTTACGTATAATTAGATGGATTTTATCATTGAGTTATAGGATTTTAATATAGTTTATACGTTAATTGATTTGTAATGTACCATAATGCCAGCATTTGGTTGTGGCAGTAGAGGAAATCGTGACAGTGTTAAGTTTTTTAGAATCCCTGTTGTTTGTAATTTTAAACATAAATTGAGTTAAAATACTCTTTCACAGATTCTATAACTAACTTAATTAAAACAACCACTAAAAGTACAAAAAATCAATAGAAATTACACACATTCGAATGAAAACAAAGGTTTGTTTGCCCCACAGACGCCATTTTGGCAAAAGCGTTGAAATGCCTTATTAGTTTGTCGGCAAAAAATGCGCAACTTTGCCCCAGTTTAACCGACTTCGTATCTCTTAAGATAAGCGAGATCCCCATAGTGGCACTCGAAAAACGGACAGCCTGTATATTACCTTTACTCTTCTTTACATTAAAATCACCCATGATAATATTCAACTCTTGTTTTTTCTGTTGCTTTCATATATTCATATAAAAAATATCTTTTGTCCCCAGTTGGCACATAGAATTTTATAATGATTATGTTTACATGAGGGTTTTAATTTTATCATTCTTTAAAAATAGTTGTAACGGTTTATGAATTTCTGGACTTTTTGCCAGAATTTTGTATTCTGCTTATTTTCGCATTTAGTTTGCCTGATCCTATTCAATGGGTTTTACTGATACCTAAGATATTCTTTTTTTGACATTCCAGGTTGTAAGTTCAGCGTTGACCCGGTGATTCTTAGGACTCTCTTGGCTGGTGAAGTCGGCCACATTCATATTTACTTTTAGCCATTGATGATTATTCTAGAAAAGTTATAGCACTAACACAGCTGCTGTATTATCTTCAAAAACTACTTTCTTGACTCTAGTTACTGATAACTCGCTTTAATTGCCGCCTTACTTACTTATTTACTTACTTGTTGTGCGCTTTCTCGACGAAATTATCTTTTTCGGGTGTGGAGATTATTATTACGGAGTGCTGCCTCTTTAGATGTTTTCTTGGCAATAGTTTTGCTTCTGCAAAAAGTAACAATTCTACAAACGGACTAAGGATTCAACGAGAAATTTTGTATCGGATTTTGTGGATTTATTCACATTTAGTTAATCCTCTGAAGCAACATTAATGAAAATTGTAGAAGTTTTTAAAAATCTTTGACGCCCTTTTCTAGAGTAGAGACTCGTAACCTTATTAAACAGTTCAGCTATTTCAAATGGTGTTGTTATTTTTTGAAGAGGTTAGGATTTCCAAAATTTATACTGTTTTGGCAGAAGTGGATTCAGATATGTAACAGGAACCATTTGTTGCATTTGTGGATTCACTATTTTCGTGGTTAAATTAACATGATCGGAACATAGTAGCCTGATGCACTAAGAATTGCACACAGCAGTTACGGTTTACACTCTCTCAGCACTTGTTATAAAACCCTTTCGTGCTAGAATTTTGCTAGGTTTCTGAACCGTTGTTATATCGGTTTCATCCCCATTATGTATGAGTATATGTCCAGAAAAACTTGTTCCTACATAATATCGAATATCTACAAATTTTATATTCATAAAATAGAGTGGAGATTTGAAGTATGGATTATACTAGTTCTAGATTAACCAGCAGTACATAGTTTTCGATTTTTTTAAAATATGTGTACGCAGTGACGAATGCGACGATAACTTATGTAGACACACTTTCGCTTGTTAGGGTAGTTTTGACAAAATGTTCACCGGTTTTTAAAAAGACAATAACAGAAAATCAAATGGTCACCGAGAGTAACGAAAGCATATATATAATTCAGTCATTGTTTAGAATACCTAGTTCTATGTAAAATACCAATCTTCAAATTTAAATAAGTAAATTTCGAAAAAAAATGCATGTTAGATTGGAATTGCCAATTATCGACTACAATAATTACACAAGAGGTTTCGTGTTGTCGGATAAATATTTATTTCCAAATATATAATATATATCTATAAATATTATAAGCAGTGGACCTAAGCTTCTCATTTGCCTTAATCCCATATTTGTGTTGAATTTTTTTGATACATCATTGTCTCTCGCAACTGCGCTTTAGCCATTCTTATAAATTATTTGAATCATTTTTAGTTTCATGCTTACATGTCTTTCCTTTAACAACCTTCACACTGTGCCTTTGTTTTTCGTGCTTTCTCCAAAAGTCTTCCATTGGTTTTCTTTGCATTTTTGATCAATTGTTTAGTTGTTTCTCGCTCTTACTTATATTTCTTGTATTTTTCTCCAGTCTTGTCCAATAAGTAATTTTTTTCATGCTTCTTTCTTTTGCTTAATTTGTATTTTAATTTCCTCCGTCTTTCTCCGTGTTTTTTAATTTTTTCTTCCTTGCTTTCCCGCTGTGTTTATTACTATGTTCTTAAAGTATATCCATCTGCTTTCAACACTCTTTTATTTCGTATTCGTATTCTTCCAGTTTCTTGCTTATAGTCGTATTTATCTACTACTTCATTATCTCTTAATTTGTTATATTTAATTGGTTCAAACCGTACCATTTCATATATTTTTTCTGATTTAACCCACGTTCAGAAAATGATTGCTACCAATTTTCGAACCTTTCAAATGTCCCTCTGTTTTTTCTTTCTATTAATATATAGTCAATTAAAGATTTTTCATTCCTACTTCTCATCTCTTTTGTAAATTTATGAATTTGTTTGTGTTGCGTATGATATATTTGTTATTATTAAATCATTTAAATGCAGAAATCTGGCATTATTCTACGATTACTATTTCTATTTACTTCTCCATATTTTCCTAGTATAACTTTGTTTTTCTCATCACTTTTACCTACTCTGCTATTGAAGTCTTTTATTATGTATATGTTTTCCTTTTACTTGTCTTATAATTTCTGTTAAATCATTCCAAAATTTTCTTTCTTGTCATCTTTATTTGGTCCGTATATTATCACCACCGTCTTTCTATTCTTTGTTATCATCTCTAACAGTTCGTCTGCCAATATACGTTCATAGTACGCTTTCCAATATTTAATTTCATCTTTTAAATCCCACTCCGGCTGCTGCTTTTTGTTGTTTTTCTACTCCACTGTAAATTATTATATTGTTATTCTTTAATTTTTCTTCCTCATTGCTGTATTCGTTTCCGCTTTAAACATCAATTTGTTTTTCTATGTAAGTTTGTTGGTGTTAGTTTCCCTTCATTTGTTGGTTCGTATTTTTTTCCTTTATCGTTAAGCTTTTATAACCTATTTTTACCGGATTTCCCTTCTCTTTTTCTTCTCTTGCCATTTTTCTAATTTTCGTTTGATTGTTTTGTTCCTTTTTCGTTAAATCGCTGTCAATAAATATAGTTTTTTTCTTAATTTGAATTTATTTTTAAGAACTGTAATTTTGTCTCCATATGAATCCATCTTTGCGCCACCACTGTACTCTTTTCCTTTTTTCCTTTTACACTTATGTGTGTGCTTCCAGTACCTGTTCTACTTGCTGTTGTTGCCCTTCTTTCCATTCGACATTTTTAATAATTACATGATTCTTTCGGGTCTCTCTACCTTTTCTTTCCAAACTGTGTTCAATTTCTAAAATTCGCTCCTGCAACATTTTTCCCTCCGTATCCTATTGTTTTTTCTTAATTTTATTTCTTGTTTTATATATATTACTTCTTCCCTTAATTTAGTAATCCTATTTTTTGAATTATTCTCTAATCGACGCCATTACGTTTTCTATATTGGTATGATTTTCGGTTGTTGTGTTTGACGAAGTTTGTTTTATTGGTAAAGGTTGTGCTACTTTCTTCTTTAGAATATCTCTTGAAAATCTTTCCTCTTCCGGTCGTTTTCCTGTTTGATTTTCCGTTCTTCTTCTCTTCAAACATTCTTCAATTTACAGGCAACCAAACTTCCTCTCACACATATTATAATAAATTAAGTTAGTCAACTAAATTTTCCACGTTTATTCTTTTATCCTACAAATTCAGTTTTTAGTATTAGTTTACTATAGTTTACTTGCTTGTTATCTTGTTTTAAATTTCATTCGTTATAAGAGAATACGTACCTTTCAGTACCGACACGTATTCTCAGATCTCATTCAGGTCTATTCCATCAAATTCAACAGCTTTGTTTGTTTTTATAAAGTTTCTTCTAAAGTGAAAGCTCAGGATACTTATGAGATATGTGCAGATTTTTTTAATTATTCTGATGGTCGTTTTGTCAACTTTTATTGAGCTTAAAAAATTAACCTACCGAGAAGCAAAACAATGTAATTTCTAGAACCCGATTTACTTAAAAGTATCCAGCTTGTACGACTTTAATGTTCGGGTTTATATTTTCCTTCAAAGAATTCCATTTTTCTTTGTTTATTTAGAGGTTCTTTATCAGACTTTCTTTGCTTGATTTGTATATCCTGTTCGTATTAGCCGACCAACTGATTCAAATTCCTTTTGAAAACCATGGAATCAATACAAATTTACTATAGAAGTATGCTACTTTACTTTAACCAGCAATATTTATTATCATTAAACATAATTTGTCTCTAAATTTGTTAATGTTATCTGAAGGAATTTTCAATGACATTGAACAAAGTAACTAGTTCGGTCCTAAATTAGTAAAATTAAGACAATATCTTGATAACATTGACTGGCTAAGTAAAGTCATAGATAAATCGTTCAATTAAATATTGAATACAAAAAATTAAAACTATATTATAGCGTAAATTGCCAACAAAATTCCGAGATATTGGCTTAAACAAATTTAAAACAACATTAAAGAAAAGTTTAATATTAATTTGTTTTATATTCATCGAAGAGTTTAAAGCAGAAATTTATAATGTGACATAGAACTTTATGATTATTCTTTAAATTTAATTCATTTACTGAACTGTGTATATGTACTATATACGTATATTTTTGTGTATGAAATAATTTTAAATGTATTTTATCTTATTAATACAATTTGAATGTATCTAATCAAAACCAAGCTTTTAAATAATTATTTAATTGTATTATATTTATCTCAGATTAGTAATTAATCTTTTGAACCCTGCTATTGCAGCCAAAACAAAATAATTGTTACGTAACTTGTAGGGGTATTATTAGTTATATATACTCAAAACATTTATGTGTGGCATTTAGATCTTGAGGAAAAATACAAAACTATATCTCTTTACCTTTAATGATAATATTATGAACATTTTTACATGTAAAGTTCTGCTTATGAAGTAGAATGAAAAGTAATAAATAATGAAGATCATGACAACGTAATAAATAATAATTACAAGGTACTATTTTTAAGTCTTAAAATTATTCTGCAATCCCGAATAATATATATTCTTTGATAAGGTACCTACTTAAATTAATGAGGAAGTACGTCACAAATAAATAATTAAAGTAGTTTCTCTTATAATTTGGTCACAAAAAAAACAAAAAGTTCTACAAAAAATAAGAGGAATCAGTTGTACACAGTACATACCTAAAATAATAATCGCACTGTAATATTAAGCGTTACGATAGACAAAGTAAAACACAAATAACCGCCATTAATTTTGAGTAGGTACCTAAGGTTTTTTGTATTTACAACTCTACTAAATATACACAAAAATATACATTTTATAATCGTACCATATGAAAATATAAAGACGCCAAACATTTGCAAAACCAAACGCTAACGTAGCCTAATTAAAACAATTAATCTAGCGCTGATTAACCTGTTAATCAATTCGCTTTTAGCTGCAGTTTTATACTGAATTACAATTTCTGATTGGTCGACTACATAGCTAAAATGAGTTTATCGATTAACCGGTTTCAGGTAGCATTAGTATAAACGGGTTTACATAGATCTGTTTGTATATATGTATTTTTACATTTACGTAGCAGTAACTTTATGATTTTACATACGATAACGAGATTTAATGCGTAGCCGTTTTTTGGTTACATCGTTCGACTACGTAGAATAGGATGCGTTTGAAATTTTTTGCTACAGAATATACAAATTGCAGAATACATCTTATAAATCCTAAACAAAAAATTGAACTACAAACATCTAAACACGGAACACGCTACACATCGATAGAAATGTCAATTGAAATATTGCTTTTACGTATCAGTCTAATTTTTTGCTTAAAATTCGGTTCTTCCTCACAATACTTCAAAGAGCAAAAAAAAATTTTATCGAATACTCCAACGACATTTTTCGACTTCTTTTGGAAACATCGTCGAAGCAGTAATGGAACAAATTCATCTTACGCTAAAAATAAATAAATTTCTGAAACTTAACAACACTTAAACTAACAGTGAGCATCATAAAAATACATCTTAGGTACATTCAATAATATGGGGTTGTGACGATTCATTACGCTCGGCCTCGAATCTTTGTTGGTATGATGTTGTACCGGTGCGCCAGTTCCGAGTCTTTGATTCACTGGCTGCAAACTGTGCGCCGGTAGTTGTCGAGGAAGCCCAGGATGAACACCCGGACGATTTATTTGAGATTGTGAGTGAATCTCGAACGCCTCCTTCCCTTCATCCATTGCTTCTTTTTTGATGTCCATTGGGCCTAATAAAATAATCGTTTAATAATGGCCTACAAAAAAAACAAGTGAAAATACTCATTAAACTGGCATCGTATCCTCCATATTCATAATAGCTGTTGGGCGAGATATCCCCATTCAACTCTTCATCAATAACGTTAGGTCGACAACTGGTCGTCTTCCAATGCGTCCTCAAACCTGAAGCGCTTATGTAATTTTTTCCACATTCCTGACAACATGTAAGGTCTTTCGTTGGTATGCAACCTTTTATGCAATTTTAAATGAACGAACTGTGTAAATTTAGCCGGGCAAAAATCGCATGCGTACGGTTTTTGTCCGCTGTGCAGTCTTAAGTGAGTTTTGAGATTCGAAGTCGACGAAAATCTTTTTGCATATCCCGCACTCGTGCGGTCTTTCTCCGGTGTGCACCAAATGATGTTTTTGTAAAGTGAGCTAATTGCGTAAACGATTTAGTGCAGACGTTACATTTAAACGGTCTCTCTCCGCTATGAGCTTAAATGTACTTTTAAGTTTGAGAAGTTGCCCGAAAGTTTTGCAGCACACGTTACATTCGTAGTGCATTTTTCCGTCTTTCTTTTTAAGCGGATAAGGCAGAACTTTTTAGCCTCTCGTACCGTTTTGACCTAATGGAGCTTGAACTTCTGCCACTCGATAGGTGATCAGGACTTAAAGAATGAGGAGGGATGGTCTACTGCTTCCATGCGGCATCGGTGCCAAAGGTGTTAGAAGGTGATGAGTGGCTACTATATGAATTAGGAATGATTAAACTCGTCGAGTTTGTATGACTGAAAAATTGGAATTTGTTGGTGTAGTGAATACGGACCTGGTGGTGAATGGACCATGCCATTCGACTGATAAATGTTATAGTAATTGGCCGGTTGTATGTGACTATAAGCTTCAGAGTTATGCGGTATATAATTATACCAAGAAGCCGATGGCGGACTGGGCGAAATGCTTTTTATTAATGTCGCTGAAGGTGGCCTGACATTTGTAAAGGTACGTTTGAACTGGAATCTGGACTACACGGAACTGTTCCCGTAACGATGGCTTTTCTTATAGGAATAAGCCATTTCTGTTGGTGAACTTGGAGGAGGGTCGCGTTTGGTTGTCGATGATTACTCGTGTTATTGTTGGTGTCGATCCTATTACGTAAAAAAATGTTTTCCAAAATACTCGACGCAGGCGGCGTGACCTTGTGATGATCGAATCATTTTTGACTTCAGATTCGTAAAAAGGTTTTGTAGGAACTTCGGGAGACGGCCAGTCCAAGACTATGACTGTACTAGGTGGGTTGCCAATCTAGGAGCGCTCATCGGTGCCACCTCTTGTACTACTTCGACGGGCGATTCTTTATCACATTCGTGGTCGCTTTCAGCAGTTTTTGTCGCTTTATAATGATACGCTTTAGAAATTTTGATTTTGACTTTGCGATACTCATTTTTCTGTTCGGTACTTTGAGTTTGTTTACAATCACTGCTTCTGTTGGTGTGTGTTTTTACTGAAATTGTATTTATTAGTTTCAACGCTATATTAAAAATGTCGATTAAATTACCTAAAGTCTAATACATAATTATTCTCACTATCGGAGTCACTGGAGTCTTCTGGCGGAGTAAATGCGTCGTCGTGATAGCCGTTGCTGTGATATCCTTCGTCCGATCGTACGCTTCCATCGGTTGGTGTCAATTGGTGTTCGTAAGGAGGCGCTTCTTTCGTACAAGTCTCTGTTGTCGTAACTGATATCACTTCGTTAGATTGTTGTACTTGTTGACCTAAATATTTTTATATAATTTTTGTTTTCTTAAAAATCTCGATTGTACTTACGTATCCTCTGCAGCATTTGTTCTCCGGTTAGAGGATAGTTCAGCCTTTCTGCAAACTCTCAGCAGTACCACACTTCGAGTTCTTGGTTCGGTAAAATTGGTTTAATGGTATAAAAATAAATGTTCATTTTATACTGGCAGGCAATTAAATTCTGCGACTCACTGGAGTATGCCGGGTTCACATATCTCATCCAGTTCGCTTTCAGGTATCGAACCCATCAATGTAATAATAAAGTTCATTGTCTTTATAAATCTAAAAATTTAATTATAATTCACAAGGTCTGTTGGATACAAAATTATTATATTATAAGTTAGTTTTACTTGACGAAAATATGTTAGCGTGTGCAGTTTTGTTAAAATTTAGCAATTTTAAAGAGTAGTTTTAACTTCCTATGTACAACAAAGAACATGTACCTTATATTTAATAGAACTTTTCCGAAAATAGTCCTCTCTCAGTTGCACCTACACCCAAAAGAAAATGTGTGTGTTAAAACCACAACCAGTGTTTGTAGATATGGTAATAAAAACCTACCCTCCAGAAGTATTTCCGATTGGCGGTGCTTGGTACAGCATCTTTGGCGTAAACTTCTCCCACGAGAGGTCCAAAGCGTGTCCCTCGTGGGATGTATCCAGTACTCCACACACCTTGTGCCTAGAAAAATATTTTAAGGTATTTTTTTAATGCTCATTGGTTATGTAAAACCTACATCCGATAATGCTTGAGAGGGTTTCAAAAAAAGGTTACGAGGAAGTGTGGCTTCGGCCCTGTTAGGAGTGCCAGGATCGACCGGTATATCGGGAACAATATAAGTTGTATATTGTTCAGTCCTCCTCCGAATATTATTCAAATCGAAATCGGTATCAGGACGGACCCCACCTTCTTCCATTATACCCTGCAAAAAGAATTTGCCTTTAATTTTCGAGTATTTTAAAACGTCAATGTGTGACGTCAGAGATGCAGTGACGTAAAATGGAATGCAATAGGCGTCGCGGCGTCGATCGATAGCTACTGCACTTACTGACCCATATCTTCCTTTCACTTAACAGTGCTTGTTGTTACCGATATAATATACATTTTTTAAGTATTGATTTTTTTGATACTCGAAATTACAAAAGAATGCGGGGCTATTATTAGTTGAGTATAAGTGAATTCTTTTAGAAGGAAGATAATGGGGTCTCAAAATATAATTGTTGAAAGTGACTGCGCTTTTATGCAACCCCTTTTATTAGATACCGAACATTGGTTTAATTGAAGTAGTTCTCGCTTTGCATGTACACGCAGGAAAATTATCTTTATTAGGTGGAAAATGTATGCGCAAATCGTGACAAACCCTTTCATTTATTTGACCTTCTAGTTCTTTGTATTATTATGATTTATTTTTACAAATTATTTTTATCAAAAATGTAAACTTTGCAGTATGTGATTGTGTATGTTAAACTAGGGTAGGTCTTAGAAGACCATTTATAAACGATAAACCGATACGTTTTAGGAAACAAAAATTCGAAGATGTTATGGAAATATTTGTTTCACAATTGTCTTTACAATTGAAGATATTGTTAAATAAATTAGCGTAAAATTATACTATTAAAAACAAACTTATATTTAAAAATTATAGAGACAAAAAATATTTTTGACAATGTTCTAAATAAACTAAAACTTGTCTCTAAAATATTATAATAAAATTTAAGGGTCGATTTTACCATACCCATGTCAAAATAAAACTTGTGGTGAACGTAATGTCATCTATATTAAAGCCGTTTGGGTTACAATAAAAGTGTAAATTTGTAGTAATTATAAGTCCATATGATGTAAATCACAAGTGCAGCAAATATATTGCGACCAAACCATTTAGCTACTTAGAGGAAAAGTATGAGATGTACAAGGTGGTCAGGTTCTACCTGGCACGATTCACACACACTTCGTAATTCAGCTATTGTGAGACGCTTTAAAATACTTAATTTTGCAAATAATGCCATTGTCAATGATACCGGTTGTTCTGTAAAGACCTTATCATTCCTTTAGCGCAGATAAGAAAACAATTCCAAATTAGGGCTATGGATAGATAGGCAGACTAGATTTCCAGAGTTAGCTAGCGGACTTAGGGTGAAACGGAAGTATTAAAGATGGTCTGTTGTGAGAAAGAAGAGAGAACCGCAATGAGAAAGAGAAGAGGAAGAGGGTACAGAATGAAGTGAATACTTGAATGATCAAAGAAGAGCAAATCTCAAAATAATATTCGTCGGTTGATAACAAATTATTTTTAGAGACATTGTTTAAGTTAAGGATATATGTGATAAGCATAACTTAGAGTTATTTTATAAGTGAAACAAAGGAAAGGGACATGAATAGTTTTTGTTGGAAAACGAATTATTTAGCAGTATAAAAACTTCAAATTAACAAGTCGTTAGTAAACAATAGAGGGGTATCTTAGTTTCAACATAAACTATAAGTGTCGATAAGAAAATTATACCCACTTAATAGAAACAACGACTCTAAATTTGAAATTAACAACTTCGACCTAATTAACTCTTGTTTTTATGGAAAAACGTTTATTTTATTGATATTATTTCTTCTTCATAATTGCGAATTCGACTATTTTGGGTTACTACCATACAAAATTGTCACAAGCCTATTAGTGCAGTAAATGAGAATTACATTTTAGACAAAATAAGTAGTAAATGTAATTGTAAATAATATAAAGTATCTTATACTTATACTTATACCAAAAATGAATTGTCATTATGTTGATTATTAACATTTTCTCGTAGAGTGAAAAATAGAGTGAACCAACGTTAATGATGTAAAAAAAGACTCGATCGGATACTAATTTTCCGAGAAAAATTGGAAAAGTGGTTTATAAACGTAGTCCCTTTAAACGGCGCTAGCGGACAGGTACCCCATCATTCCACCGCTTTCGCTCTTTAAGTCAATTTCAGTCTTCTATGAATGCATTTTTTGCGTACTAAATATCATTTATCGAAAAATAAGAATATACTGATTGTTCCTTTCCATTTCACCTTCAAATTTTTTTTATTTTTGACAGTCTGTCACCACACGAGCATTCAACCTCGACTGAATATATTGCATTAAAAATTTTAATTGCAATTATGCAAAACTAATTGCCCGACAATTGCACGGGTTTTGCGCACATTAAGTACCTACCATGTCCCGAAGATTAAGCTACATCTCAAAAACTTTTCCCGACTTTTTTTGGAAAATTATTATCCGATCAAGTCGAGTTAGTGCTTATTTTATTTGGATTCTTATCCTCTACAACTTTCTCCTTTTACACCATTAACGTTGGTTCATTACTTTTCACTCAGCTGAAAAAAAGAATGAAAAAAGCAGGTTGTTTGCATTTAAATGTAATAAACAATAAAATGATAAATAATTTTCGGTATAAACATGACTATAAGGTACTTTATGTTATTTACAATGACATGGCACTGGCGGAATCTTACTATTATTTTGTCAAAAATTAATTATTATTTACCCTATTGACTGGGGTATATCAATAATTATTATTTAGCTAATTACATTGCATTATAGTTGATTATGTTTTTCAATGTTTTTAACATGTATTGGTATTCTTCTTACAACAAAAATATTGAGTAATTTTTGGCAAAAGTTATACAACTCGATTTGCTCTAAAAATAGAAGTTTTGCATATTCAACATTTTATGATAATTATCATCACAATTTTTACTTCTAATTAAAAAATACTTTGTTTTTCTGCATTCGTAGGTATTCAAAGTAAGTTGATAAACCTAATTGAGTGCTAAAGATAAAAGTTTGGGGTCATTGCAATGCAACACGGTAATGATACTATTTTGCAAATAATATGATTTACTTAGTTTTCAAAAAAAATGACAGTCTTGACGTTATCTAATAGTTGTATTACATCAATAAAAAGTGTTAACTTAATGTATTGTATAGGTTTTTCAAGATTGGTTTTAATATAAAACATTAGAAAAGTTACAATTTATATGTATATTATAATGTTATTATTTAAATATGCCAGTGTTTTTTGTAATTTTCCCAGAATTGATGCAAAGTATAACTTCTTGATTATATAAAATGTCATTTCCCAAGCAGTGAGTAGGAAAAAGAAAGAAAATTACAAATTTGATACGTTCTACGACTTATGTCCAAATTATTATAAACTTTCCACAAGAGTATTATACAATATTTTCTTATAATTCGTAGAAAGTGACATTTAAAATTTTTAAAGTAGGTAGTTCATGTTTCATGACTAGTTACGAAATAAAACTAGTTAATGAAAGTAAAATTTTTCGTCACTTTTCAGATAAATACTTTATTAACGGTAAGGATGGTAACACCGATCAAACTCAATTAACGTCTTAATGTAGCTTTTTCAAAATTGTAAAAAAAAAAAATGTAACATTAACGACACATGACATTAACGCTTTTCTTTTTTGCAATTTGCAATTCTGAATGAATTTGTTTGAATATAACTAAAATATGGCGGAGATATATTTTCTATGTACTCTTCGTAAGCATTAATTATTAAGTGACGCCAAGAAGAACAGTTAAAAATAATTACTACGTCTACGAACAGGGGCGAACTTGTGCTCCCTATTGCGTGTCCACGGTGATAAAATAATATCTCCCCTACTGCGTTTCATACTTTAATCAAACCAGTATATAAGTATCTATATTTTTACATTTTTTTTAAATAATAGTACATATTTTTATTTCTATTGTAAAAGAATTGTAAGTAAGGTGATATTTTTGCCGATTTCGAAAATATTACATGATCTACAATTGACCTTAAAATTCAGAAAATCTCCCAAAAACTAAATTCTAACCGCATAACTACCCTGGGTAGAAAACATTTCTCTGGTAAAAGTGGAAAAAAATGCATTGCAGAAAAAAGTAGTCCAAATTCAAGTTGTCACAACTCTTTCTATAATTAATATTCTGGCAGAAATTGTTAAAACAAGAATGGCTTGTGATCACAGAATCAAAAAAAAATGTTTAAATAAAAGTTGTGTATAACTTTTATCTGAAGCTTTTAGATTATTTGTAAAAAATGAGTTATATCAAATTTACAGATTACATACAAATCATAGTTTATGCATCACGTACAAATAATTAATTTCTGAGAAGTCAACACCTATCTTTATTTTAGCTTCTAGCAATGAGGAAACCTTTTATTTATTTATTTATTTGTATGGTACATTTAACATACAAATATTGTATTCTGATGTAAGAGTTATGTATGGTGCCCCAGAAAATCGAGTATAAACCTGTATAGTGTGGTGACAAAACCGTGTGCAATAGTGGATT
Organism: Abscondita cerata; assembly: GCA_030710515.1. NCBI lineage: Eukaryota > Metazoa > Arthropoda > Insecta > Coleoptera > Lampyridae > Abscondita > Abscondita cerata. Next base: position 596,629 of record JALBCR010000073.1, read on the forward strand.
GATTCGTCTTAGCAAACATTTACTTCAAGGTTTAGGAAACCACTAAAACCTAAACATGCCAGCCCTTGCCCACCCTAGTATTCACATGTAATAATATTAATTAAGTGTGTAAACATTATAGAAGGTAAATAAGAACATAAAATATAACAGCACAGCCATTGCATGACGACATATAATAGACCCGCCCAAGCGCCAGTCACGAAAATGACGAAAAAAATAGTAGGTTAAAGAAATAGCAAAACAAAATAATAGAAAGCAGATAATCAAGACAAGAATACAAAATATTGCTGAACTTCAGATGTCCTTCAGATTCGTAAACCATAATATTGCTTCATCCGTTAAATTATTAATGTTTGGAAAACCTCCTTTAAACTTCGTTAATTGACAATCCTCTACAATATGTGTAAAGGTCTCTGGTTCGTTTCCACAGTCACATTTGAACAACATAGAGTTGCATTTTGAATGACCTGTTCTTTATGCGATTTACTTTTGACCAAATTTTTCATTTTTTATCAAAGCCCAGGACTTTACAGTTGGATCATCAATGAGATGTTTATTAAAAACATCAACTCCAGACCAGCAACTGCTGGACTGATTGACTGTAGTTGTAAAATAAATGATGGGAATGTTCAACATTTTCAAAATAAACAAATGGTGACAATTTATGTTCAGTGTCTGAAGAAAAGATAAAACAAAGGCTATGAATATGATCCGTTTTTTTTTTTTTATAATGATGATTACATCGACGACAACTACCGTAACATTTTCTTGATAATAACGATACTGATTACATTATCGACGAACTACCTGATCCTATAGAAACAGTAGACAAAGAAAAACGAAAAAAGGAAGAAAATGGAGCTGAATATATTGACATTGAAGATTCAAACCACCGTTTTCTCTAAGTGAATTAAAATGTATTATGTTATAGTAATAACTTCGCCAATTACTTTTGGATCATTTATATAAATCGTGGATATTACTTTTTAAAAATGTCCCAACTACTCAACCGTCGCTCAATGTAAAAGCCGAGAGTAGATCTTAGAACACCTCCACATAATGATCTGAACTAAACAACTTTGTCGAAAGATGTGCAAGCCGGGCAATTCTGCAATTATGACTGGCTACTGTTAAATTCAGTTGGCAAGAATATTGCGTTAAAAATGCGCTTTGCTTTTTCGCAATGTTGATAATTTCACAGCCGGCATCTTACATACTTCATATTTCTACAAATATTACATTTTGATGAATGTGAGTACCGACTATTTTTAGTGGACTAGCGGCAATAATTGAATGATGCAATAAATTTCGACAAACGAGAGAATCCATTAAAATTATGCTCTTCCCAGACCTACAGGTGGTGCAACATCAGATGAAAATGTGGAACAGATTGTGGAAACTGTATTATACGCACATAGATGTATCAAAGTCAAACAACTGTCAGATGAATTGTTATTAAAATATTTGATGCGATCTGGATGATGTTAACAACAAGAAAATGGTTTTCTGCGCCAAATGGGTGATGAGCTTTGTGTTGTCAGTACAAGCCATAATCGAAGGTGAATCATGCACAATTTCCGAAAGCAAAAATTTCGCTTCCAATATTCGGCAAGAAAACTAATATAATGCGTGTTAAGGTCAACTACTACTCTGAGCATTATGTAGTCACTTTATTTAAGTGCCACCAATATTTTCGTTGCGTGATAATGGTCCATATAGCTCAGGTGATTCAAATTGTGAATGGGAAGTTTTATATCATCCAACTTACAATTACATAACAACAATACGACTTGTATTTTGATTTGATTCAAATGGATTTTGTCTAACCACAATCGCGAATCGGTTGCAACATAAAAGTTTATACAAAACTGAACCTTGCAACTACTACTGTAACGGCAATGGTACCAACAATTTTCTACATTTTGGTTTCTCTAAATACGTAAATGAAGAAACTGTAGCATATTGAGAAACCTTATTTGTCATTCCTTGATTTTTAAATTCAAGTTTACAATATGCTGTTATTTTCATCATACAAAATTAACAATAGAAGTTGCGGTTGAAATTAGTAACAATTTGGAAACTGGTTCTCTCGATTCATAATTTTTCTCTATGCTGTTCATACAACAAAATTTGAACTGTGCCAATATATGGGTAGAAAGAACTGCTTCGCAAACTGTATCTTAAAGTGTGGCTCCAAAATATAAGTTAAAGCACCACCAAAGTACTGATAGTGGTAAAAATTGCATTTTGTACAAACGTCTTTGGGTTTCAATACACGTTAAATCTGAAGAAAAGCTCCTTTAAATCGGCCAAATTAATGTAGTTTTCAACCAAATGAAATCCCCTATTTAGGTATTGGTTTTTAGACACAGTGATTAGTGTTAATCTGAAGAGTTATGTTACAATAATTATTTATAAACTTTAAACTAAAATAGATGATTCAGTTATTGCATTACGCATTGTATTATTCTAAAAAAGTTAGTTAAAACGGTGAAAGCAGTTATTGATTTGATGAACATCAGATGAACAACAGATTCTAAATCACCGCTAAGATATTTGGCTAAAACTAAAGTCTAGAGGAGTTATGCGTTCAAATGTTATATATGAGATTCGTAGAGAAATAATATCTGAACGGTTGGGGGTTTATTAAACATTGGAGGTCAGAGAAAATCATTTAGAGTTAGCAGTTAATAAATTAATTTTCCTACGACCACTAGTAAAAATTGACAATTTGTTACGGACTACTGTAATTCAAAATTAGCCATTTCTAACAACCATACGGGATGGTTGTGCAAAATTATTTCACACAGGCTATATTAAGAATTTGAAATATGGCGAATCTTCATGAATTGTTTTAAGTAATTATAAAATTTATCTACAATAAAATGAACTGTACGGAAAGACTGTTTTTACTAGTGATCGTAGGAAAAGTATAGTGTGCAACGAGTGGAAAATTTCCATTTCGCACTGGTGTCGTTTTGCAATACCTCTAAAGAATTAACCCGGCGTTGGTAAGGTGGGGTGTGACAAACCCCAGGCCATACAAAACTGTTAGCCATTTTGTAATAGTTGCTCTGTGCGCATGCGTCTCTTAATAGCTTTCCACAATAATTTCACCTATCCTATGGTTCAGTTGGTTTGTTGGCAGCGCCTGTAACAGACGTGTAGTGGCTGCTCAAAGTGACTTGGGGTTTCTCAGACCCCACCTTACCATTGCCGTAACATTTTGGTCGAACGGTGAGTATTCAGAAATATTAAATTGTTATTACAACAGTGATGGTTTTTCTCCAAAGTCTTAAAAGTGGCACTTTTATTAACTCTATACGTGTCGTAGAAGTGCCACTTTTACATCCTAGGAGTAAAAGTAACTATTTGTACCTTTGAAGTAAAAATAGTTATTGTTATTGTTTTTTTCCAAGATGTGTTCGTACGAGAAAGAACAGCAACGCTTGCTAGCGTTATGGCAAGAAGTCGAAAACGATCAAGACAATTACGAGCTTTCTGAAACTGAAAGTGAGCCAGAAGAAGATGAAGTAAATGATCTCAATGCTGAACTCAATACTGGACAAGATGAGAATGACGACGAAGATATTGGAGATATCGGCTTAGATAATGAAAACATCAATAATTCTCAAACTATTGATAATATATCGTCACAAAAATATTACGTTGGAAAAGACAATATTACAAAATGGCTACGAAATGTACCACATAGAAATGTTCGAACTAGAGCTGAAAATATAATTACTCATTTGCCTTGCGTAAAGACTTATGCTAAAATGCGAAGCGTATAATTGAATGTTGGTCTTTGTTTTTGACGATCAAATGCTCTCTGATATTGTCAAGTATACCAATCAAAAATTCGTCAAAAAGCAACAAAATATAAAGATCAGTATTTTGTAGGGAAACTACAGTCGTTGAATATAAAGCAGTTTTAGGATTGCTGTATTTAGCAGGTGTATGCAGATCAAATCATCAGAATCTAAATGACTTATGGATGGCTGATGGTACAGGCGTTGATATATTTCGTGCTACTATGTGCCTCAAAAGATTCACTTTTTATTATCTTGTATGCGTTTTGATAATATGAACAATAGGGAAGAACGACGCAAATGTGACAAGCTAGCTCCAATCAGAGCCATATTTGATAAATTTGTATATTACTTTGACCAAGCTTATTCCCCAAGTGAGTATCTTACGCTAGACGAGAAGCTGGAATCTTTCAGAGGGCGATGCTCATTCCGCCAATACATACCAAACAAGCCAGCGAAGTATGGGATAAAGGTACAAGCTTTAGTGGATGCCAAATCCTTTTATGTTATGAAGCTGGAAGTTTACACTGGCCTACAACCTGATGGACCTTACAATATGAGTAATCGTCCATCTGATATTGTTCTGCGTATGGTACAACCTATATCTGGTACCAAAAGGAATGTGACGTTTGATAACTGGTACACCAGTCACGATGTAATGTTAAAACTACTGAAAGATCATAAACTGACATCTGTTGGTACTATGAGAAAAAATAAACGGATTATACCCACAGATTTTTGAATGTTCAGAAGAGGAAAATAAATCTAGCTTGTTTGGTTTCCAAGAAGATATAACTTTAGTTTCTTACGTGCCAAAGAAACAAAAAATGTTTTGCTGCTTTCAACACTACATCACGACGATAAGATAGATGACAGTACAGGAGATCGCCGTCTTCCTGAAATAATTAGTTTTATAACTTCACAAAATGCGGTGTAGATGTAGTAGATGAATTGTCTGGAAGCTACAGTGTTTCTCGCAATTCAAGAAGATGGCCTCTCACCCTTTTTTCTCTCTCCTCAACACGGTAGGAATCAATTCCCAGGTAATATATAGAACAAATAATAACGACTACAAGCTGAAGAGACGAGAATACCTGAAAAAATTAGGGCTGGCGCTAATTGAAGAACACATAGATAAACGAAAAGAAAATTCAAGATTGCCAAGAAACTTGCGTAGAAAAATCATAGAAATAAGTGGGAAAAGCCAAGAACCACCATCCAAACGACCAACTCTCATCGGAAGGTGCCAAACATGTCCTAGAACACGTGACCGCAAAACCAAATACACCTGCAGTACCTGCAATACGTTTCTATGTCTAGAACATGCTCATATGTACTGCCAAAATTGTTGTATTTCGGAATAGATTTTTTATTTTTATCGTCAATACCAAATAAAAATTAGTTTCCAAGTGTTTATTTGAGTATTAGCTATAAAGTATTATCATTACATCTGAAAAATTTCCGAAAATTTTCCCAATTTTTCCCAATTTTCGAATGTGTGTTTTTTTGTTTTGTAAAATACGACGTTCAAGTTATTTTATGTTATTTTAATAATAAAATAAAAGTTCCTAACAATTCTTGTTTTATTCATTTCTATATTACTTTGTTAAGACTTAGCCAAAATATAAATAACCTACATAATTTGTAACTATTTTTTTTATTTATTAATTTGGTGGGGTTTGTCAGACCCCACCTTACCACTGCCGTCAAAATATTTCACCTTACCAACGCCGGGTTAATCCTTTTTTGAACAAATGTGTCTAATTTATTAATTTTAAGAAAACTCATTTGCATAAAAATGTAAGAAAGTAAATACAATTTTCAGATTATTTAGTATAAATACTGAATTGCCGTCATTACCGCCTGGTAATGTGATACTGATGATGCTGATAACATTCCTTGTGAAAAATTCGTTGCGTGAAGTATGGTGTGTTGCCTTTCAACAATTCTTTGTCAACTGAATATAAAAATTATAGTCAGCGTCACCTAATTAAGAGGAACGCTACCACACGAAATCAGGCTTACAATTTTCTATTAAGGCTACCATCTACAATTTTTATGATTTTAAATAAATAAATAAATAAATGATTTTTACCTAATTTTTTTACAAATTGCTATGAACCGAATCTATGGAATGACCGATTGTTTTTTCTTTGTGACATTGTAAAATCGGGATAAAAAAATTTCTAAATTTAGCATGTTTTAACGTTATATTCCTCAAATTGGGAAGCATATTTTTCAATATAAATTGATCAATTGATACTTTCAACCTTCACGATTACAATAAAAAAAATTTTACGATAAACTTTATTTTTGACCAAAATAGAACTGTTTTAAATCTGGTCTGTATTAAATGATTTAAGAATTACATTCCCCTTCTACTTATGTGTGTAATAGCAAAGAACATCACATAGGAGCTTTCATACGCTTTTTTCTTATCATTGCTATTTTGGGCAGAGTTTTTAGTGACCAAGAGAATATTTTCACGTTTCAAGTTAAAGCAAAACTGAACTAATGTGATA